>LPNX010563665.1:242868-257294 GCA_001517045.1 Pseudotsuga menziesii
GCGAAGGAATGCCCCTTCCATTGTTTTAAAAAACAGTTTTTCATTTTCGCACTTTCTGTAAAAAGAGTTTTAAAACTCAGTTTTTATCACTGTATAGTGGTAAAAACCTTGGTTTTAAGGCCCTAACCCTTAGCACATTAGTATAGGCTTTATTTGCTACTGTTTTAGCATCGTTTAGATGGCTGGAAACTCAGTTTTCAGCCCCCTAAACTTCATATTTCTGTCATACTTTTGCTCAGATTTTTATGTAAAAAATTGTAAATTTTGTACTAATATTGTAACAGCAAATTTTTTAGTATTTCATGTGATTTGCAGCGAAGAATAGCTCGCTGTTTTTTGACAGGTTGTGCACATTTAAAGGAGAGTTGCTGCCCAAAAGGACACAGAAATACATCAACCTTCAACCGGTTCCAAAAGGGGTTCAAGCCCTCAACTCTTTCCTTCCTCTTCTATTATTTGTAAACCCCAAAGAGGAGTCCTCTTGGGGTATTCTGCAAAATTTATAAAGCATTTGTAATATACACATAAATAGATTAGGAAGTAGAAAATTGCTTTATTTTCTGTTCACCCACCTCTCTTTGTGACAGACCACCATCTCTATCACAAAGATTGAAGTGAGGTTAGTTTACTGTTTTATTTAGTTTACTGTTTTATTCATTCACCCACCTATCTCTGTTCCAGACCACCATCTCTGTAACAGAGATTGTTGTGAGGTTAGCTTAATCAGTTTCCTTTCTACCCACCTATCTCTGTGACAGACTACCATCTCTGTCACGAAGATTGTTGTGCGGTTAAGCATTGTTCTAGTTAGTTACAGTTTCTTTCAAGTTCAGTTTTTATTTTATTTTTCTGTCAAAAGAAGTAATCATACAACTCACCCACCCTGTGTATCCTCTATCCACTTGTCATTTCCCTTTAGGGAATTCAAGCTGGATATGAAAAGCAGGGGAAGTGGGGGCTTAGGTAATTAGACTAATTTTCATTTTCTTGTACTACAATCTACAATCTTCACATTCAAATTTTCAGTCCAAGATCGAATACCAGCACCTCCCATAAGGGATATCGCTTGGTGATCTTGTTGATAACTTAAAATTTACATTGCATCTTAACCATCAAGATTAAAATTAACTTTTAAAATTGACCAACAACAACTTCCAACATCCTGCTCCTCTACTCGGTTATCACCCTCCGGGGTACTCCGAGATACGACCAGGGGAAAGGGAAATCCTAGTTTAATAGGCATCCATCTAGAGATTTTTGAGCTGATTAAAAATGGTGACTCGGAAGCTGCAAGGGGTAGCAGGCTGCGGGCAGTCTCTAGGCGCATCGACGTCCTCCTTGTGAGCACCGGGCCATTGGGGATTGACCTGTGAGCTAGGGGTGGGCTTTGCTCACACCTGTTGAGCGCAACAGCAATCTTTCTTCGGTTTGAGAAAAACTAGATCGGGGTAGTCACACCACCGGATCTAAAACTAACTTCAAGAAGAACAACTCTAATTAAAATTTATTAAAATTAACCAAGAAGCATTGCAAAACGCCCTACAAACACAGATTACTACTTTTACTACAATCATTTTCACTTCATTTTACTGCAAGCACTACAATACATTTATTTCAAGCACTCTTCTACTACAATACAACACTACAATTTGTACTTCCAGCACTTTATTTCTCAGTACATTTATTTACTTTCGATTTTGCAAATGAGCATGTGGTGAATGTTGACTGCTTAAACCTTTTCATGTTTAAATTCACTGCTGGTTTAGTAATCTGTATTCATAACGATTTTTGGCTAACTCGCAAATTGGTTTCATTTGTTTATCATATTGTTTTATTTCATTACTGTTCATAATCATATTGTTTACACATTGTATCTTTTGACTCCATTTAATATAGGCACTGGTCCTATAATTTTGTAATCTTAATAAAAAGATCCCTTTAATTAATCTTCAATTAATTAATAAACCTGGAACATAGTCTTTCCATAGGGACTACCCCCCTTGGCTCTGTTGGGATCTTGCCTAAACGGAGGAGCTGTAGACTGTGGTGACAGTGGTCCCCAGCTCTCGCTTGCCCCCAAGGACACACATAGCAGGTTGTGACTTTCCTGCGTCTTAAAGTGTGAATTAGGCGGCAACAACCCCCTAACTATGGATGTCATACTAATGCAGGTTACTTTCTCAACGCCTTAATGACATGGTTTATGTCTACTACAATCTAAGGTTGCAGGTGAAACAAATTGAGAAAGTACCCAATTCAGATGCCATTTCATTGGATGACATTGACACTACTAGCAAATGGAGGGTGGAGACGGGGGATCCTGTGATGGACGAGGCACCCGAAAGGTTGGAGGAACAAGAGGATGATGATGAAGATCTGTCGAAGGAGGAGGGGGCAGAGGAGTATGTTGATGTTCCACTTCTAGAGGATGACTATGAGGACATTGAGGAGGAGGTTGATATTCAGGTGCAGCGCCGACCAATTCCAATGCCTCCACCTCCACAGAGTCATACAGTTGGGACTGGGAGGAGACAGCTCACACTCACCTCCCCCTCGTCCACATTATCTACTCGAGCAGTTGGAGATTCTAGTTCCACCCCAGGCTCATCTGGACCACCTCCATGACCATCTATTGCTTCTAGAGGAAGAGTGGTGCCATTTATCCGTAAAAGGGGTAGATTGATTAGAGGATCATCCTCAGGGAGTCGATGACTTGATTCCTAGTATTTATCATTGTACTATCATACTATGTTGGTGTCCTATGTCTAGACTCTATACACTATCTACATGCCTCGTGAGTCATGATGATTCATGTCTTGAGAGACATTTAATTTGATCATTTGATGTGATTTTCTATCATTCCCTCAAGAACACATTTCAGTATTTTCAGTTTATAGTCGATATTTGATCATGATCTACCATTTGACATATTATGCATCTTATATATGAGTTGTAATTTAATATTTATGTGGAAATGTGTTTATTTGATGTTGTTGTTGCTTTAGATGTTAAAAAAAAATGAAAAAAACTGTTTATTTTTGTATTTTTTTAATGCAATACGACATTTGCCAATATTTTCGTCGTTGTTGCCGATAAGTTTCATTCCAGACCCTCGGTGATATATGCGTCGACACGATATATGTAACTTTGCTCCTAAGGCACAACCTTTATGGATTATTTTATATTATCTTGGCTTGGTCAATGTGATCCAAAACTAGTTTCTTGCACACAACTCAAGGGCATACCTAATCTAAGAGTAAGGAATATTTTACATTGTACCAGTGGTTAAAATGCCTTCTTGGAGAGCACACTAGTTGAGGGTGATTGACACTTAGCATATTCACCATCTCAAGAAGTAATGACTCCTCTTGGAAAGCGCTCCTAACTTGGCATTTATTAATATAATAATATTCTATTGGAAATGGTTGTTAATTGCAACTCTTGGAGTTCTCCACACAAAGAAGACAAGTGGCACATCATTCATCATGGCTACATTTTTATTGTTTCATGAGGGCGTTTTCCCTTTGAGAGACCTTTATGTAATAATTTAGTGTTTTTCTAGTATTTTTCCTATGAGGAATAAGTGGATTTAGATCCCACGTAATAATATTTTATTGTAAGTGAGATTGAGCTCAAATCTATATAAGGATTTGCTCTCTCCGTTGTTGAACATGATTAGATTTGGGGAGATTCACCCTTGGAGCTTAGTTGAACATCTTTTGAAGGCAATGAAAACTAAGTGTATTTCTTGCGATGTATATGTTGTGGAACTAATTTGCTGAATAGCAATCCTGGAAATTGTTTGCATCAAATGTGTTTTGAAGGGATGGAATCCAGGCAACTTTTTTCCACTTTACAAGGAATTAATTGTGGGGTGTTTCCCTTCCAATTACCTTTGTGCATATGGCTGGAAATGTTAATAATTTATCATTCCTCTTGATTTGATTTTGTTGCAACTTTACATTCTCCAATTTATAGGCACACCCTTATGCATGTTTGGAGGTCCTCCATTGTTAGGGTACCTTAAGTTAATTTTCTGCATTAAAGAACAGCAAGATAAGGGTAGTTGATGCTTGTTTATCTCAGCCACATACTGTCCTTATATCATAAGAAAACAGCCCACTAAGATTGCTCCTTTGACTCCATTTGTCTTAATTTGGATAGGCACTAGCCTTAGTCCACCCACCCATCTTAATTTTAATTTATCACACATTATCTTAGGGTAATCCCCTTTGTGCTGGAGGATATCTGGCCTAAGTTAAGAGAGGGAGCCACTGTCGTAACAGTGGGTAGCCCCCATTATTTCTTCCAAAGTCTTACTTGTGCTTTAGGACATTCTCACAATCAGTGAGGGCTTGGGTGGTAACAGAACCTTTTCTCAAAGTTTGATTTCAACATTTGGCAAATCAAATGCAGGTCTCTGGTTTTATTAAACCGCCATATGGTAGACAGAAGCTTCTAGTTACGTTGAGGCAATTGAGATCTGTTCCTCCTCACTCAGAAAAGGTTTCATTTCGAAATATCTTTCAATCGTATTTAGCCTATTATTAACCAGTCTTGCATCACCTCTGTCAATTTCAAGCAACTCATGATTCAATCTAGCAGGTCTAGGTTGTGAACTAAATACCCCATGTGACACCAGAGAAGATGAATTTCCTTGACTTGAGCTTCCTTGGTCTGTACACATGTAGGTTTCTGTCATTTGTTGGATGACAGGTAATATCTGTTGGATCAGTAGTGCTACTATTGGACCACTGGTCTCACCCTCCTGCGTAAATGTACTCTCAATTTTTAACTTAATGTATCATGTTTGCTATTCATCTCATTTCTGAGCTTGTGGAATTTTGTGTGTAGCTCAACGTTGAATTACTAACCTTGAATTTATTACGGTCACATCAACTGGTAATTTCTTGAAATAACTAATTTTTAATTATTATGAAACTTCTCAGCATCTTGAATTTATCAGTCTTCTTTTATGCTTGAGTGAAATAGAACAGAATATTTTATGCACCTTTCTTATGCTTCTAATATGAAAAGTAAATATTCACGTAGAAAATGCTTGCTCATTATCTTAGAAGATTTAATAATTCAATTGATTGCTAAACTATTACAAGCAATTCTATCTAATTGTAAAAGATGGAAATACATCCACAGAAACCCCACAACGGATGCTACAGAAACCCTTTCTTTGTGTGACTTTCCTTCTTTGATTTCGTTTCACTATTCCTCTCAAAAAAATAATATTTTTTAACTTCACAAAGACCCATTAAACATAATCAACCATGCTCCATCAGCCTGAGAAACAAATCAATTATTAAATACCTCAAAGGTCGGCTTGCCTTATTATTCTGTCCACCTTAATGTGTGTTAACACTTAACAGTCCCTCGACAGCTTCTCTGATTGTAGCAATCTATCAGCACCTTTGCCCACTTTCCTCCTCAGCACGTTCTCTTCACCATGGATCTACTACCATGTCAATTTTTATATGCATAAGCATAGACAGGAATACACATAAGAGTAAGAGAGAATGGATCGATTCATACTGAGTGATGAAATGTCCCTTTACAAAGTAGGAGAGAAGGGGAATAGTTGTTTAACTCAATGTTACAAATATCGTGTTGGCGAATATATCGCCAAGGGTCAAAAAAGAAATTATCGGAATTATCGGCGAAAATGTCGGCAAACATCGTCAATATATCAGCAAAATAAAAAATACAAAAATATTTAAAAATATGAAAATACAAAAAATCACAATACATTCGAAAACATCGGCAAATATCGCCATAAAATCGGCAAATATCGCGAAAAATAGGCAAATATCGGCAAAAAATCGTCAAATATCGTGAAAAAATCGGGAAAAATCGCCAAAAAAATCGGGGAAAATATCGGGGCGATATATTGCCGATATATCGCCAGCGAGTATATCGCGATGTTGCCGATATATCGGCGATGTTTGTAACACTGGTTTAACTTCCGAATACATAATCTTGTAACAACTACAATAATTAACTCATGATTACATCACTCAATTATAAAGACCATAACTAAGACTTTAATACCTATTTATGACCACTACCTCTAAACATTAATTTAGTACATCTTCTCACACTGCTAGCATCATTACTCCATGCACCTAGAGACTCTTCATGAAGCTAAAGGAAGGAACAGGAACAAAGGAATCGAAAATAATAAATACTGATAAAAAATACTTCAATGAAAACATCACTGGGTAGTGGATAGTTCTCCTTGATTAAACTACTGTGTATATCAATATTCTGATTCAGTTTTAAGTTAAAATATTCACCATATCGATAGCAGGCAACTCTGATTGCTCTAATAAATAGATTATTTAAAATTTTGAATTGATTTTTGCCCATGTATTCAAAATAATCATATTATTAGAAACTGAACGAAGAGATTACATATACCAAGATTGGAGGTAAAAGAAGTCATGGAATCAGAAAAAATTCAAGATAACTAATACTGAGTACAGCACATTATATTAATGTCACTTTCAAGGAGCCTTTGTAATATCTATTATTAAATTAGATTTTTTTATCAATATCATCATAAAAAAGTTTATGCTCAAGTACACAACAGATATAGAGGATAAGTCTGAAAGACTTGAGCAACAAGCTCACTTATTAAAGGTATTTTCAAAGCTTCAAGATTATTGGATGCTACTGTCATATACAACTAGAATTCAATTTTTTAAATTATAATGACCAGTTAACATGGAAAATACAGAAACCCACTGAAGTGCAGCAGGTAATAAATTATTAATCTGTCTACAATATAAAAATCAATATATAGTAAAGAACTGGAAAACAAAAGGAAGAGGTGATAATACCTTCACCACATTTGCCACACATGCAAGTGGTAGAAAAAGGGATGGAGCTATCGCAGTTGCAAGCTCCACTAAAGCACCCACCTCCATTAAAATATGTCCTGTGAAACGTAACTGCTGCAAGATTTATCAAATGAAAATTGCAAAATATGTTTTAATGCCAGTAGACAGTCATTCACAAAATTCAAAATTTAGTTCACCTGTTTCAGGTCACAATCAAACTTTTTTCCCTTTCTTGCAAATAGTAACTTTCCAATCCTTCCTGCTCCATCCTATTACATGAAACATCTCTGCATTTAACCTACAGTGTTATTGCTACAAGTCAAGATGCAGAAATTAGATTGCATGTCATTTAAGATTTAAATGCACACTGGCCTTACTTTCAAGCTCCATCTTCTCATATACTACTGTTTATTAGATCTTATCAGCAATCACAGTGCAGTACCTTTATCACCCAATTAATGGCTAGAGAATTAGTCCCCCTGCTTGAGATACCCAAAGCATGAAGCAAGGACTGTGTTGTAAAAACGCCAATGGCACCTCCAAAAAAATGCTGCAATTGCTTCAAAGAGTATATTAGACCTTTCTCCCAAATTCCGATAACCTTCTTATCTATCCACTGAAACTCAGATATCACAGCAATATGCTCTTATAATGTTTTAATCATCTAGAAAGTCAACACCAAGGGTATACTCGGCAAGTCTATATCTAATAGATTCTCAAGCTTCACCAGAATTCTGCAGAAAGCATTAAAAACTGACAAAACTCTCAAGATTTAGGTGGTCCGTCAAAGGCTAAAGCTGTATTGAGGCCCAACAAAATCTTGCAGTATCTTATTAGATTAATTCAAGTATGGTCTAATTCAATTTAAGATACATGAGAAATTCATCTGGAGAAACATCTTTGGTTTTTAGCAGTAAAAGAGTAAATATAAGCTTAATTTTGAACATGTGAAAATAGCTTGGCCTTCAGAAGCATAGAAAAATATCCATGTAGAATATGACCTTGGAATATGCCACCCTTGGGGAGTAAAACTAAAATACCTAGTCTTACAGATACAATTTTTTTCCACGGAAAAAAATCGCAATTTATTTTCATAAATAAGAACTGCACCACAAAGAAACAAAAGGAGCTCACAATTTTTAGTCCAGTTAGAATATATACATTAGTGTAGATCTTCTGATCATGGCCAGAAGCCATTATATCTACATATGATTGCTTCAGATTTAAGTGTTAAGAAAAGCTCATTTAACTCTAAAATCATGACCTCCAAACCTGGTACCTTGTCCAACTTCTTAACAGTATACAGATTCGGCAGGCAGAAGTCTTCCCGATCCCTCCATATCCTAGTTTTACCATCTGTGCATCTTCTGTCTGTTGACCAATCCATAGGTCATATGCAAAGATAGGGATACCCCCTGGTGTTCGTAAGAACCAACCCAAAGCATGAGACATGAACACCGGGTGACAATGAGCGTTGTGTGTAGAGTTGCACCAAGTCTCCAATGACTACTGCAGTGCAGGTTTGGGTGTAAAGTTAAACAGTATGTTATGCTCAACTTATGGTAAACTGAATAATGTGACTATATTTATAGTCAACAATGTCTACTGGAAGGAGATCTCTTCAATATCATATTCCCTGAATATCCTATTCATAAAAATTTGTTGCTTCCAATTGTTAAAGTTAGTGCAGCTGCGAGACCCATTCTCAGAGAATGGTTTCCTAGTCAGTTGACTAGGACAGAGTAAGACCCTAGAAGGTACCCTAGGGCCCCCAGTAGTCTCCTGGGGTTCTTGGTCTGGGACCAAGCAGGTTGATGCCATGGCAAAGCCCCTAGAATGTGGCTAGGGCCCCTATATGCCTCTAGGGTATTTTGGTCTAGGACCAAGGATGTGATGTCCAAGTAGAGCCTGCAGGTGGAGGCAGAGATATATTCTGGTATAGGACCAAGGACACGATGTCCAAGTAGGTACTGCAGGTAGTTGATCAATTTTCAGTGTGAGACTGAAACTCAGCTTAGTACTGAGAACCATTCTGCGAGAGAATGGAGGACCTGGTAGGGTCCAAGGATTGATCAACTTGATTCAGTGTGAGACTGAAACTCAGCCTAAGGCTGAAAGCCATTCATTAAGAATGGAATATAATGATGTCCCCTCTCCTAATCGTTTATTGCTAGGTTAATCCTCAAGGGACTGGCCACCCCTTGACGATGTCCCTAGTACCTAACCTTTAGGAGCAGTGTCAAGGACAAAAGGATTGTACCATCTGTTTGGATCTTCCCCCCTTATACAGTGATGACAAAATATATAAAACTATGTACCTTGAGAGAGAGAAAAGTTTTTGGTCTTGTTGGTCCTATATGATTGCTTGGTTCACTTTGATCTTGTGGTTGTTGACTCATGGTCCTATTACTACTTAGTCCTAGCACTCTCACCTGTGTGCACTTTTGATTATGATGACTCACTTATGGTTAACCCACTTATGATTTTGGACTATTCACTTTATGTTGGACCTTTAGTTTTTATTTTTATAAATTATTAATAAAATCATTTGTGATTTATTAATAATAAAAAATAAAAAATAAAAATAAAAACTAAACCTTTTACCTTTTTACCTTTTGAGACACTTTGACTTTCTATTTTAATTGGGACCACTTTACGTTACCCTAAGTTATCATACGTTTTATGTGGACCACCATCTCGTGTATATTTTTGGACCATGTAAACATTAGAAAAGAAGCCCTGTACATTTACATTATAAATACACCTTAGTTTTCAATTTATAGATACACAAGTTCTGCGATTGGGTTTTACTGCTATCCGTAAAAGTCTTGCGATTGGTTTTACAGCTATCCCTGCGATTTGATTTTACTGATGTCCACGTGATTTATTTTTGCCGACTGCCTGCGATCTGATCTACTGTCCACGTGATTTATTTTTGCCGGCTGCCTGCGATCTGATCTGCTGTCCATGTAATTTATTTTTGTCGGCTGCCTGCGATCTGATTTGCTGTCCAAGTAATTTATTCTTTGCCGGCTGCCTGCGATCTGATCTGCTGTCCACGAGATTTCATTTTTACTGCTGGCTGTATGATCGGTTTTCTCCTTGCTGCCTGGCTCTCGATTCTCTCCACTGCTGCCTGGCTCTCGTTTTTCTCCACGCTGCCTGGCTCTTGATTCTCACCACTGCTGCCTGGCTCTCGATTCTCTCCACTGCTGCCTGGCTCACGTTTGTCTTACGGGATCTCCTTCTCAATCTGGGTTTCACCGATCTCTGTCTCGATCAGGCCTCCACCGATCTCCTTAACAGCTGCCTTGGCGTTTTGATTGGTCATGAGTTCTACCTATGTGATTTTCTGTATGGGATTTGCTGCGATCTATTACCTGCTCAGGCTGAATCTTTCTGTTTGATCCACCCTCACTGATTTCGGGATTTTGTTCACCGTGAATCTGCTGGTAGAGTGCTTGACTGCACATCTTTCACTCTGAGTGCATCTGTGTGATTCTCCTTGACTGCACTGCTAAATTAATTGAAGAAACTAAGGTCTGTTTACTCCCCCTCTCTCTCAAGGTACGTATATGGTTCAAACAGTTTGACTTGTCCTTTCAGTGACAAGATCAAACTCAGATCTAACTGAGTATAAGGCGGATCCAACAATGGTTAAGATTCTTTATCTTCTGTAGTTTACTTGAGATTTAGTTTACTACACATGTTATTTATTATTTTTCTGTACATGGCAGTTGATGGAACATTTCAATGATCAACTTTAACGTAGTGACCCGCAGAGCGTTAAGTTAACGCAGTGACCAGCAGAGCGTTAAAGTTGAAAGAAATGAAACTTATGTTGTTACGTTTTATTACAGTTTGAATGTTTATCTCAGTTCTTTATATGTTCATGCATTGAATTTTATTACTGATGCTAAAACTCATCTAACCTGTAAAATTAACATGATATCAAAGCTTAAGGTGTAGCTAACTCTGTTTTGCAGTCAACAGAAACTACAACGATCCTAAGACAAGGTCTATACTTCACAGAAGCTTACCTTTCAAGTTGACAATTAAAGGTTAAGATGACTACTCCTTCAGTAAAATCAGAAGATAGGCTTGAGGGAGCCCCCAACTTCAATGCATGGAAAGCTAGGGTTCTAAATATCCTAGAAGAAAGCGATCTAGATGACTTGGTTACTAGAGTTGTTGAAGAACCTACTACAGCCCAAGGCAGGGCAGCGTTCAAAAAGAAGCAAGCCAAGGCAAAGCGAGTTATCTTTGACTCAGTTAAAGATAACCTGATGGCTGTGTTAGCTCCGTTAAGGACAGCCAAAGAATGCTTCGATGCCCTAGCTAACCTCTATGAGAAGAAAGCTCCTACTCAGAGAAGAGTCTTGAAGAAACAACTCAGATCAGTTAGAATGGAGAAAGACGAGAAGGTTGCTACTTTCTTTTCTAGGATTGCTCAGATAAGAGACCAACTCTTGGCCATTGGAGATAAGGTAGAAGACGATGATCTTGTGCAGACAGTGTTCAATGGCCTCCCTACAACGTGGGAGACATCCTTGGCTTCAGTAAATGGACGAGGGGATCAACCCAACTTTGAAAGATTGTGGCATGACTGCTTAAATGAAGAAAGCAGGATCCAAAGCAAATTCGTGCCCCCACCAGAAAATAATCCAGCCCTATTTGTCAAAACAAAGAAAGGAAAGAATCCCCTACTTCACAAGGACAATAGTCAGGAACCTCGAGGTAAGCATTCATTTAAATCAAGAGTTAAGTGTTATAATTGTGGTAAGCCTGGTCATTATGCAAGGGAGTGTAGAAAATCATCTAACAAAAATTGGCACAGAAAGAAACAACATGCTTCAATTGCTATAGAAGAAGAGCAACCTCAACAAAAGAGGTCTAAGGTTGAAACCAAGAATACAAGTCAAGGAAAAGAATATTACTTGGCCTCAACACTCTCAAGTCCCACCTTCAACTCTTCAGATTCCTAGTGGATAGACAGTGGAGCCTCTAAGCATATGACTGGATTTAAGGAGACCTTGGCATCCGTAAAGGTCAAGCAGTTCCACAAGAAAGTGGAACTCGGAGATGGAAGTACCTTTGACATCAAAGGGGTTGGTTCAACCAAGATACAGCTTGATTCAGGTACGTTGATTAATGTTGAAGAAATTTTATATGTTCCTGGTCTAAAGAAGAATGTTATTTCAGTAACAGTTTTAGAAGACAAAGGGTACTCTGTAACTTTCTCAGAAGGAAAAGTTTTGATATGGTCCAAAGGTAGAAGTATAAACTCTGCCATTGTGATTGGAGTTCGTGAAGGTGACCTCTATAAGGTCCCAGGACATGCCATTGAAACTCTATACCCTAGTCAAGCTTCAGAGATCAAGAGGGAGACATCTGTACTCTCTAGTCCCCAACCAAGTGGGGTTGTGGAAGATGAAAGAGTGATCTTCCATCAGTCCTTCAGTGACTCAAAGATAGAATCTTATAAGACTTCTCGCTTAGAGAAGCGAAGGGAGAAGGCCAAGAAGCCTACGTTTGATCTCTTTAAGAAGCCTATTGAAAAGCTTCAAGATTGCCCCAGTGAGAGCCATGTCACTAATTTGGTTTACTCCCATTATGAGGAGTCAGTCCAACAACGGTTTTGGAAATTTGATTTGCGGAATATAATTCTCAGCCATCAAGGGAAGTCAACTATAACTTCCAATAAGATCTATGAGATCCTGTTCCATGCTAAGATGGAGAGCTATTTGAGGTTCTCAAGAAACCCTGAAATTGATTACAGTTTGAAAGACATCGAGATGAGTTATCACAACGTAAGGGTACAATACGTTATCGATGTGCTGAGAGGGAGTGTTAAAGTTAGTGCAGCTGCGAGACCCATTCTCAGAGAATGGTTTCCTAGTCAGTTGACTAGGACAGAGTAAGACCCTAGAAGGTACCGTAGGGCCCCCAGTAGTCTCCTGGGGTTCTTGGTCTGGGACCAAGCAGGTTGATGCCATGGCAAAGCCCCTAGCATGTGGCTAGGGCCCCTATATGCCTCTAGGGTATTTTGGTCTGGGACCAAGGATGTGATGTCCAAGTAGAGCCTGCAGGTGGAGGCAGAGATATATTCTGGTATAGGACCAGGGACATGATGTCCAAGTAGGTACTGCAAGTAGTTGATCAATTTTCAGTGTGAGACTGAAACTCAGCTTAGTACTGAGAACCATTCTGCGAGAGAATGGAGGACCTGGTAGGGTCCAAGGATTGATCAACTTGATTCAGTGTGAGACTGAAACTCAGCCTAAGGCTGAAAGCCATTCATTAAGAATGGAATATAATGATGTCCCCTCTCCTAATCGTTTATTGCTAGGTTGATCCTCAAGGGACTGGCCACCCCTTGACGATGTCCCTAGTACCTAACCTTTAGGAGCAGTGTCAAGGACAAAAGGATTGTACCATCTGTTTGGATCTTTCCCCCTTATACAGTGATGACAAAATATATAAAACTATGTACCTTGAGAGAGAGAAAAGTTTTTGGTCTTGTTGGTCCTATATGATTGCTTGGTTCACTTTGATCTTGTGGTTGTTGACTCATGGTCCTATTACTACTTAGTCCTAGCACTCTCACCTGTGTGCACTTTTGATTATGATGACTCACTTATGGTTAACCCACTTATGATTTTGGACTATTCACTTTATGTTGAACCTTTAGTTTTTATTTTTATAAATTATTAATAAAATCATTTATGATTTATTAATAATAAAAAATAAAAATTAAACCTTACCTTTTTACCTTTTGAGACACTTTGACTTTCTATTTTAATTGGGACCACTTTACGTTACCCTAAGTTATCATACGTTTTATGTGGACCACCATCTCGTGTATATTTTTGGACCATGTAAACATTAGAAAAGAAGCCCCGTACATTTACATTATAAATACACCTTATTTTTCAATTTATAGATACACAAGTTCTGCGATTGGGTTTTACTGCTATCCGTAAAAGTCCTGCGATTGGTTTTACAGCTATCCCTGCGATTTGATTTTACTGCTGTCCACGTGATTTATTTTTGCGGCTGCCTGCGATCTGATCTACTGTCCACGTGATTTATTTTTGCTGGCTGCCTACGATCTGATCTGCTGTCCACGTAATTTATTTTTGCCGGCTGCCTGCGATCTGATCTGCTGTCCAAGTAATTTATTCTTTGCCGGCTGCCTGCGATCTGATCTGCTGTCCACGAGATTTCATTTTTACTGCTGGCTGTATGACCGGTTTTCTCCTCGCTGCCTGGCTCTCGATTCTCTCCACTGCTGCCTGGCTCTCGTTTTTTTCCACGCTGCCTGGCTCTCGATTCTCACCACTGCTGGCTGGCTCACGTTTGTCTTACGGGATCTCCTTCTCAATCTGGGTTTCACAGATCTCTGTCTCGGTCAGGCCTCCACCGATCTCCTTAACAGCTGCCTTGGCGTTTTGATTGGTCATGAGTTCTACCTCTGTGATTTTCTGTATGGGATTTGCTGCGATCTATTACCTGCTCAGGCTGAATCTTTCTGTTTGATCCACCCTCACTGATTTCGGGATTTTGTTCACCGTG
>LPNX010563665.1:257480-272627 GCA_001517045.1 Pseudotsuga menziesii
CTGTAAAATTAACACCAATACCCTCATTTAACAGTACAAACAGGCTCTTTAAGAAACGAAGATCTCCTCTTAGTCATATGACAACTAAAATAGAACAGCATTAGCATTATTTCTATGTACAACACTTTAGATTGGGGAGGAGGAAGAATACCTGGAGAGCTCGCCATCGCATATATGGTCCATATGATGGGACCACACTATCTGGATAACCTTCTGGTACCAACCAAGATGAAATAAAAGTTTTAAATTCCTGCAAGCCCATACAACTGTTAAAATTAACTTCATTGCTTTTAATAAAAAGCAACAGCAAGCTGATTTTCTCATATCATATAAATATCAAAAAAAAATTGTCTATCTTAAAAATAACCTCATTCATTAAAGAGTTGATGAAGAAATGAAAAATATAAAAGACAGACTCATTCATTAATGAATTGATGAATATCTCAAAATTATGAAAGACCTACTTTTGAGTAAAAAGAAAATATAGTTTACAGGAGATACAAACTGCTGTAGTGGTATAAGTCTATAAGACATTCTCTCGTATACATTCTTGAATACTATTTATTAATAATAATTATCGAATGCCTCATAAACAGGGTGCCTTGAAGCTTTTAAACATAACTGCTACCAATGAAGGGTTAAAGCAAGAGTTTAAACAGATTTTTAATGACAAAAATCTGCTATCCCAGCTCAATCTCACTCATTTGCAGATAACTATAATTTGCTAGAAAACTTACAGTGTGTTTGACCCTGTACACAATAACTTTAGGGACAGATCAACATACATCTACCTGTATACACAGTATAAATATACTATATGGACATAAATTGTAAGTTTATTGTAAAGTCCAATTTTTAATATAGAGGGGAATGATAAATATTGTCGAGTATTAAAGTGATATCTTATGTTCTTATGCAAATGAATTTTAAGTTAATGGACAAATGGAGAGTTGCATTGACAGTTAAATCAGGTAACGTTCCAACAATCAATAATCAGTCATGTTACATACTGTAATGGCATACTACTACTTATTTTTGTTTCATTGCTTAGGACATATCCCATATTCTTATGGTCTCTTTTTATTGTTGCTGGGACCTTCCATATGATATGAGTGATGAGATAATGTTATTATGATGCCATATAGTATATTACTGCTATGCCATGTTTTACCGATGATGATATACTCATGGATGCTGTAATTCACTGCTACTGTATGATGTGTTTGATTGTTTTGATGAGTATAACTAGTGGTACTAGTCATAGGTTGACAAGATTGAAGGGGTTTTGATTTACTTACATACCGTGAAAGTAGATGACTCTTGGCTTTGAAAGGACAATTCCCCCTTCTTTGGTTTCATTTCTGGCTTTCTCCATATTTCTCCACATTTGGTTTGCATCCCAATGGTTTAAAATTGACTTGATTTGACTTATGCTCTCCCCCTTTGTGGATATGTCACCTTCCCTGCTTCTTGTTGTCTCTTCTATGTGTCTTGGGTTGTTGTGTTGTAATGAATCCTCAGTACAGGATGCCCTCGAGTAGATCCCCATGGCAAGCTATCAATAGTCAAGAAGAACTACAAGTAGAGAATCCTAATGCAGGAGGTTCCTGAGTATGCTCCCCGAGGCTAGCTGTCATAACAAGGAAACACTAGAAATGACGCTTGACTGGCAGCAGGGCAAAAACCTATTTGCATGAAAATGTTTTATTGTGGCAACTCCGTCGAAACTATGGACACTTGCTGGTAGCAGAGCTAAGGCTGTGTCATTACTCGTATCTGAAAGGTATAAAACCAAGGTTGGTATCCTTCTAACCATTAATCCTGCAAAAAAAAGTGATGAAAAGAAAAAAAGAAAAGAAAGGGAAATATTACTGTTGAGATCAAAGGGAAAGGTGTCTCGTAACACACTCCCTCTGATAAGACACCTATTGTTGTCTGCTACTTGCATGGTTGGTTAAACCACGAAGGATCCCTTACTCCTTAATCTTGAGTCATTCAGTCAACCTAAGAAAATTCATGTTCTAACCTAGTTCATCATCTATATCCACCCCGAAAAAGAACTGATCTTTGTAAATACGTAGATGTTGACATGGTAATGGTCAAGGGCCAAATCATGATCCAACGTCAATAAATGCTCAAAATGTTGAAGTTTTATGATTTTTCAAAAAATTTAACTAACTTGTGCAATAATTCAAACCAAGTACTCAGAAGGATGAAGTAAAAGTACATCAGTGATAATGCTACATAAATTTAAAACATAATTTTCATTTCTTTCAACTTTAACACTCCCAAAGGCCCCTGTGTTAAAGTAGAAACATACATTGACAGTAAATAACAGCAGCAATAATAAAATACGCTAATGAACAAGTTAGAAAAAATTATCAATAAAACAGTACTGGTTTAGACCTTCCTTTATACTCCAATATCTTTTTTGAATCAGACCTTGTCTTTTGAAGACAAGTCTCTAAGAAACAGTGGACATACCTGAGAGAGAGAAGATGAGTAACTGTAGAACAGAGTTAGACAAATACAGACCTCAGAAAGTTAACCGTAACAGTCCAGAAGTGAGGATGAACCTTCAAACCCTTGCTGCAATAAATGACAGTCTAGAGGACAGTAATGTATAATCCAAATAACAGCACCTATCAGATGAGCAAATGCAGCCTCAAGCCATACACTAACATCCCCAAACTATGGCAGCTCATATACAAGGACAAGGGTACAAATAGGCACAGATATAGCAGCCTCAATGAGGCTGAAAAAGAGGTAAGAGAACCCTTTAAACAGGCTGGGCCAGCTACAGTAAGTTAACCAAGGACCATGGAAGCCCTAGCAGACTGAAGGTAGGCACCAGCAAGAACAAATCCACAAAACAGACCTCAAAACAGCTAGCAGACCACAAATAGCAGCCAAGAGGTCACAGCCCAGTCCTATACAATCCACAGAAGGCCATGGTCTAGTCCATGAAGTCACTGCCCAGTGCTAACAGGCTAAATACTGTCATGGCAGCCCTAGATGTCCACACAAAAGTCACAACCTAACCTTAACAGGCTGCCAATGATCACAGCCCAGCCCTAAGAGCTTCCAACAGCTCACAGCCCAGCCCTAGGAGCTGCCAACAGCTCACGGTTCAGCCCTATGGCTTCCAATAGCTCACGTCTAGATCCAGGCAGCCCTAATAAGGTCATGTCTCAGCTTTAGATAGCAGCAGCAGCTTGAACAGAATGGAAGCAGCCCTAGATGACTGAGGAAAAGATGGCAGCAGCTCAACACTAGCAGCAACAGCTCGAACAAAAAAAATGGCAGCTCTAACAGGGCTTAGATATGGTGGCAGCCCAACAAGTTCAACAGAAAAACCCTGGACGTCATGCCAAGAAGCAGCAGCACACTCTTCGGACAGATAAAGAATCGGATCTCCCATTTTCTCTTGTCAAGACACACTAAAAATGAAGTTTAGGACTTTAATTTATAGTCTTGACATGCCTTCTAGAAGGGTCACTCAACTAACCCTAGCTTTTAGGAGAGTTACCAAACAAAACATAAAAATAAAGTTAAGTTGACTTAAGATAGGGTACCAATGGTCAAGTGATCATACAAAATAAAAACAATAAAGTTAAGTTGACTTAGGATAGGGTACCAATGGTCAAATGGTCATACAAATTAAAAGCAATAAAGTTAAGTCATCATAGCAAAAGGGTCAAGGTATCACAACCAGGATGGATGCTAGGACCATTAAGAAAAACATAAGACCACAAGTCAACAAGAGGGATCACAACAAAGTGGGAAGACAACCGCTTCACCCACAATACCAAGGTGTACCATCAAGATGGAGAAACAACCATTTTACCCACAAGACCAAGGTGTACCATCAAGGTGGGGAAACAATCAAATTTGTATCTCTCTCTCAAGGTATATTGTCCACATGTGTTCCGTACAATAACTGTGAGTTTTATCATCACCATATAAGTAAGGGCCAAACCGAATGATGTGAACCTCTGGTCCTCCACACTGCTCCTAAAGGTCAAGTACTAGTGACATCATCAAGGGGTGGCCAGTCCCTTGAGAAACAATCTAGTAATAACCATTTAAGAGAAGAGGACATCACACATCATCATCTTGGTCAACTAACCAAGATCCACCTAGTTAACTGACCAGGTATGTACCTGCAGGAACTGCATGGTCCTAAATGAAGAATCTACCTGGTCCCAAACCAGGATGTCTTTGTCTCAACCTACTGGATCTGCTTGGTCCCAGACCAAGAATCTGCCTGGTCCCAGACCAGGATACCCTAGAGACATAATAGGGGCCCTAGCCACATGCTAAGGACTGTGCCATGGCATCAACCTGCTTAGTCCCAGACCAAGAACCCCAGGATACTGATGGGGGCCCTCGGGTTCCTTCTAGGGACTTACTCTGCCTAGTTAAGTGACCAAGACCCCTAATTAACTGCCTAGGGTACCATCCTCCCTGAGAATGGCTCTCACAGCTACA
The DNA here is from genome assembly GCA_001517045.1 of Pseudotsuga menziesii. NCBI lineage: Eukaryota > Viridiplantae > Streptophyta > Pinopsida > Pinales > Pinaceae > Pseudotsuga > Pseudotsuga menziesii. Next base: position 261,972 of record LPNX010563665.1, read on the forward strand.
CTATCTTTAACACTCCCTCTCAGCAAGAGAGGCATTCTCAACAACACTAACCTTGTCTCGGAAGTACTCAGACTTTGATTGAGGCTTAGTCAACACATCAGTAAACTGTCTACTTGACAAAGCATACTACACCATGTCCCTGACGTAGTGATACTTCCTCTTGATGTGTTCCGACCTATCATAGAGCACAAGATTTTTTGAGAGCTCCAAATAGCTCCCATTGTCAGCAAGAAGCTTGATCTTTATAGATCCACTTGGAAGTTATAACAGACTTCCCTTGACAGCTGAGAACCACTTTCAGCACGTCATTTAACATCTTTACATCTTTCAAACCTAATATTTGGTTGCCTTGTCATAAATTGAGGATTCTAAAACAATGACGTGGCTCATCTGAGATATCAAACCAAAACAATCATGAAACCTCTCAATAGGCTTCTCAAAGAGATCAACTGAAGATTCCCTGACCTCCTCCCTCTGCTCATTTACAAGAGATGACTCCTGGACTGGGCTTAATTCCATGTCTATATCACTAGGAGGCTTCTCTCAATAACTTTCTCAAGGGAGATCACAACTTTACTTTGCAATCCCATCCTGTTGGGGATTGGGGAGCACATTTGGCTCCCTCTTGATCTCTGAACTTACTAATTGTTCCACTCTAATAAGGAACAAGTCATCATTAACAAATGCCTAGCAGATTCTCTTTTGCTGACTCTATGTTGACAGTTGGGAGGATGAACATCTACCATAACTGATCCTGCATTCTATGAAGTCTCTTACTCTCTCTGTACATGAGCACTCGGCTCCCTCTCAAACTTTGCCTTTAACTCTTAGCATAAACAGGATCACTTGTCATCAGAGCAAGTCACATCAATCTCCTCTTGTGGATTTTTCCTACAAGTTAAATTCAGTACGATAGTCAGCAATAACCAATGTCAATTTCACATACTGACATAGTCTGATCATTTATCCATACACTAAGTGTTGATGTAATTGTAACTTCGGAATGTATTCACTTGTATATCTTATGTATTGTACCCCGATGTTTATTCCGGGAAGTGTTTGTAATGTAATTGAGTCATGCCATGCCCCGATGTTCCGATCGTGAGTTTCTATAATGTAAACAAGTCATGTCAAGTCATTGTGGGTAACCCTCCTATTGTTCAAGGGTTAAAGTCCCCCCAGTTGTGGGGCCCTAGGGTTATTAGACTATCTTAGAGAAGTCGGCCCTAGGTGAGTTATTATAAGTCGGGGCAATAGTCCCCACCATTGTGTTAAGGATAACCCTCCTTGTTGGTCGGAGGGGCAAAGTCCCCACAAGTTGTGGGGCACCAGGGTTATTAGACTCTCCTAGAGAGAGATGTCGGCTCTAGTAAGTAATTGATAAGTGAGGCCGACATGTTGGAGTGGGCATTAAGCGAACGAAAGAATATAAATAGAGAGTGAGCCTCTCTATTTATCACACACACACTCACTCATTGGGGCGCATGAGTGAGAGAGAGAAATTGCTGGGACAAGAGAGAGACTACTTCTGTCGAGAGATCATCTTTATGTTTTCGGGTTTTACTTTTGGTGCCCATTCTATCTCTGAGGAAGTTGCGAAGTTTTCTCCTTTATGGTTTCCCCGAGAAAAATTCTTTGTCTCTTGTCTCTTGTGTTTATTGTTGTGCATGTTATTCTCTTAATTAAAGATCCTAAGATCATAATGCTAGCTTGAATGATAAAAATCTAACATGGTATCAGAGCTAACCTGAGAAGAAGACATTGTGCAGCTGCAAAAGCTAGGGCTTCTTACTTTTTGGGTCTCTCTCCACAATCCATCAGCAAAAGTATGCTACTCTGACTCTCCATTGAAGGGCGCATCTTTTTGTCGAAACGGAATTCGATTCCGGGCATTTTCAGTTTTTGGTGCGAGAAATTAGGGTTTCTTACAGAAGAGGAATTTTTTGAGTGAGCCCGGCATAGGATTGCTCTCCTCATCAAAAACAACGTTTAGAGACCTGGGTCGAGATTTTTGGTTGGGTATAACTCCGAGAAAGTCAAACCCTAGTTTGACCCCGGGCCGAAAAAACCCTAAAATACTAAAACTGATCATTTTTGGTACATTCGCTATATCTTGGGATTGGAGAAGGATCAGGAGCTGAAACTTTCGCAAGCCGAAGATAAAATGTTGATTTACACTATGTCCAAAATTCAGCCTCAGATTCGCTATATTCTAGGCGTATGATCCCTCCAAGTTAGGGTTCCAGCCTCTTCCAGGATTTATCCGTAAACATGACACCTGGGGAGAATTACTATATCTCGGGCTACAAAGGTCCAAATGAAATTTCTGAAGATGTTCCAAAAAGGGCACGGACTGTACTTTCTGTGGTAGAAGTTTTAGACCCCGAAGATGAAACAGTGACACGTGGCAATCCGTACAACTTCGCTATGCTGAACAGTCCTGAAACAGGTCACCTTGGGAAAACGATCATAAGTCCCAATTGGTGAAACCAATTCTGATGAAACCTATGGTGTTGGAACAAGGACAGGTGAGGCTACCTCAATGCGAAGTTTCAGACACAGAGAAGCAGTAATTTCGGAGATACCGCAGAAACAGTAGCAAGCATTTCTGCAGAAGAAATCGGTAAATTAGAGCTTTCTGTACTGGGAGTTTCCCTCCACTATTTTCAGAAAAGGAGTACATTGGACAGCTCACCTTGAAAAGATCTATCTTTCTATCCAATCAGATCTGAAAGATTCCAAGTTTTGAAAATTAGGGTTTCTCTGACAAACCCTAGATCAGCCAGCTCCAGAACCAGGACGGACACCTCAAATCGGTAAGATCTAATCTTTTGCTATTTTCATTTGAGGTTCTCATTTCAAAGTGATCTATCACATCAGCTTGATGATAAGCTTGGTGAAGTTGACAACTTCCAAGAATGGAAGTATATGATCTCTCTGAAGAAAATGAATTGGACACCTACATGAGTAAAAAGGTTCCAGTTCCAGAGGGAGATGAGGCTCAAAGCCTTACACAAAAAGAACTTGGTCAAGGCCAAGAAGATCATTGCTGATTCAATCACGGATCAACTTGTACCACAAGTGTCATCCCTAAAGACACCGAAGATGTTGATTCCTTAACCAAGCTATTTGAAGGGAAGAACATAAATTGGAATATGACCTTAAGAAACCAGTTGAAGAATGTAAAGATCCAGAATGCAGAGACCATGCAGTCATACTTTACAAGGGTCTCTCAAATCAAAGAACAACTTGAAGCGGTAGAAGAAGAAGTGGAGAATGTTGAAGTTGTGATAACCACCTTGAATAGCCTCCCAGGATCATAGGATTCATTCATTCAAGGAATGTGTGCCGAAAGGAAGTGATTACCTTCAGTAGACTCTGGGAAGAGTGCACACAAGAAGAAGAAGAAGCTCGACTCATAATAAGAGAAGAGAACATGGGAGCAACTGAAAATCAAGCTCTCACGATCCAAAGATCCCTCAAGCGATGAGGAATACGAAGAACTCAACTCTTGAAGAACCTCTTATCCATCTTAGCATTTGGATAAGAAATGATGAATGAAGAAGATGATGAAGCGAAAGGCTTACGAAGGAGTCTACCCATGAAACAAATAAAGATAAGTACTCAATTGTCATTTCATGATAATATTTTCTTATGCATTTGTTTATATTTAGTTGATGTATTATGCATGGTAGAATGTTTGCATTAATGACAGTATACTACTAATATGCATGTGATGGGTAAGTAGCTCATGGTGCTATACAACTCTCCATTGCTACTTATCTAGAATGAAACCTCTTTGCTGACATATTGGATTAGTGCACAATCTCAATGTTGTCCTGGTAGAGATGGAAGGCATCTAGAAAGTTTCCGTGAGATATGGATGAATGTTGTATTGGCTAAAATAGTTGCATGATCATATATTTATGCATAATAATTTGCCATTACGAATATGCCTTATGAAATGTTTCTAACCATACAACTAATGCATTTGACTTGTAGGAAAGACCGCGTACATAATCACCTACAAGAAAAGAAGGATGAGACTTGTTTCGAAGAACAAGTGACGAAAGATAAAGAATAATATGACAAATGCAGCGACATCATTGATGCAAAACCTTCCAGCTATGAAGAAGTAACCAAGAAGAAAGGGAAGACCAGTTCAAGAAGAATGATGTCTAGGATGCAGTATCGATACATGAAGGGAAGTTCGTAGTTCCATCATGCAGTAGATGGAAACATCGTGGGATACAAGGCAAAATTCGTAGCACGAGGCTTCTCACGAAAAGAAGGCATAGACTACAAAGAGACATTTGCAGCCAGTGGGAGTTGAGACAGATGACAGGAAGAATCATGTGTGCAAATGAAATAAGTCCTTGTACGAGTTCAAAAGACACCCATGGGATAACACATACATGATGAGCTTGATGATGATCTTAACCTTTGCTGCAAGGTTGAAGATGAAATCCTATAGAGGATGACAAGCTCACAGATGGGTGCGAGAATAACTTTTGAAAAAGTTCAAGATAGAGGATCTTGGTATCCAGTGATCCTAGATGGATACATAAAATATTAGTAGTAGAGGAAGCTACTTGTCACTCCGGTACAAAATGTTTCAGTGCATAGAGTACGGAAGACGGAGGGAGTATGATGCTTCAGAGGGAGTGACTGCCGAAGATCCTGAGGTTCGACATGGTACGACAGGATGGATAGATTACTGATGACTCTAGGCTTTACTGAGAGTAAAGTGGATTCCAACCTTTGCTTCAAGGTTGAAGGCGGAAGACCAGTGATGCTCTTGTTATGTGTCGATGCACTATTTTCTAGGCATGGAGGTGTGGCAAAATGCAGATGGAATCTCCCTCGGACAAGGGAAGTATGCAGTAGAGATCCTGAAGAGGTTTGGGATGATGGACTGCAAGGCCATGACCACACCTATGGCATCGAACCTGAAACTATTGAGTGATGCTTCATCAGAAACAGTTGATGCTATGATGTATCGTCAGATGTTTGGGTCCTTGATGTACCTGACGAACACGAGACTAGATATTTGCTTTGCTGTGAACACCTTGAGCCAGTTCTTGACAGATCCGAGACATGTTCACTTGGTTGTTGTAAAGCATATTCTAAGGTACCTGAGGGGTACAGTTGATTATGGGCTCAAGTATGAGGCAAATCAGAAGATTAACCTAGAGGGTTATGTTGATTCAGATTGGGCAGGCAGTGTCATCGATAGGAAGAGCACTTCAAGGTGTTGCTTCAGTATGGGATCAAGTGTGATCTCTTGGTTTAGCAGGAAGCAATCCTGTGTGGCACTGAGTACAGCTAAAGCAGAGTATGTCGTAGCTTGTTCAGCTAGTTGTGAGGCAGTATGGCTAAGGAAGCTACTGTCTGATTTATTTGATCTCCAGTTGGATGCTACTTGTATACATTGCGACAACCAGAGTTGTGTGAAGTTGTCGGAGAACCCAGTGTTCCATGACAAGTCGAAGCATATCGAGATCAAGTATCACTATATCAGGGATATGGTGCAGAGAGGAGCAGTGAAGCTCCAGTATGTTGCAACGAGCAAACAGATAGTTGATGTGTTGACGAAGCCATTAGCTAGAGTGAAGTTTGAGTACTTCAAGGAGAAGCTTGGTGTTCTCCAGATCGAGGTTCCCTCCAAAGGGAAGTGATGAGTCCGTGACCCATTCTGACATGGTGAAAGGATTGGTTCCTTCCAAGGTCAGATGTAAGGGCTGAGCCATTCTGCCATGATGAGAGGATTGGTTCCTCACATGTCAGATATGAGTGCTGAGCCATTCTGATGTGACTGTAGGATTGATTCCTACATGATCAGATATAAGCGTTGAATGCCATTCTTGGAATGGAGGCACCTGGTCAGTTACCAGGAAAGCTCAGTCTGGGACTGAGGGCCATTCTGATGTGACTATAGGATTGGTTCCTACAGGATCAAATGTGAGTGCAGAGCCATTCTGAGGCGATTGTAGGATTGGTTCCTACAATGATCAGATGTAAGTGCAGAGCCATTATGAGGCAATTGTAGGATTGGTTCCTACAATGATTAGAAGTGCGTGCAGAGCCCTTTCGGCATGGAGGATTGGTTCCTCGCATGGTCGAATGTAAGTGTTGGGCCTTTCTGACATTGGTTGTCAGATGTGAGTGCTGGGCCTTTCTGACAGGGTTGTGGGATGTGTTCCCACATGGTCAGATGTGAGTGTTGGGCGTGCCTTTCTGATATGATTATAGGATTGGTTCCTACATGATCAGATATAAGTGTTGGGCAAGCCATTTTGACTTAGGGTCAGATATAAGTGCTGGAAAAGACCTACATGGAGGCTAGGCCTACAACCAGCATGAAAAAGGGTTGGCTCTGTAGAACTTCCTATGACGAGAAGAATCAAGAGATAGCACCTGTGATGATGATCCAGCAGAGATGTTCCAGAACCAGAGATGATCCAGATCGAGTGATGATCTAGATCCAGTGATGATGATCCAGATCGAGTGATGATCCAAAATCCAGTGATGATCCAGATCCAGTGATGATAATCCAAATCGAGTGATGATCTAGATCCAGTGATGATGATCTAGATCGAGTCATGATCCAGATCAAGATGAAGATAACTTGAAGATGAAGATGACTTGAAGATGAATATGACTTGAAAATGAAGGTGACAAGATGATCCAGTTGATACAAAGAAAAAGACCAGTGCTTACAAATTGTGTCGAGAGAATACCTTGCTAGTTAAGAGGGAGTGTTGATGTAATTATAACTTCGGAATGTATTCACTTGTATATCTTATGTATTGTACCCCGATGTTTATTCCGGGAAGTGTTTGTAATGTAATTGAGTCATGTCATGCCCCGATGTTCCGATCGGGAGTTTCTATAATGTGAACAAATCATGTCAAGTCATTGTGGGTAACCCTCCTATTGTTCAAGGGTTAAAGTCCCCCCAGGTGTGGGGCACTAGGGTTATTAGACTATCCTAGAGAAGTCGGCCCTAGGTGAGTTATTGTAAGTTGGGGCATTGTGTTAAGGATAACTCTCCTTGTTGGTCAGAGGGACAAAGTCTCCACAAGTTGTGGGGCACTAGGGTTATTAGACTCTCCTAGAGATGTCGGCTCTAGTAAGTAATTGATAAGTGAGGCCGACATGTTGGAGTGGGCATTAAGTGAATGCAAGAATATAAATTGAGAATGAGCCTGTCTATTTATCACACACACACTCACTCATTGGGGCGCATGAGTGAGAGAGAGAAGTTGCTAGGACAAAAGAGAGACTACTGCTGTCAGGAGATCATCTTTATGTTTTTAGGTTTTACTTTTGGTGTTGATTCTATCTCTGAGGAAGATGCGGGGTTTTCTCCTTTATGGTTTCCCGAGGAAAATTCTGTGTGTCTCTTGTCTCTTGTGTTTATTGTTGTGCATGTTATTCTCTCAGTTAAAGATCCTAAGATCATAATGCTAGCTTGAATGATAAAAATCTAACACTAAGCAGCTATCTAGATGTCATCAAGTGCATATCAACATGTCATGACAATGTAGAGAATTAAAACAAGTTGAGATAAAAAGTCCTCCCTCTTTATATCTACCCTTTTGCAAAAGTCACAATGTGCATCTTGATCTTGACATCATATAGAACATGTACTTCTAAAGTGTAATGGCATCAACACCATACCAACCTCATGCAATATCAAACATGCATAGCACAATCTAAGTTAGATCATAACCCTAGATATGAGGTCATGATAAATTCATACATGGATGAGCTTTTTAAACTTCTTTACACTTACAAATTGAGATTACAGTGATCAATGCATCATAAAACTCTTCATATAACAAAATGATCAAACTAGAAGTTGCTATGATCATGAAGGCCCATGATTTCTAAAGATAAAGTCAAGATCTAAACACTTAAAGAGTTTGTTCGGTTGCTTACTCACCTCTAAAATACATACCTGAGGTAAACCTGTTGTTGTAAATGTAACTTCAGGAGATATTCTTCATTTTGTTGTATTATTATTTTATTATTATCATATTGTTATTGTACCTCCTTCGAAGATGTTTTACGTCCATTCGGAGAAGTTGTTATTATACTTGGTCATCTAAGAATATCGAGGTAAAACCTCCGTTGTAAGTTGGGGCAACAGTCCCCAAAAAAATAAGTGTACAATGTATTTTTGAGTCTCCCTAGGAGAAGTCGGCCCAATTAGGTTTTTAGGTCACCCACATTAAGTGTATAAATAGGGAGGCGCCCTCCCTCATTTGGACACACAACAAGCTCAAGCAAGTTCGCTCCAAAGTGAAGGAAGACAAGTTCTCTGCGGTAGAGAAGAAGAAGAAGCTGCGAAGGATATCTTATCTCTTGGTTTTCTATCTTTGTCTAACATTGTACTTAGTGAGGAATCTATACAAAAGAAGTTGTTGGGTTTTTCTCGAGAGAGAGAGAGAGAGAGTTTCCCAAGATATGTCTTTGTGTCTCTATTTTATGATGTGCATGTCTTTCTTTCAGTGATCCTAATGTTATCGTTATGATGAAATGATGGTAAATGTTTAAAGATATTGTATAGCCATTAAAAATCTAACAAAACCTTCTAGGAATGCTAGTCATACTTGACACACCTCTTTAAGGAAGCAAGTTCACAACCTACCATCATCTCTTGATGCCATAAGGACTAGCAGCACCACAACCAACTAATGCTTGTATGAGGCCATCCAACTTTTGATTCCTCTTGTGGCCAAATGTTTAAACCCTTTAGCCAACTTGATGAGCTTCTACCAAGAACCTTCTGAGATCAAGTTAGTAATAACAATGTTACCTTAGGATCTATGTAGCCTTTGATAGGATGCAACATCAGAGTTAGCTAAAAATCATAATCTTTGATACATTTTTAAGGTCTATGATTTTTCAAAAAATTTAACTAACTTATGCAATAATTCAAACCAAGTACTCAAAAGGATGAAATAAAAGTACATCAGTGATAATGCTACATAAATTTAAAACATAATTTTCATCTCTTTCAACTTTAACACTCCCAAAGGTCCCTATGTTAATGTTGAAACATACATTAACAGTAATTAACAGCAGCAATAAGAAAATAGGCTAATGAACAAGTTAGAAAAAAATATCAATCAAACAGTATTGGTTTAGACCTTCCTTATACTCAGATATCTTTTTCAAATCAGACCTTGTCTTTTGAAGACAAGTCTCTAAGGAACAGTGGACATACCTGAGAGAAAGAAGATGGGTAACTGTAGAATAGAGTTAGACAAATATAGACCTCAGAAAGTTAACCAAAACAGTTTAGAAGTGAGGATGAACCTTCAAACCCTTGCTGCAATAAATGAGAGTCTACAGGACAATCATGTATAATTCAAATAGCAGCACATATCAAATGAACAGATGCAGCCCCAAACTATTAATCTGTCACAGTAATCTAGGGACTAAAACATAGTCTCATAAGAGATTTCAGACAATTAAGCATGAAAATAGCATAATGGTGCTACAATAGGAGTAGCAACTCTGTATATCAATAAAGAATGAGTAATACAATACAATGGTAATGCAAGGTGCATTAATGCCAAGACAATTTGAATTCCTAAGGAGGTCATTCGAATTGAATGAATGGGTGTAGCTTAATTGAATGTCAGGCACAATAAACACACCCAGTTAACCTACTGATCAAGCCATGATTGACTCAACTGAGTCCTAACTGTATTGGAGTGCAATGGATGATTGAGTCTAACTGAAAGTAGCTCAGACACATGTCACTGCATGCCAATCAACAAGTGGTAGCAAATCATTAACTCCAATGAACCCCAATGAGGTTAACTGAAGTCAAATTGGTCATCAGAAGTGGTTGGAGGCACCCTAGTTGTCTCCAGTTCATAAATAATAATAAAAAATAATCAAATAATGAATGGAGGCGCCTTCACAACTCAGCTTAACTGATTGTAACAATTAGTTAGCAATTAGGTGCATTTATGACACTTAGATCACCCCGGAATGGCTCCCTGATTGAAGGAAGAAGCCCAGTCAGCTTCCCTGATTGAAGGAGGAAGCCCAGTTAACCTCCCTAATTGAAGGTGAAAGCTTAGTTAGCCTCCTTGATTGAAGGTAGGCGTGGGTGTACTCATGCTGATGTCATAGTGTGCTCATCTGATGTCGATTAAGTCAATTAAACTTAGGATAGTGGTTTAACAAGGCCAAATGGACGAAATTAAGTGTGCATGTTGGGTAAATGACTCCAACACCCCCCCTTAAGCTATACTCAGGAGGAGTAAAAAAAAATGCATGAAATGCTAGGGCCCCGTCAACAAAGGCCATAGGTCACCCTGTACAATAATGTAACTCAAACAATGCTCAAAAATAAATCTAAGTGAGGAAAGAGGGAAAACCCAATGGAAATAACCCCCCCTCAAGCTGAACACTGAAAGTAGTCTGATCACCCTGATGAACTCACCCCCAACAATGAACGGAGGTAAGTGAACTTCTTTTCTGAAAAGCTCTTGGTGAAGATGTCTGCAATCTGCTCATTAGTAGGGCAGTATTGCAGAATGATGGTCCTGTCATGCACCAATTCCCTGATATAGTGCATGTGTATCTCTACATGCTTGGTCCTCTGCCTGGTAACTGGATCTGTGGATATCT
>LPNX010563665.1:272659-290945 GCA_001517045.1 Pseudotsuga menziesii
GCAATCACCGCTCATCAATACTCGACCTCTGCTGAAGACAATGCTATGGTGGCCTGCTTTTTGCTAGACCAGCAAACGGGGCCACCACCAAACATGAAGACATATCCAGAAGTCCGGATAGACTTCCGATCAATAGAATCACCCGCCCAATCGAAATCTGTGTAACCAACCAGCTCTAGCTCGGAGTCTGCAACATAGTGAATGTCGTAGGTCCTGGTTCCCTGAATATACTGGAGGATCCTCTTGGCTGCCTTCCAATGAATATCATGAGGATGTTGCATGTATCTTGACACAGCATTCACAGCATAACATATATCAGGACAAGAATGAGTCAAGTAAAGCAAGCTACCAATCAACTGTCGATAAATAGTGCAGTCCATGGGAGGTGTGCTTTCTCCTTCTTCAAGGCTGATCCCTAAAAGGAAAGGGAATGGAGCAGCTTTACATTCAGCCATGTTAAACTTAACTAACAGGTCTGATATGTATTTGGACTGAGTGACCATTATCCCATCAATATTTTGCTCAATTTCAAGCCCCAGAAATTGCTTCAAGAGCCCCAAATCACTCATTTCAAATGCATTGTGGAGGGCAGTGTTTATGACTAAAATGGAAGCAACTGTGCTACCTGTAATCAGTAAGTCATCAACATATAAAACAATAATAAGCAAATGACCATCATACTGTTGTATATACACATTCAGATCTGATTTACACCTTTGGAAGTTTTGCGAGATAAGGAAGGCATCCATCTTGGAATACCACTCTCTTGGGGCCTATTTTAACCAGTATAGTGACTTCTTTAGTTTGCAAACCAAAGATGAATCAGAAATGTAGCCCTCGGGCTGCTTCATGTATATCTCCTCATGAAGATCTCCATGTAGAAAGGCAAACTTAACATCCATATGATCCACTTCCCAGTGCTTAGATGCAGAAATTGCCAAAACTAGGCGGATGGAGTCCATTTTTGCAACCGGTGCAAAAGTCTCATGGTAGTCCACACCTTGGACCTGGGAGAAACCTTTTGCTACCAACCTTGCCTTATATTTGCAAATTGTGCCATCAGCAGCAACCTTAGTCCAAAACACCCACTTGCATTGAACCAATTTCCTCCCCGGAGGAAGAGAAACTAGCTCCCAAGTATTGTTTTTCTAAAGAGAATTCATCTCTTCGTCCATGGCAGCTTGCCATCTCGAATCCTTCTGAGCATGGTAGTAAGACTTAGGATCTAAACTTATCATTAACTAACAAGATTTGAACAACAAATAATCAGGACAAGAGAGCGCAATTCCTGCTCTTTGGAAATCAGACCGAGTTCTTCTTGGATCATCCAGATTTTCAATGTTTTCACCTGCAATGGAGAGTGTCTGTCTGGCCCAAGTTGGGAGATGATTTTGTACTTCAAGTTCTGATTCAGCATTTGATGTTTGTTGTTCACTAATATCAGAAATCAGAGGATACAAATCAGGGTCATCACCTCCAATTCCATCATCCAAATATTCAGTAGAATAGGAAGGAAATTCAGCAGTTTTCTCCTTCACTAGTTCTACCTCCTGAAGAGGCTCATCGAACAGGACACTCCTTTCAATGATGAGTTGTTTTGTTCTGATCTCCAGCAGCTTGAAACCTTTAGATTCATCAGGATATCCAATAAACAAACATTCGATGCTTTGCGGTTGCAAAGCCCTCCTTTTATCATGCAAAATTCGGGCCCATGCAGTGGACCCAAACACCCTGAGATTCGACACATCCGGCTTGTGTCCAAAGTGGGCTTCGAAAGGAGTCTTCCCTTTCACGGACGAGTGTGGCACTCTGTTCTGAATGTATGCTGCCGCATTCATGGCTTCAGCCCACAAATTTGCAGCCAACTTCTTTGCTTCCAGCATGCAAGTGGTCATCTCCTTGAGAGACCGATTCTTTCTCTCCGCTACATCGTTCTGCTGGGGAGTGTAGGGGACTGAATGTTGGATCTGAATACCACTTTGGGAACATATATGCAGCAACTCATTACTGATATATTCCCCGCCATTATCAGATCTCAAAATCTTGATCTTTTTGCCAGATGCATTCTCAATCAGTGCCTTCAAATCAGTGAATTTTTCCAAGACTTCCGACTTCTTTTTGATAAAAAAGACCCATGTGTATCTGAAAAAGTCATCAATGAAAGTGAGAACGTATCTTGATCCATTCATGGATGTGGTAGGCATGGGTCCGCTGATATCAGAATGTATCAGCCCCAAGATGCATGATGCTCGGCTTGCCTTCCCCTGATCAAACTTATGCTCAAGGTGCTTTCCAACAACACAGCCCTTGCAAATTTCGGTGGTAGCTTTGATGACCGAGAGGCCTTCAACCATGGAATTCTTCTGTAATTGATGCTAGTACTTGAAGTCTAGGTGGCCGAACCTCTCATGCCACAGTCTACTAACCTCATTTCCATGAGTCATCAATGCGATGGGCTTTGCATCCGCCACAAAATGGGAGAACTCATAGGCTTTTGCATGATGGTTTGCAAGGCCTATTGCTACAAGTTTTCCTGATGCAAGTTCTGTGATCTCTACATCATCTGGGCTAAAGGAGACTCTCTTGGGCACTCCTGTATGTGTGATTTGATAAACACTTAGAAGGTTTGATGCAAGAGATGGTACATACAGAACATTGGAAAAACAACCATGCTCAAGATTTACAGTACCTTGTCCTTCGGATATGATTGTGGAGTCATCTCCCATGTGGATGGGAATGGTTTTGCCGGTCTCCAAAGATGAGAAGGAGTCTCTGTCAGCCATCATGTGATTCGAAGCTCCAGAATCTATAAAAAGAGCATTGGACTTCAAAGTGCTTGCCATGAGAGCATGACCTCTTTCATGTTGTGGTTCCCGATCTTGCTGATCTCTCCTCCGAAAGCTTTCCGGAAGATTGATGTGATTTTTCTCAAGAAGAGAAGCAGCTTCATCAAGTTTCTTTTTCATGAAGGGATGTTTAGGGTGGAAGCCCTTCCCACAGTACGAACACTCGACTTTTCCCTTTCCATGATGCCCTTTGTTTTTGTTCTTCTTCAATCCGGAAGGCTCTTCATGCTGCTGGTTTTCAACTTTAGGCTTAGGAGCTTCAAATTTGGTTTTTGGGTTCTTTTGCTGCTTTCCTTTACCCTTCAGATCTTTGGGCCCCGAAGCATAGAGGGCTTGATCACGGGAGGGTCTGAGGATCCCCATTTGGACAAGCTTATCATGTTCACTTGTTAGGGACTCAATGAAGGCATTGAGTGAAGGCATCTTCCATCCGAGAGTTGTGAGCTTCCCTGCACGAAATGTAGAGACAAACACCGAATAATCAGCTCCAAGTTTGGAGAGAATAGCGAGGATGAGCTGATCATCCTCCTTCTCCACCTTGCACTGCTTCAGCAGTAAGACAATGTGCTTGAACTTTGTGAAAAAATCATTTTAAGGTCTCGAAATTGGAAGGTTGGAGAGACATCAACTCGTTTTCAAGCTGATAAACTCTCAAATCATCCTGTTTTCCATACAGGGTGTCCAATTTGTCCCAAATTTCCTTTGGAGTCTTCAATCCCGAGAGGTGGAAAAGAAGATCCTTGGAAATAGAGAGGCACAAGAAACTGAATGCTTCATCTTTCTTGTTCAAGAATCTAGCTTTGTCTATCACATGAGTAGGCTCTTCTTCAGTGTCCATAGTGACCCAGTAGAGTCCTCTGGCACATAGCTGGCTCTCCATATCTCCTTTCCATGAATGGAAATTGAACGGAGTCAAGAGTTCGATGGAAGAAGCCATCTCAAACTGTTGTAGCGAATGATTTTCACCTGTTAAAACCTGCAAATCACAACAAAAGGGGCACTGTAAGGTCAAACAACCTGCACATTTTAGGCTTTCATCACACCCAGCATAATTGATCAAGCAAGCTTGATCAACAATTCCTTAACTTGGGGTATTAAGTGGTAAGCCTTTGCTTCTGGTGCAGTGCTGGAATTTTGAGCTTTTGCTCAATTTTTCATGCAAGATCTGTCAAAAACCATGTTTTTGAGAGAAAGAGCTTCGTCCCGACATGAGATCTGATACCATATTAATCTGTCACAGTAATCTAGGGACTAAAACACAGTCTCATAAGAGATTTCAGACAAATAAGCATGAAAATGGCATAATGGTACTGCAATAGGAGTAGCAGCTCTGTATATCAATAAAGAATGAGTAATACAATACAATGGTCATGCAAGGTGCATGAATGCCAAGACAATTCGAATTCCCAAGGAGGTCATTCGAATTGAATGAATGGGTGTAGCTTAACTGAATGTCAGGCACAATAAACACACCTAGTTAACCCACTGATCAAGCCATGATTGACTCAACTGAGTCCTAACTGTATCGGAGTGTAATGGATGACTGAGTCTAACTAAAAGTCGCTCAAACACATGCCACTGCATGCCAATCAACAAGTGGTAGCAAATCATTAACTCCAATGAACCCCAATGAGGTTAACTGAAGTCAAACTGGTCATCAAAAGTGGTTGGAGGCGCCCTAGTTGTCTCCAGTTCATAAATAATAATAATCAAATAATCAAATAATGAATGGAGGCGCCTTCACAACTCAGCTTAACTAATTGTAACAATCAATTTGCAATTAGGTGCATTTATGACACTTAGATCACCCCATAATGGCTCCCCGATTGAAGGAGGAAGCCCAGTTAGCCTCCCTGATTAAAGGAGGAAGCCCATTTAACCTCCCTAATTGAAGGTGAAGGCTTAGTTGGCCTCCTTGATTGAAGGTAGGCGTGGGTGTGCTCATGTTGATGTCATACTGTGCTCATTTGATGTCGATTAAGTCAATTAAACTTAGGATAGTGGTTTAACAAGGCCAGATTGACCAAATTAAGTGTGCATATTGGGTAAATGACTCCAACACAAACCATACACTACCATCCCCAAACTGTGGGAGCTCATATACAAGGACAAGGGTACAAATATGCACAGTTATAGCAGCCTCAATGAGGCTGAAAAAGAGGTATGAGAACCCTTCAAACAGGTTGGGCCAGCTATAGTAAGCTAACCAAGGACCATGGCAGCCCTAGAAAACCAACAGTAGGCACCAACAAGAAAAAATCCACAAAACAAACCTGAAAACAGCTAGCAGGCCACAAATAGCAGCCTAAGAGGTCACGGCCCAGTCCTATACAGTCCACAGAAGGTCATGGTCTAGTCCAATAAGTCACTGCCCAGTGCTAACAAGCTAAATATTGTCATGGCAACCTTAGATGTCCTCACAAAAATCACATCCCAACCTTAACAGGCTACCAATGATCATGGCCCGGCCCTAAGAGTTTCCAACAGCTCACAGCACAGCCCTAGGGGCTACCAATAGCTCACGGTTCAGCCCTGCGACTTCCAACAAATCACGGCTAGGTCCAGGCAGCCCTAATAAGGTCATGTCTCAGCTTTAGATAGCATCAACAGCTTGAACAAGATGGTGGCAGCACTAGATCACTGAGGAAAAGATGGCAGCAGCTCAACACTAGCAGCAACAGCTTGAACAAAAAAAATGGCAGCCCTAACAGGGCTTAGATATGGTGGCAGCCCTACAAGTTCAACAGCAAAACCCTGGACGCCATGTCAAGAAGCAGCAGCAAACTCTTAGGACGGACAAAGAATCAGTTTTCCCATTTTCTCTTATCAAGATACACACTAAAAATGAAGTTTAGGACTTTAATTTATTGTCTTAGCATGCCTTCTAGAAGAGTCACTCAACTAACCCTAGCTTTTAGGAGAGTTAACAAACAAAATAGAAAAATAAAGTTAAGTTGACTTAGGATAGGGTACCAATGGTCAAGCGGTCATACAAAATAAAAATAATAAAGTTAAGTTGACTTAGGAGAGGGTACCAATGGTCAAGTGGTCATACAAAATAAAAACAATAAAGTTAAGTCATCGTAACAAAAGGATCAAGGTATCACAACCAAGATGGGCGCTAGGACCAATAAGAAAAACATAAGACCACAAGTCAACAAGAGGGGTCACAACAAAGTGGGAAGACAACCACTTCACCCACAATATCAAGGTGTACCATCAAGGTGGGCTAACAACCCTTTTACCCACAATACCAAGATGTACCATCAAGTTGGGGAAACAACCAAACTTTTATCTTTCTCTCTCAAGGTATATTGTCCACATGTGTTCCGTACAATAACTGTGAGTTTTATCATCACCATATAAAGAAGGTCCAAACCGGATGAGGTGATCCTGTAGTCAACTACAGTGCTCCTAAAGGTTAAGTACTAGTGACATCATCAAGGGGTGGCTAGTCCCTTGAGAAACAATCTAGTAATAACCATTTAGGAGAAGAGGACATCACACATCATCATCTTGGTCAACTGACCAAGATCCACCTTGTTAACTAACCAGATATGTCCCTGTAGGAACTGCTTGGTCCCAAACCAAGAATCTGCCTGGTCCTAGACCAAGATACCCTAGAACATATAGGGGCCCTAGCCACATGCTAGGGACTTTGCCATGGCATCAACCTACTTGGTCCCAGACCAAGAACCCCAAGAGACTGTTGGGGGCTGTAGGGTACCTTCTAGGGACTTACTCTGTCTGGTTAACTGACCAGGACCCCTAGTTAATTAACTAGGGTACCATCCTCCCTGAGGATGGGTCTCGCAGTTGCACTATCTTTAAAACAAAAGAAAACATTTCTTAGCCTTCTAAGGAATCTTCTAAATATTGGCTAAATGTTTCATCTTAATCATCATTGTCGTAGGAATACTCAACTTCATCATGAGGCTTTGGGTAATTTCGTCTTTCTTGAAGTGCTTCTGATTTGTCTACCTCGTGACATAAAATATTTAAACCATTTATTATTTGAGCCATAAAATATGGAGGGGGACAACTTTGGTCTTGGATTTGATCTTCTATGCTCGCCTCCTTTATTTCAGTTTCATATTTGGAACAAAAATCCCTTAAGGATTTGGGAAGATTCATTTCGCCAAAAATAAAAATGTTTTCATTTCCATTTGTCTAGCTTCATACTTGTTAAAGAAATGTAACTTTGGAAGATATTATATTGTATTTTTACTATTCCTCCTTTCGGAAATGTTATTCCTCCGCTCGAAGATGTCATTAATGTACATGGATATGTAAAAGTCGTGAGGTAAAACCTCTGTTGTAAGTCCAATCAATAGTACCCACAAATGTTTTTTATAAATGTTATTTTACGTCTTCCTAGGTGGGTCGCCCCTAATTAAAGGACTAGGTCGGCATAGTTAGGTAATTAAGTCACTCACTCGACGAGTATAAATAAGTGAGGCACCTCCCTCATACTTGTTAAAGAAATGTAAATTCGAAAGATATTCTATTATATTTTTATCATTCCTCGTTTTGGAGATGTTATTCCTCCGCTCGAAGATGTCACTGATGTACTTGGTTATGTAAAAGTCATGAGGTAAAACCTCTATTGTAAGTCGAGTCAATAGTACCCACAAAAGCATTTTATAAATGTTATTTAATGTCTTCCTAGGTAGGTCACCCCTAATTAAAGGACTAAGCCGACCTAGTTAGGTAATTAAGTCACTCACTTGATTAGTATAAATAAGTGAGGCGCCTCCCTCATACTTGTTAAAGAAATGTAACTTTGGAAGATATTCTATTGTATTTTTATTATTTCTCCTTTCGGAGATGTTGTTCCTTCGCTCGGAGATGTCATTGATGTACTTGGTTATGTAAAAGTCATCAGGTAAAACCTTCGTTGTAAGTCGGGTCAATAGTACCCACAAAAGTATTTTATAAATGTTATTTTACATCATCCTAGGTAGGTCGTCCATAATTAAAGGACTAAGTCGACTTAGTTAGGTAATTAAGTCACTCACTTGATGAGTATAAGTAAGTGAGGCGCCTCCCTCATTTAGATATATCTCTCACACAAGTGCATGCGCAAGAGAGAGAGTGAGGAGGTTCGCTAGAGAGAAGAAGTTGTTGGTATTGTTCTTGGGGTTGTTCACCATACTTGGTCAAATTCTATTTAAGGAAGTTTTGTTGGGTTATCTCCCCCAAGAGGGTTTCCCAAGATAAATCTTTGTGTTCTTTTGTCTTGTTGTGCTTGTCTTTCTTTCAATGATCCTAATGATATGGTTATGATTTTATGATGCTAAATGTTTGAAGATCTTACATAACCATTAAAATCTTAACATGGTATGAGAGCTACCCTAATATAAGTCTTTGTGCAGCCATGACACTCCTACAACTGCAACTATTGGAGATTAGGGCTTCATGCTTGAAACCATAGAAAGCAAAATCTAGTCCTCCGGGAATTTTCGCTATAACTCGACTTTGGT
Organism: Pseudotsuga menziesii; assembly: GCA_001517045.1. Taxonomy (NCBI): domain Eukaryota; kingdom Viridiplantae; phylum Streptophyta; class Pinopsida; order Pinales; family Pinaceae; genus Pseudotsuga; species Pseudotsuga menziesii. The sequence goes on from LPNX010563665.1 coordinate 280,989, forward strand.
GAAGGCTCGAGAGCTGAAACTCGGATATGTCAAAGCTGAGATGTTGATCTACCTTGTGTATGAGTTTCACCCTCAAATTCATTGTAATTTAGGAGATATGATCCCTCCAAAACAAGGTTCCAACCTCTTCCAGAATTCAGTTTTAAACAAGTGACCTAGGGGAAAATGCATTATTTCGAGCTAGGAAGATCCAAATCGAATTTCGTAAGATGTTCCAGAAAGGGCACGAATTGTAGTTTCATTGATGCGAGTTTAAGAACCCGAAGTTGAAATAGTGACACATGGAAATCCATACAAGTTCGCTATATTGAACTAGTCCATAAACATGTCACCTTGGGAAACTTAGCATAAGTTCCACTTGGAGAATCCAATTTTGCTCTAACTTGTGGGGTTGGACAGAAGACAGAACAAACTACCTTAGGACGAAGTTTCAGATCTAGAGGAGAATAAATTTCAGAGGTACAGCAGAATTAAGACCGGACAATTCAACATAAGAAAATTGAAGAAACTAGGGCATCAAATATTTTGCAGTTCTGTCCACAGATTTGGGAAAATGAGTATACTAATCAACTCGCCTTGAGGAGGCGCATATTTCTATCCAATCATATCTGCAAAACACCAAATTTGAAAAATTAGGGTTTCTCTGTCAAACCCTAAGTCCACCAGCAGCAGTCTTCTAGAAAAGCATTGAAGCAAGCATCAATTTGAAGCAATCTTTTGAGAGCTTCTCATACTAGAAGAGCATGACTTGGAAGACTATGTCAAAGGAGAAGTTGTATATTTAGAGGGAGATGAAGACAAAGTAAAGCACAAGGAGAACTTGGTCAAAGCGAAGAGAACTATTATTCAATTCAGAGGGAGGCAACCTGAAGGAAGCAAGATCCAGAGGGGGTAACCCTACAATAAAAAACATACAAGTATTTATGTTTTATTTGAGAATGTTTAGATGATATTGTCTAGTTGTGTACATATTTATGTTCCTCAATTTAGGAAATGTATTATGCATGTTAGTGTTTGCATTGATGAACAGTTTACTACTAATATGCATGTGATGGGTAAGTGACCTATGGTGTTGTACAACATTTCATTGCTACTTATCTAGAATGAAACCTCTTTGTTGACATACTGGGAGTAGTGCATGCTCTTAATAATGTTCTGGCAGAAATGGAAGGCATCTAGAAATTTACCGTATGTATACAGAATATGGATGAATGTTGTGTTGAAGCATTGGCTAAGATAGTTGCATATGTCTTTATGCATAAGAATTTTTCATTTTTAATATGTTTTGGAAATTATAAAATGTTTCTAATCATATATTTGAATTTAACCAGCAAGAAAGATCGTGTGATGAAGTCTCGTTGAAGAAAACTTCAACCTTTGCTACAAGGTTGAAGACAAGCAATCAAATTATTCTACACCTCACATGATTGATGACCTCCATGACGAAGGGAGCAGTGTGTTCCAGAAGCTGAAGAAGGATGATGCAGACAGTGCCATGATGACTTGGTCAGATTATCAGATGGACTTGATATCAAGATGGCCTCTCTGATGGAGGGAGCAGTATGTGCCATGATGACTTAGCCAGGACATAACCATGCTGGCTTGGTTCCTCGAGAATGCCATGCTGACTTGTCCAAGGGTGAGTATCCCATAGACATAACCATGCTGACTTGGTTCCCCGAGAATGCCATGCTGACTTGGCCAAGGGCGAGGGGCCCATAGACATAACCATGTTGACTTGGTTCCCCGAGAATACCACGCTGACTTGGCTATGGGTGAGTGGCCCATAGACATAACCACGTTGACTTGGTTCTTGTCTAATGATCATAGATGGGACATCCTGCAACGAGATGGTAAGACTTTCTAGAACATCCTGCAACAGAATAGAGAGAGCTCCCAAGATGGTAAGATCCTCTCATCCTATGACGGGATGATAATCTTAGACGAGACATCCTGTGATGGGATGGTAAGATCCTTCGTGACATCCTGCGACGAGATAGAGAGAGTTCCTGAAATGATGATGATGTTGATGATGATGCTCCAGAAAAGATGATGATGTTCCATGCTAATGATGATGATGATGTCATATGTTGATGTGGATGATGATACTCCATATGATGATGATGATGATGTTCCAGATGCATGATGTTGTTGTTCCAAAACTTCCTATGATATATAGATTCACCAATTAGTTGTAGAGTTGTTGTTGTTGTTGATGTTGTAGTATATCTTCCTTGTTAAGAGGGAGTGTTAAAGAAATGTAACTTCACAAGATATGTTATTGTATTTTTATTATTCCACCTTTCGGAGATGTTAATCCTCCACTCAGAGATGTCATTGATGTACTTGGTTATGTAAAAGTCATGAGGTAAAACCTTCGTTGCAAGTCGCGTCAATAGTAGTCACAAAAGTATTTTCTAAATGTTATTTTGAGTCTTCCTAGGTAGGTCAGCCTTACTTAAAGGACTAGGCCAACCTAGTTAGGTAATTAAGTCACTCACTTGATGAGTATAAATAAGTGAGGCGCCTCCCTCATTTACATATATCTCTCACGCAAGAGAGAGAGTGAGGAGGTTCACTAGAGAGACAAAGTTGTTGGTATTGTTCTTGGAGTTGTTCACTGTACATGGTCGAATTCTATATTGAAAAAGTTTTGTTGGATTTTCTCCCCCAAGAGGGTTTCCCAAGATAAATCTCTGTGTTCTTTTGTCTTGTTGTTCTTGTTTTTCTTTCAATGATCCTAATGATATGGTTTTATTATGTTAAATGTTTGAAGATCTTGTATACCATTAAAATCTTAACAATACTGCACATCTATGAGGTTCACATGGGCTTTTTCCTTCATCATGAGGCAAAAGGTTCCCTCAAAAGCATTCAAGTAATATATTAGGATGCCAAGGTCTCTAGGTTTGCTGTCACTTTGGATTCTTTCAAGGGTTTCGTTAAATCTTTGATTGAAATCCTAAACCATCTCATTATCTTCCTTTTGTATCTTTCATAATTGGTTCAAGAAGTCCATGCCATCACACCTAGTTCCCCATTCTTCCAGGAATTTTCACTCAAAAAATATCACACCTGGTAATGATTTTGTCTACTAAGTTCAAAAACCAAGAAGAAGCACCTCCACACAATGATGTAGCCAATAATTTCATGCATACATCCTTGTGGGTTATATTTGATTCATTAATACCTTCCCAAAAGAGGTCAAGATGTTGTTCAACAAATATCCCATTATTTCCCTTGAATTTAGGCAACCTTGCATGTGCTTGATTAGGGACTTCATGAGGAAACCCCAAAATCTCAGAGAAGTCAAAGCGAGAAACCCTTTCCGAGTCAAATGCTCTTGGTTGGTTACCACTAGCCATGAGTGCCAGAGCTAAAATTTTCAAGTGCTCCAATGCAAACCATCACATACATTAACGAACTCCATGGGTTATAGGTATGACGGGATCAGTCACCAGTGGAGTTGCGGAGTATATAACAGTGTCCTTTGATTTTTTTTAGATTATACAGGTGAAGGGTTGGCTCCTTAGTGGAGTCGTGGTGTGGAGTCGCCAGGTGAATAGAATGAAATACTCACCAAAAGACTGTCGTTGATGGCAAGGAAGACAAAGATAATATAACCAGTGATGGTAATAAAATCAATGAAGCAAAACAAATCAACCATTAAAACTCTGAGCACAAGAAGCAATAAGATCAAAAAGGAAAATGGGATAAGCTTACTAAGATCAACCATGGCAGTCTCTGCCTCCCCAGCGATGGCGCCAAAATTGTTGTCACGAATTTTAGAGCTCTAAATATGGCAGAGAACGATGACCAATGCTCTTGTGATACCTTGGGGCCTTTCTCCAATGTGTGACATCTTATACAGAGGAATTTTTGTTGGGTTTTCTTCCCCTTGAGGGTTTCCCAGGATAAATCTGTGTCTATCTTGTGATTGTGTTTCTTTCAGTGATCCCGCATATGCTATTGTAGTGAATTTGAATTAAACATTAATGATATCTAGCTAAGCATATGAAATGTTAACATGGTATCAAAGCTAGCTTGAATAGAACATCTTTCACAAGGTGAACCTCTCTCCTCTCCCTCTGGCAAGAAATTAGGGTTTCTACAAAATTTGGGATTTTGAAGATCTGCTTGCATAGAAAGTTGCACCTCCCTAGAGCGCATCTATTGATCCCTAGATCGAAGTTTTGAGTGGGTGAATCTCCGGGAAAGCCAAACCCTAGTTTGGCTCTGAACCAGAAAAGTGCAGAAAACCAGAAACCAGAAATTGAAATCTCACAAGCAAGTTTTGAAGGGTGAAGATTTGGAATCTCCAAAAATCAAGTGGACCAACCAACTTGCCTCAGTCAAGCGCATCTCCTGGTAAGGTCAGCTTTTCATTTTGAGAAATTTCAATTTTTAGTGACCTCCTAGATAAGATGGCCCCAAGCACTAAGCTTGAGTACAAGCTGGAAGGCATTGAAAACTTCTAAGCATAGAAGTATAGGATTGGTCTCATTCTTAGAGAGATTAATATTGGCAAATACATCAAAGATGAAGTTCTTGAACCAGAAGAAGATGAAGCTAAGGAGAAGCACTAGAAGGACCTAATCAAGGCAATGAGGATCATTGTTGATTCTATCAAAGATCACTTGATTCCTCAAGTGACATCTAAAGAGACACCAAAGCAAATGTATGGTGCCCTTTCCAAAATGTATGAGGGAAGAAACATCAACAGAAAAATGAATTTGAGAGCTCAACTGAAGAGTACCAAGATGAGTAAAGGAGAATTCATTTAAGATTACTTCACAAGCGTCTCCCAGTTCAAGGAACAACTAGATGCCATTGGAGACTCCCTTGATGAAGATGAACTAGTCATGACTACTCTCAATGGTCTCACTAGACCTTGGGAGTCATTCATACAAACTATGTGTGCCAGAAAAGAAAGCATGAAGTTTGACAATGTATGGGAAGATTGCATCCAAGAGGAAGCTAGAGTAGCTAACAGAGAAGCTCTACTTAAAAAAGATTAGCAAGCTCTAGCAACCCATACCAGAAGAAGAAGACAATCGAACTTCAAAAAGGATAGTCACAAGGAGTATAGACCTCCAAAGAAGTTTCAAAGGAAAAGAAAAAGTAGTCAGAAGAAAGACTACTCCAAATATCAATGTTAGAGCTGTCATAAGATAGGACAGTGTGCCAGAAAAGAAAGCATGAAGTTTGACAATGTATGGGAAGATTGCATCCAAGAGGAAGCTAGAGTTGCTAACAAAGAAGCTCTACTTAAAAAAGATTAGCAAGCTCTAGCAACCCATACCAGAAGAAGAAAAGCATCGAACTTCAAAAAGGATAGTCACAAGGAGTATAGACCTCCAAAGAAGTTTCAAAGGAAAAGAGAAAGTAGTCAGAAGAAAGACTACTCCAAATATCAATGTTAGAGCTGTCATAAGATAGGACACCTTGCCAGAGAGTGTCCATTGAAGAAGAACAACAACAAAAGACATCACGCTCATCTAGCTGAAGATAAGGATGAAGAAGAAGAAAGACCTCGAAAGAGACGAGCAAAAGAAGATGTAGAAGAATATGTACTATTCTCTGCACTCTCTGGGACTGTAATACCTGGAGAAGATACATGGCTTATTGATAGTGGTGCCTCAAAGCACATGACAAAGAAGAAGCAAATTCTGTCAAGACTTGAAGAAAAGAACTCTCCTCATAAAGTATCATTAGGAGATGACTATCAATATCCCATCAAAGGCATTTGTGAATCAAGCTACAAGCTTGACTCTGGAACCTCAATTAAGATGAAGGAAGTACTATATGTACCAGGTTTGAAAAAAAACTTGCTCTCCATCTCAACATTAGATAAGAAAGGATATAGAGTTGCTTTTCTAGATGGACAAGTACTCATGTGGAACAATGGAAAAACAATTGAAGATGTTGTGGTCATTGGTGAAGAAGAAGGAGGACTGTACAAACTCAAGGGACATCCAGAAACAGCCCTTGTCCATGAGACCACTAGCTCAAGTGAACTATGGCATAGAAGGCTTGCTCACGTCAACTACAAAGCATTACCCTATGTGAGCAAGGTGGTAATAGGTTTACCAGATTTGAAGATTGATCATGAAGGTACTTGCAAAGGATGTGCAAGAGAAAAGAACATCAAGAATCCATTTTCGAAGAGTGAAACAAAGACTAAAGGTACGTTGGAATTAATTCATTCTGATGTATGTGGTCCTATGCCTTCCGCATCTTTAAGTGGATATGAATATTATGTCACATTTATTGATGACTATTCAAGAAAGACATGGATATACTTCTTGAAAACAAAGAGTGAAGTGTTCGGGAAATTCAAGGAATTCAAAGCCTTGATAGAGAACCATTCAGAAAGAAGAATCAAGACACTCAGATCAAATAATGGTGGAGAATATACTTCAAAAGAATTTGAAGCCTTCTGCAAAGAAGCTGGAATAAAGAGGGAACTAACCACTCCCTAAAATCCCCAACAGAATGGTGTTGCGGAAAGAAAGAATAGAACCATTATGGAAGCAGTGAAGACAATTATTCATGATTAAGACCTTCCCATGCATCTATGGGCTGAAGCAGCAAGAACAGTTGTGTATGTGCAAAATAGATTATCTCACAGTGCTCTTGGATTCAAGACTCCTAAAGAAATACAAGAAAGAAACCTGAAGTGAGCCATCTCAAGATATTTGGTTGTCCAGTATATGTACATATTCCAAAAGATAATAGAACCAAGTTGGATCCTTTCGGAAAGAAGGGAATATTTGTTGGATACTATGAAGTCTCCAAAGCCTTCAAGATATACATATTAGGATTCCATCATATAGAGATTAGTAGGGATGTGACATTTGATGAAGAAACGGCTCTTAAAAAATCCAAAAGATGTCAGCTTGAAGAAGTACATGAAGAGGATGTACCTCCCAGAAAGGTAGAAGTTGAACCCTCTCTTGAAATAGTAGCATCAGAAGATCATGATATGCTAGAACCTCAGGACCCCCCTACTATGGATATATCTCGAAAGAGAAAACCTGCTTGGGTAAGAGAAATCATACAAGAAGCAGAGAAGTATGGAGCTTCAGAAGGCTCTACAAGAACAAGCAAGAGATCAAAGCCATTCTCCAATTATGTAGCTTTGATGTGTGATATTGTAGATCAAGAACCCACCAGCTACGAGGAAGTTGTACGGAAGAAAGAATGGGTAGAAGCAATGACGAAAGAATACCAGTCAATAATGAAGAATGATGTTTGGGATATAGTACCCAAACCAGGAAACAAGAGTGTGGTATCTTCCAAGTGGATCTACACGATAAAAACATGCAGCTGATGGAAGTATTGAAAAATACAAGGCAAGATTTGTGGCTAGAGAATTCTCTCAGAAAGAGGGGATTGATTATGAAGAGACATTTGCTCCAGTAGCAAGGTACACTTCCATCAGAACCATCATGGCAAGATTTGTGGCTAGAGAATTCTCTCAGAAAGAGGGGATTGATTATGAAGAGACATTTGCTCCAGTAGCAAGGTACACTTCCATCAGAACCATCATGGCACTTGCTTCCATGATGAAGTGGAATCTACATCAAATGGATGTAAAGACAGCCTTCATGAATGGTGTGATTGAGGAAGAAGTATACATCGAACAGCCACAAGGATTTGAAGTCGAAGACAGAGTGACTCGTGTATGTAAGTTGAAAAAGGCTTTGTATGTACTATGGACTGAAGCAAGCTCCTAGAGCTTGGTATGGAAGAATAGATAGCTTCTTGACAAGCTTGGGCTTTACCAAAAGTAAAGTTGATCCTAACCTTTACCTTAAAGTTATGGATGATGAACCTGTCATATTATTACTATATGTGGATGATCTATTTCTGACAAGAAACGAGAAACAGATTGCAGAAAGCAAGAAGAAGCTAGCTGAAGAATTCGAGATGAAAGATCCTGGATTGATGCACTATTTCCTCGGGCTGGAAGTGTGGCAGAGCCCAGAAGGAATCGTTTTGAACCAGGGAAAGTATGCAGTGGAAATCTTGAAAAGATTTGATATGTTGGATCGTAAAGCCATGGCCACACCCGTGGATACCAACTTGAGGCTTTTATCTGATGAATCATCAGAGTTAGTGGATGTGAGTCAGTATAGACAGATCATTGGTTCGTTGATGTATCTGACAAATTCCAGGCCAGATATATGCTTTGTTGTTAACACCCTAAGTCAGTATCTAGTTAAACTTAGACGGGTTCACCTGATAGCTGCAAAGCATGTGATGAGGTGCCTAAAAGGTACGATAAACTTTGGACTATACTATGATAGAGATCATGACTACAGATTGTATGGATATACGAATTCAAATTGGGCAGGAAGTGCCGCAGACAGAAAGAGCACCTCAGGTGGATGTTATTGTCTGGGATCCACCATGATCTCATGGTTTAGCAAGAAACAATCTAGTGTTGCTCTCAGCACAGCTGAAGCAGAGTACATAGCAGCTTGCTCCGTTAGTTTTGAAGCGATATGGCTTCGAAAGTTGATGTCAGGTCTATTTGTCATGGAGTTGGATACCACAATGATTCTACATGACAACCGGAGTTGTGTAAAGATGACAGAGAATTCTGTGTTCCATGATAAATCAAAGCACATAGAAATCCGATATTTTTACATAAAGGATATGGTACAGAAGGGAGTTATAAAGCTCCAGTATGTGAGTACTGATGAGCAAGTTGTTGATGTGTTGACCAAGCCTCTATCTCGAGTAAAGTTTGAATACTTCCGTGACAAGCTTGGTGTAGTCCAAAAAGACTTTCTTCGCAAGGAGGAACAGTGATGATGAGGCTACAGACCTTCCTCGCAAGGAGGAACGATGATGATATGGACCCTCCTCAGAAAGGAGGAACAGGTCGAAGATATAAACCCTCCTCGGAAAAGGGGTGCAGGTTGATGACACAAACCTCCCTGGAAAGAGGGAGTGATGATGAGACTGTCATTGATGATGGGATGGCAGTGATGTTCTAGTACAAAAGAGGCCAAGTGCGCCTGCAGATGCTGACAAGGTCCGACATTCACTTGTGACAATAGTATCCTCTTTTGAGGATGGTCTTGCGGACAATAACACTCTGCTATTGAGAGTGGTCCTAGCTCTTACCGGCTAAGGATGGTCCTGCAGACGATACTCTCGCATGGAGTGGACCTACATTCATTTGTAGATGTCATAGTATAACACTCGCTTGGGATCGAAAAGATCAAGCGAGTGTTATACTGATCGAAAAGATCGAAGTGCTGTTGCAAAGGATCAAGAAGATCGAAGTGTTGCTACAAGGGATCGAAAGATCGAAGTTTTGCTGCAAAGGATCAAATACTGCAGAAGATGAAGACTTAGTGCTGTAGAAGATGATGTTTCAGTACTGAAGACATTGAAGATATTCTAGCAACTATTCTAGTTGTTGATGATTGTTGAAAACTTCCTATGACGTATAAATGTATTACCTTCATACTGTTGAAGATGCTCTCTCTCGTTTCTCCTATAGTTGATGATGATGTTGTCAATAGAATACCCTTCTCGTTAAGGGGGAGTGTTGAAATATTGTAACTTCGAAGAATATTCTAAATGTATTTTACTAATGTACCCCAAGGGAGATGTCTTATTCCTCCGTCAAGATATTACTATTGTATTTGGTCATCATAGAGTCGTGAGGTATAACCTCCAATGTAAGTAGGGTCAATAGTACCCTAATGAATATAATATAATATTTTTTTGAGTCTTCCTAGGTGAAGTCGGCCCAGACAGTTTAGTGGGGCTGACTTGTTAGGTTAAAAGTCAAGTGACAAAAAGAGTAATAGGGCTTTCTGGTGGAAAGCCCCCTCTTACGGCTGCACCGTGCCTCTGCAACAATCTCTACCCTATGCGATATAACTAATGAATGAAATGAAGAACAAGTGGTGAACCAGTATGGCTTACCCGGAA
>LPNX010563665.1:295338-385946 GCA_001517045.1 Pseudotsuga menziesii
TCCAATGCAGAGACCAAGTTGCGAAAGTCCATCCGATCCTCCTCATCTCCCGTTCCTTTTCCCCTATCCGCATGAATACCTGTCTGTTCCATGTCAGAATTGGTATCCTCTAGCTGGATATCTTCAAAGTCTCCTGTGTATCTACTCTTCCTCCTCCTATAGGTTACAAAAGGATCCCCTTCTGTATTCATCTACTTTTCATCTCTTAAGCCCACAGCTGGCCAAGAAAATGGCTCTGATACCACTGAAATATCCCAAATCCCGATATTTTATATTTCTAAACAATTATGCGGGTACAACTGGGCTTACAAACTGCCAGGCAAAAATCCCTATTTTATAGGAAAAATTAGGGTTAGGGTTTGTGAGACAGAATACACACTTACCACTGATAACTGGCTGAACTGCTGCAGATAAAGTCTGCAAGTACTGAGATCTGGATCGGAGAGGAACTGATCTCGGTTGAATCCGGTGAATGCTCCAGCAATAAGACGCCCAATCAGAGAAAAAGGTGACGCCCTCAAGGAAGGAGGTGCCCGATGGATCCGCCGATTTGCAGGGCTGATAGCCTTGCTGTGCCGGAGAGATTGGCTGGAATATACTGCAGTTCTGAACCCTCTAAGTATGAAAACGTTCTGGTTCTCTGAGGCAGCTGCTCACGCCCCTGGTGGTCTGGAAATGCTGATAACTCCTTCGGATGAGCTCAGATGGAGCTGATAGTCACTGGGTACCGGAGTATGAAGCTGCTGGTGAGAATGATGCCCGAGTTTCGGAAGGAAACTGAGATCTGAAGGCCCAATAGCTAATTAGGGCTTTCTGGTGGAAAACCCCCTCTTACGGCTGCACCGTGCCTCTGCAACAATCTCTACCCTATGCGATATAACTAATGAATGAAATGAAGAACAAGTGGTGAACCAGTATGGCTTACCCGGAATAAGACTAGGACAGATGTTTCACTGCCGAAATCCTGTTAGCTGAAGACTCTGTCTCCAACCCCAACTGCTGTGCTGCACGCTGTGCTGCTATCCAAGTGCTCCCAAAATAATCAATAATCATAAGTGAGTTCTCCTCTTGCTTTACCCTCTATTTATAAAGTTCAACTGCGCAAAACCTAATCTTTGACCTAATTAGGTCTCTTTATCTTCTAATTTGCCGTTGACTTGCATGCAAAGAGCATGGTCATGCATGGAGCATGGAAAAGAGCATGGTCATGCATGAAGGTGGCGTTTGGCCTAGGTGGCCCTTCTTGACCAAGTGAGGATGCCGTAGATCTTCTATGGATGGCATCAGTCCTGATCTGATTCCCTAGCTATCAGTAACCGCTCGAACCCACAGGAATCACATAGATTAGCGGTATGGGCCTCAGGGCCTAAAAGGAAGAGGACATTACAACCTGTATGAACTGATGGCATCGACAATATAGGATTCGCATCCAACAGAACCTCCAGCAATTCCTCCAACTAAACATCCAGGTCAACACCAAACTCTGGCTCTTGGGTCTCCACTACCCAATCTGAGGTTGGATCCATATCATCCAACACAATGGGATCTGTATCAGGTCTTGTGTTCATCAATTGGTTGCGCTTGAGTCGAAGGTTGTACTGCACAAAGTCTAGATCATTTAATCGTTTCTACTCTAAACGGTTTCTCTTCTTTGTGTGAATCCGCTCAATCAAAGACCAATTGCTCTCACACCTAGAAGAGCTGCAGGTTTGACTCAAGACTTGAATTGCAAACTTTTGCAATAGTTTCGTATAGTTACCAAATGTCTTCCACCATTGTGCTACAAATGTGAAGAGTGAAGTCAGTTAATTCAACCAATTAGATTGTGAATTTGGCTAAGAATTCCAGTATTTACAATTTAAAGTTTAAACTTTAAACTTTTAAAATATAAGTTAATCAAACAATGGAAATGTTTACCTGGTTGGTCCACCTCTCTTGCAATCTTAGCCACATTTTTGCCAAAGGTACATGTGGCGGCGCTGACAGAGTTGATCTATTGATGTTGGTCCACCTCATTTGGGACCATGCGCTCAAGGCAAGAATACAATCCATCTGCTACCTCCCAGTCGGACCTTGATTAACATGATCTCTATAATGATACCTTAGGTTCAGAAAATACCCAGTTGCATGTATAGGGCGATGGAGTTGATTGTTCCATCTCCTATCAATGATCTCCCAAATAGGCCCATACTTGGCCACTCTATCTTTGTATGTTGCCTTTATCCGCTCCTTTGCTTGATCCATAACTTCATAAATGTAGCCCATGGCCAATTTTTCCCCATCCACCAACTGCAACACCTTAACAAGTGGCTTAGTAATTGCCATAACTGCTTTATTCCAAAATGAAGAGCTTTTAATTATCTTCTTGGTGTCTTTTCCATCTTGTTTGCGAGCCCGTTGGGATGAATTCCATTCATCACTTGAAAACATTTGCTCCAAGTTTTGTCCTTGGGAAAGGAGAGATTACAACGTGAGGAAGTGAGTTGCAAATCTAGTAATTGCAGGCCTAACAAACTCCCTGCCCTGTGTGTGTCTCTTCATCAAGCTCAATACCCAACCGTGGTTGTAGATGTATTTGGTGATGCTTTTGGCATGCTCTATAGTGTCCTTGATCCAATCATGTTTGCATATGTCCTCAAGCATGAGGTCTATGCAATGTGCCACACATGGAGTCCAGAATATGGTTCTATGTTTTTCCTCTAACATCTTACCAGCAAGAACATAGTTAGAGGCATTATCTACGATGATTTGCACAACATTAGCTGCCCCCACCTCCTTAACAACCTCATCCAAAAGATGAAATAACAGATTTGCATCTTTCACTCGATCCGATGCATCACATGATTTCAAAAACATGGTTCCTCGTGGACAAGAGACAACCCTTCTGATTGGTCCATTCATCTGACGTGATAGTGCATCCTGTTCTGACCCACGAACTTTTGAATTCCTTCAGGTATTCATCTATGGACACTATCTCTATTTGCAAAAGAGATCCCCTCAAGTCATGCATACTAGGGCCTTTGAAGCCCTTACCAGCAGCTATAACAACATCCCACATAGGTTGGTAATAAGAAGAGCAGGCAACATTGAAGTGGAGATTAACATTTACCACCATCTATCTATGTACTCTCAGGCAACTTCTTTGTATTGCTTCTTCCAATTGTCATCTAAGGTGGGTTGAACTTGTGTTGGAGACAACTGAGAAGCATTGGCACTAGCAAAGGATGTAAAATAGCTTTGAATGTTACCTTCTTTTTTCCCTTATCTTGTGTAGTCCCGGAGGGTGCAACATACCAAAAAAGATCCCTCAGATTGGTAGAAGGGATAAATGAAGAGCCTTCATTTGAACCAAGAGCATAGGTCCCACCCATCATTTCAGCAAACCTCCTCTTCTTTCCTACCTCTTCCTCTATCTCTCTTTGCCTGGACTTACCCTCTTCAAACTTAAAATGTTCTTGTATATCAACTCTAATCTGTCCAATAACATCTAATGGAGCTTCACATGCCTTCACTTGGCCTTTGATGGCAGCCAAGTATTGTTTAAGCCTGAAAATTCCACCACCCTTGATCAACTTCTTGCAATACTTGCAATACATCTCCCCCTTGACAACATTTGCATGGACCCATGCAAGATCTTTTGCTTTTGGGGTCATTGTTGATTGCATAGGTGTCACTCCACAGTCTACTGTCCACTACTCACTCCACAAGCTTGAATAGGATAGTAGTGTCAGTCTACCAAATCAATGATTCAAAATTTCAATACCACTGTCTTGAATCCTGATGGGTTGAAACAACAATGAGCAAGCAGTATGTTGTTAAATGTTAGTAACTTAGTGAATCAATTTCAAATTCAGACATAAATAAAAAGTCGTTGTCTTTAAAAGTTTAAGTTTTAACCCAACAATCAACACTATGACAGTTTTAGGAGGGCAAATCTCATGAGATAATAATGAAAATAGGAAGTTTGAACTTTGAACTTTGAATAAGGCCAAATTAGCCACTTGTCTGTGGAAAATGATGACACTTGCCATTTACTAAGCATAGGAGGATTCAGGAAAAAAAGTGGAGAGTTGTGCACTTTTGCCTTTGGTAAACTATAATAAGCAAATAATTATAATAAATTGTGTTACAAAGTTCAAACTTACAGACTTGTCAGTTGTCACTTGCCTCTAATATTTGAAATTTTGACCATTAAAAGAGTGGAACTGGAAACTGTCCACACTCCACAGTGCACATAGAGCACTCCCGAGACCCAATCTTCGACGAATCCACACACAGGGGCCCACTCCCACGTTGCTAAATCGAGTCTGCAGACTTCTTTTATCTTCAAGCAGTCGATGCCTCTCCAAAGTTCAAACCGCCAAGTTCCAAGTTTTGAACAATACAAGGGTAACCGTTTACGGTGGGGGTTGGGGGTAGTCATTGTAGTATGGGTTGGGTTGGGTTGGGTGGGTAACGGGTTAGGTTAGGAACTATGGTTAAAAACGAAATAATTTTTTTTTAAATGTTGTTTTTAACCTTAGCATAGGTCCCACCCAAATTAGTTGGTTTGAGTCGTGAACTAGCCAAGCAGACCGGTTTGGTACTGAACCGATTTATCATCCGTTCTAAATCAATTTAATGAATCGGTGAATCGGCCGATTTCAATTCCGGTTCCACCGATTTTTAAAACACTGGTGCTAAGTTTGATGATGATCATTGATGATGGATGATACTATGATTATGACAGTGGACTATGTAGTCAGTAGTAGTCACTATTATGTAGTTGACTATGTAGCATGTTTTTCGGACTCTACAAACTATAGAGCCTTTACTATAAAGGCCTCATGGATTATGTATTTTGTTCTACTTCTAGTATCCTAGATATGTATTGCACAAAGTCCAGACTATAGTACACTTTGTGCCATTTTGGTATATTGACTCTTATATGGTATATACATGACCATATTTTGGATATTTTGTCTTTCATGCCTTGGAATCATGGATTATAACCTTGAAAATATTGTTTTTCTTTAAAATTTAAATATTTTTATGTATTTTTAGCAAGCCGATTCATTAAATTCAAATCGGTCGATTTATGACTGATTCATTACCGATTCCGATTCTGATTCGGAGTTGACCCTCGACCGATTCCGAGTCTGATTCCGGTATTAAAACTATGCTTTCTACCACTTCTTCTTTTGTCTCGATGGCTGCCTTCACTTTTGTCTTTGACTTGTGCCATTTTGGGCGCAATTCCAGATGAAGATTCCAGCACTTCTCATCCATGTGTACATCCACATCACAATGCTTGCAATGCCTATTAGGATCCCTCCTTTTCTCAGATATGACTACAATCTTATTGTCTTTTCTTTTGTTGGTTTCTTCTTGGCCCGTGTGCGGTTGCCCCTTCTTAGCGTCCATCTCAATGTAGAGAGCCTTCTTGCTTGCCTCATGGTCATCTATGTTCTTCACACTAAAAAGCTGCAACTACCTTCGAATGTGGTTGAATGGTCGTCCAAGGTACTTTACCACTACCCCCAACTCTTCCAAAGAGATACCCAACCTAATGGCTTGCCTCCTTAATTCAAAAGTGTATTCTTGCACTCCTTGTCCCTGTTCTTGTCGAAGGTACTGTCATTTCATGAGTTGCTCCTCTTCATATCCTATGGGATAAAATTGTGATTTAAGCAAGGCCTTGAAATCCTCCCATTTCGAAAGCATGGGCTTATGGCCTATCCTCAATGCATCCACATAGCTCTCCCGCCATAATATAGCATATTCGGTCATCTTCAAGTGAGAAAAAGAAATTTGTTGTGCTTCTTGGACTTAATAAAGGCCAAAATAAACTTCCATTTGTTTCAACCAGCTATCCAAGACTTCAGTGTTAACTTGACCATCAAACATTGGAATTTCAAGTTTCGCTTCAACTTTGACAGGAACATTGGAAGACGATGAAAAATTGTTGTTTTTACCTGAATCTTCGGAATTCTCACCTTTGGAGTCTTCCAAATCAACTTTCTTCTCCCCATGCTCAGTCCTCATTGAGTGTGCTTCCATACCCTTCATTACCAGTAGTTGTGTTACCATCTCTATTAGTGCAGCAATGCTCTGCTCTAGTCGAGCCAACTTGACCTCTGGATCTTCCCTGTCATGTTCTTCACGAGGATTTTCCACCATTGTTGGTCCTCTGCTTCTCTAGAGGCCTAGTAGTAATGTTTGTCCACTAGCTGGGTATCCACTATTGGTATTTACTATACAAGTACTCCAAGTAGTTTAGAACTTGGCTCTAATACCATATGATCCGTAAACAGTAGGCCTATGGCTTGTCCATCTCACTAACACAGATCTTTGCAATGAAAATAAAATCAAATGCTTTCTTCTAGATGGAACATTGCCCACGTATGGTTGTAGCTCAAAAAATCAATCAATCAAAACCATAGTCAACTAATTCACCACAAAACGTTTTTATTCATCCTCTGACAATTTCAAATGACCAGAAAACGTTTTATTCATCCCTGAGTTGTTTAAACTGCACCCAATAGCAAAAGAAAAGTGTCTGGCAATGTTTAAGAACCCCCAACAGCCACGAAAACGCCCAGGCATCTATAAATTCGCCCCAGCATATTTTAATTCATCTAGGCAATGATAAAAATGTCCCAATAGAAATAAAAACGCCACAATTCTGATCAAAACGTCCCAACACTTTTAAATTCTCCTAGGCAATGATAAAAACACCCAAAAAGTAATTAATCTGACTCAGCATTTTTAAATTAACAGTTAATGGCCAAAGAATCATCAACACAGCATTCAACACAAAGATTATGCTGGAAACCCAATGGGAAAACCAAAATTTCATGGGGATTGTTTTATTGCTCAGAAGATAAATATGGAGGGGTGAGATATACACCAAGGCTATGCACTGTTACTCACTCATAAATACAAAAATTGTAGATGGCAATGACTCGGAGACACCTTTGTTGTTTGTGGACATGCTCCTTGACTCCTCCATCCAGCATTTTGTTGATGTATTTGTACCTTCGGAAGATATTTTGATGTATATTATCATTGTATGTTGTTGTACCCCCATCGGAGATGTGTTTACCTCCTTTCAGAATGTCATTATTGTGTAGACCTTGAGGTACAACTTCAGTTGTAAGTCAGGGCAATAGTCCCCAGTGTAACATCATGTAATGTGTATTTGGTGTCTCTCTAGGAGAAGTCAGCCTTGTTAGGGTAACAGGTCGGCCCTAGTCATGTAATAGGTCAGTCACTTGATTAGTATAAATAGGGAGGCGCCCTCCCTCATTTATACACACCTCACACTCACTCAAGTTGGCATGAAAGAGAGAGAGATAAGGAGGAGAGATAGATAGTTGTTGGAGACTTCTTATTATTGGGGTTGAACATCTTATGACACAATCTTTGTGACTGTACTATTCTTAGGAAGTTTGCGGGGTTTTCTCCTTTATGGTTTCCCCGATGAAACTCTTTGTGTCTTGTGTATCTGTTCTATCTAATGTATATATTGTTGTACTTCTTATTATTTCAGATATAGATCCTAACTAAGCTAACAAGATCTAAAAAAAACTAACATGGTATCAGAACCTCTCTCAAAGAAGGCACTGTGTGGCAACGGAAACTAGGGCTTCCTAGTTCAAGGTCTTCTCTCCACAGATCATCAAGAAAAAAAGGTTAGGCTAACTCGCCTCAGTAGGGCACATCTTTTGGTGGAAGTAGTTTTAGATTTGAAGAAGTTTCAATTTTGACCCTATCACTGGTACTAGGAGAAACTAGGGCATCAAGTTTCGGAAGCTCCCCACGTCAGTTTTCAAGAAAGGACCCTACTGAGCGACTCGCCTCAACGAGGCGCATCTTTCTGTCCAAACAGAATTCCCAAACTCCAAGTTTTGAAAATTAGGGTTTCTCTAACAAACCCTAGGTCAACCAGCTCCAGAACCAAGTCGGACACCTCAAATGAAAAGATGACTCACTATACTCAGCTCGAGGACAAGCTTGGAGGGGCTGATAACTTTCGAGCATGGATGTACAGAATCTCCCTAATCCTTGAAGAGAATGATTTGGATCAATACATCACTGGAGAAGTTCCAGAACCAGAGGGAGATGAGGCTAAGGCTACTCATAAGAAGAACTTGGCTAAGGCCAAGAGAATCATTGCAGATTCTATTAAGGACCACCTCATCCCCCATGTGTCATCATTCAAGACACCGAAGGAAGTATATGATGCTTTGACAAAGATGTTTGAAGGAAAGAACATCAACCGAAAGATGACTTTGAGGAACTAGTTGAAGAATGTGAAGATACAGAACTCTGAGACTATATAGTTTTACTTCACAAGGGTTGCTCAAATCAAAGAACAACTTGAAGCAGTTGAAGAGAATGTCGAAGGAGAAATTGTGATGACTACCTTGAATGGTCTCCCTAGATCATGGGACTCATTCATTTAAGGAATTTTTGTTAGAAGGAGGTTGATCCCTTTTAGCAGACTCCAAGAAGAATGCATACAAGAAGAAGCTTGACTCGTAACAAGAGAAGAGAAAATGGGAGCAACCAAAGATCAAGCTCTCACAGTTCACACCAGGAAGAACTACAAGAAGAAGGAGAAGAAGGAGAACTATCATCACAACAATAAGAAGGACAAGAAACAAAAGAAGATCAAGAGAGATCCTTCCAATGTTCGATGTTATACTTGTGATGAAAATGGACACTTTGCAAGAGACTATCGCATCAAGAAAAAGAGACACCATGCTCATTGTTGCCGCCTTTCACGCACCTCGGGGGGTTTTTGGCGTGGCAGAAAGCTTCAAGCCACTGGATGCGTCCTTGGGGGCAAGTCTCGAGTTGAGATATTTTCACTCAACACTCAACTCCTCCGTCTAGACCAACTCCTAGTGAAGCCAAGGGGGGTGGTCCCTATTAGAAGAAAATCTATGGTTTTTAGTCTATGAAAGAAAAGACTAAATTTAGGAGTTAATATGAAATGGATAAAATAACACAACGGACTATTGCAAGAAAGAGATCACATCAACAACATATGACAATATAAGCACCATTCACGACATTTTGCAATAATTGATTTAAGCATTGAAAGTAAAACAACCCAGTGCCGATGAATATGGAGTGCTTGTAAAAGTGGAGTGTTGTTGTGTCGTGTAAGTATTGCAGTTGTCTCGTTGGTCAGTTTTAAAATTATTAATGAGTAATTAAGGGCGTGGGTTAAATGTGGGTTTGTCCCAACAAGTCAAGTCCCTTCAAACTAAGTGCTAAAGCAGTAATACCAAGTGTCCAACGAGGCGAGGATGAACCTGCTTGGAGTAGCCCCCTGACTTTGTAGTAGTTACCCTTTGCAACCTCCCGAGTTCTCAAAAAAATCACTTGTGTGGATTTTCCTATTAAATCTAGTAACTCGTATCCCTTTTTGATACAGTCAATTGATCAAACAAGTTGCAACAGTGTAGAGCATACAGGGAAGAAGTCTTGGTTTATTTTATTATAGACGTAACAATGAATTGTTTAGATGACGACCGAATAGTCTCTTTCACCTTTTGGGTATTCGAGAAAACAACAGTCGGATTGATTTAAAAAAATAAGAACAAATAAATAAACGAAATATTTTCTAATTAATCCTACCACGAATCTCTTTCACCCTTTCGGGGTACTTGGGAGAGCGTGGGGTAAGTATTTATTTTACTGCCTAGATCAAATAAACAACTAAATCGAAAATAAAGATAAAACTAACTAAAACTGGAAAATCATAAAAAAAGACACCGACACAAATCCCCCCAGGGGGGATGGGGAGTGGGCTTTGAAGAGCCTACTCAAAGTCTTTTATTACGGTATTTACAAAGCTCATGAGAGGTGGATGCCTTTGGTCCTTACAAATCTGGATCCAAAGGCTTACAGGTTTTGAAAAATGAAGAGGAAGGAGGAAGTTGCTCCAAGAGGCCTTGGATGGCCCAGATCTTCAATTTTTCGGCAGCACTTCCCATTGTCTTTGCATGAAAAATGTAAAACCAACCATCTGAAATGCACCACATGTGCCAAATAAGTTGTTAAAATCATAAAAAATTAAGTACTTAAATGATAAACAATAAGACTAAGTACTTAATCAATCTAGATCTACTCAGAATAAAGCTTTAAGATTAGGATCTAGCTGTGGAAAGCGGAGGGACTATGTCTTTCTTGAAAATGCTTGAAGAATGGTAGATTCAATTGAGATCATCCACTCCAATCAAGCTAGGAAACCTAAATCACTAACAATACTTGCACAAAGGGGATCAAATCTAGTATTTCAACAAATGAAGATTGAGGGAGCATAAGTACAACCTAGTACAGTCTGCTACTCCTAGATCTTTACAAGCAGAGAATAGTAAATGAAATCAAACTAGAATCATTTACCCTATATGTTACCAACAATCTTAAGGCCAGATAGATCACCACATTAAGCAAAGGAAAAAGCAGCAATATAGTTCCCTCATGTGCCTGTGACAATACTCATCCACACACTAATGCAACACACCATGGACCTCCAAAGTCTTTCTATTAATCCATAAAATAACATTACAATACAAAGCTTCATAGCTTGGGCAGAGCCTTCGGTCCTCTGACCATGAGCAACAATGAGCAGAGACTCCTGCTTAAATAGCCAAAAGAGAGACCTAGGGGGGCCTCACCAATAATGAAGATCAACCCGGAGTCACACTGAGCTTAGACTAAGTTAAACCGGAGTTGAAATGAAAAGAAACTGCCAACACACCAATCTAACTCACCAACTCCCAAAACGGCGTGCATCAAACTCTCACACAATTGTACGGCCGTGAGCAAACTTCGCCAATAATATACTCGCTACTATGACAAACAATACTATAGTAAACAAATGGTTCTTTAATGTGATAAGGATAAAGAGGGGTCCACTTCCTTGGTGCTAGCGCACTCATCAAACATCCTCACGCGACTAACACAATCCTCAAACCTCCTCACGCGAGTTTATCATGACATGAAGTTTGTGACATCATCCTCACGAACACCCTACAAAATAAATGCATGCTACCACATAAAAAATAAACCAAAGCCTTTAACACCCCTCACATGGATGAGGAGTCCACCATTTACTAGCAATCGCAAGCTTCTCCTTGGGTTAGCGTGGGTGCTTATGAAACTTACGTCACTCTCTTATCATAATATATACCACACTTATATAACCAAAGATTTATGCCCATTTTATGTTGGAGAGGATCGTATGCCTAATGGGGGACCCATGCCATGTCACCCCAAAAAATAATATTTTAAAATTTTCACTTTTCAAACCTTTGACTTCGGTGCCAAATTGATGTAATTTAGCATTAAAACGTCTTTTTGATGCATCTTTAGCTGAATAATGCCTCACGAGGTGTTCCGGCTGCCCAACTGATGTGGAAAGTGGTCCCATGGGTAAAGTGGACGCTCCAAGTGTGAAAACGAGTGTCCCCACATTAGAAACGGACTCTGTATCTGACTTTTATTACATTTTGGAATTTTTTAATTAAACCATTAAAAAATGGCCTAATTTTGCGGAAAATTTTATTTTCTCGGAAAGTGACGAAACTCTAGGGGGGCCTAGCACATGTCCATACAACTCAAAATCAATGCCTAGAATGCTGAAAAACACTGACACGAAGGCTCTAATAACCTCCTAAGGCCAAAACACCAAGATGACTACCCCAACTTTGAAGGTGTGAGTGAAAAACTCAAAAATTATTATTCCTTTGTTCAACAACCAATAATAACCGAGGGAAAAAACACTCTGGGCTAGTCGGCTTGATGCTCAAGTCTAAGAAGTCGAGCCTTTTATAATAAAAAAAATATGTTAGGACATTTTTTACAATTTCCCCAAGGGGGTATGAACATGTGTTACAAGAAAAATTCGAACAGACTCCCAGAAAAAGCCTGGCAGACTTCTGAACTCTGATCATGAACAAGTATCCTTGTTCAACATTGCCGGCTCACTTGAAATCCAACTAAGTACAACTTAGCTGGTAACACTCATGTTGCCGAAGACGATGAACCAACAAACAAAAAATTCAGAAGTGAGAAGGATGATTCAGATGAAGAGTATGTGCTAACCGCAGCAATTACGGGCACTATCTCACATGAAGAGCAGTGATTGGCTAGAAGGAATCATTCGTTAATATGTTTGAGCATGAGTCACCTCACAAGATGAAACTTGCGGATGATTATCAATACCCCATAAAAGGGAGTGGAGTAGCTTCATACAAGCTAGACTCTGGGAAATCCTTAAAGAAGAAGGATGTGATATATGTTCCAAGTTTGAACTAGAATCTTCTCTCCATCTCTGCACTAGATGCAAAGGGAATGAGAGTTGCATTTGTCAATGGCCAAGTTCTAATGTGGCCTAAAGGAAAGGCAATAGATGATGCAACAGTGATTGGAGAAAAAGATGGCGGCTTGTACAGACTAAAAGGACAGCCTAAACAAGCATTGGTTCATGAGTCAATAGAACCAAGTCAACTATGGCACCGAAGGCTTACACATATGCACTACAAAGCACTACCAATGACAAGCAAAGCAGTCTCTGGACTTCCAGAGATCTAGACAAAGCGTGAAGGAATTTGCAAAGGATGTGCACAAGGAAAGAATGCAAAGAAGACATTTCCCAGCAGTGAAAGCAAGGCTAAAGGAATACTGGAGATAGTGCACTCGGATGTATGTGGACCCATGTCCTCTAGCTCATTAAGCGGATATGTGTACTATGTTTCCTTTATAGATGATTTCTCACATAAGACTTGGATATATTTCTTGAAAGGGAAAAATGAAGTATTCAATAAGTTCAAGGAATATAAAGCCTTGGTCAAGAACCAAACCGAAAGGAAGATCCAGACTCTGCGGTCAAACAAAGGCGAAGAATTCACCTCGAAAGAATTCAAGGAACTCTGCAAAGAGTCTGGGATTAAGAGGGAGTTGAGCACTCCATATAATCCTTAGCAGAATGGGGTTGCGAAACGAAAGAACCAAACCATAATGGAAGCAGCGAAAGCAATGCTACATGACCAGGATCTTCCTATGCACCTTTTGGGCGGAAGCAGCAAGGACAGTTGTGTATGTGCATAACCGTACTCCTCATCAAGTACTTGACAACAAAACTCCGAAATGTTGAAGTTAGTGCAGCTGCGAGACCCATTCTCAAAGAGGATGGTACCCTGGTCAGTTGACTAGGGCAGAGTAAGACCCTAGAAGGTACCCTAGGGCCCCCAGTCTCCTGGGGTTCTTGGTCTGGGACCAAGCAGGTTGATGCCATGGCAAAGCCCCTAGCATGTGGCTAGGGCCCCTATGTGCCTCTAGGGTATTTTGGTCTATGACCAGGGACGCATGTCCAAGCAGATCCTGCAAACAAAGGCAGAGACATATTCTGGTCTGGGACCAGGGACGTAATGTCCAAGAAAGTCCTGCAGATAGTTGATCAACTTTCAGTGTGAGACTGAAACTCAACTTAGTACTGAGAACCATTCTCCGAGAAAATGGAGGATCCGGTTAGGGTCCAGGGTTGATCAACATGATTCAGTGTGAGACTGAAACTCAGCCTAGGGCTGAAAGCCATTCGTTAAGAATGGAAGATAATGATATGTGATGTCCCCTCTCCTAATCGATTATTGCTAGGTTGCTTCTCAAGGGACTAGCCACCTCTTGACAATGTCCCTAGCACCTAACCCTTAGGAACAGTGTTAAGGACAAAAGGATCGTACCATCTGTTTGGATCTTCCCCTTATACAGTGATGACAAAATATAAAAAACTATGTACCTTGAGAGAGAGAAAAGTTTACTAGTCTTGTTGGTCCTAAAGGAGTCATTTGCCCACCTGTTATGATTCACCTTATCTTGTGGGTATGTGGGTTGTTGTGACCCTCTTGGTTGACACTTGGTCCTTTACCTTACTTGGTCCTAACACTCTTACTTGTGTATACCTTTGATTATGATGACTTCTACTCTATGGATTTTATCCTAAGTGTTTTTACCTTTTGGTTTTATTAAAGGACCTTTGGAACAATTATTGTTATGGTTACTTTATGTTTTATTAAAGGACTATTGACCCACTTAAGGTTTTTGGACTACTTACTTTATGTTGGACCTTTGTCACTTTTGACCTTATTATAAATTCATTAAAATGTTTAACTTGTGAATTTATTAAAGGACCATTGGTTCCTTTACTTTATGATTTTCAAACTTTATGTTTTTATTTTTTTTTCTTTATTGGACCTTGGTTACCTATCCTAACCTTATAAAAAGACACTTTATCTTTCTGTATGTGGGTGTGTGTGGTGTTATCTCACTTACCTATCTTCTCCGCGGATGTTTCATGCTGCTGCTTACCGTGAATGGAACTGTCTCGTGTGGTTTTCTGTCCACCTTTGATTTGCTTCACGGGTCTACATCTGATCTGCGTGATCTTCACTGCCCACGTGTATTTTTCTAGCGTGTCATCCCTCTGTTGCTGATCGCGACTCCATTGCATGCATGGATATTCTCCAACGTGTTTTACCTCTGTTGTTGGTCGCAACCTCTGACTGGGTTCTACTCCGCGTGTTCTGTCTGACTGAGTTGTGGACTTGGCTTTATCTCGCGCACTCTTTTACTGCACTGCGTGATTTAACTGATCCGCGAGCTTTGTCTGTCGGATGCATCATTGTGACCTTGTTTGTCGGCTTGCCTCTGCTGTCGGCTGCTTCTCCTTGTCCGCTAGATCCATCCAACTATCAGTTGCTCGTGGCTCTGTCGTGACCCTGTCCACCGACTCCTTCACAGAGGTTGTCTACGTATCTCTCCTACGCCATGACTATACATACACCATCGTATTTTTATTGTATTTCTTGCCTGGGGTCTCTATCCTATCTTGGTTATGTACACATCAGCATGACCTCACATCTGTGACTTCGTGAGCTACTTTCAGCTTGACTGTGTAAATCATTATCACCAGTATGACTGTGTGTCGGTGTGACTAAACTGCTATTTTGATTGGAGAATCTGAGATCTGTTCACTTCTACCTAAACTCTCTCTCTCTCAAGGTACATAACATGTTTACCTAGTTTGACTTGTCCCTTCGGTGACAAGATCAAACTCAGAACTATCTGAGTATAAAGTAGATCCAAATAATGGTTATAATTCTTTAGCTCTGTCATCCTCTGTACTTCATTTGAGATCTATTTTATTGTACATGGCATTTAAAATCTATTTTACTTTACTGTACATGGCATTTGAGATTTATTAGTTTATTGTATATAGCATTTGATGATTCTCGAGGACCAACTTTAACGCAGTGACTAAATAGAGCGTTACGTTGAAAGAGATGAAAGTTATGTTGTTGTTTTATTACAGTTTAAATTTCATTAAGCAGCACTATTATAAATCTAAGTTTATAAGTTCATGCATTAAGTTTACTACTTGTGTTAAAAACTCATCTAACCTTGAAGTTCAACACGGAAGAGGCTTTCTCGAGAGATAAACCTAAAGTCAGCCATCTTAGAAGAATTGGTTGCCCAGTGTACATACATATCCCAAAGGAGAAGAGGACCAAGCTTGATCCTTCTGGGAGGAAGGGTATATTCATAGGATACAATGATACATCAAAGGCCTACCGAATATACTTCCCAGGATTCAAGAAGATCGACATCAACAGAAATGTAACCTTTGATGAAGACTTGGCATATTTCATATCCAAGAGGCTACCTACTCAAGAGGTCGAGGAACCTGAAGAAACGAGAGTCCAAGATATGGAAATTGGAGAAGCAATTCCAGAAGACCATGATGATCATGACATGACGAAACCACAAGAACCGGTGTTGCCGCCTTTCACACACCTGGGTTACGTGGCAGAAATCTTCAAGCCACCCGGTGTGTCCTTGGGGGCAAGTCTCGAGTCAGGCTGTCACCTTGTTCTTGACTCCTCTATTTAAGCTCAACTCCTAACGAAGCTAAGGGGGGTAGACCCTATTAAGTTACTAAGGCAAAATTATTTAGTATGATGATGGTATTAAAGAGTAAGTTTTTTAGGAGTTTCGATTTAACAAATGTAAACAACAAATAACATGATGAGATAATCACAAGTAAGCACGAAAATGACACCCAATCACATATATATTGAAAAAAATAAACAGTTGACCAGTGCCTTGTAAATGGAGTCAAAAAACAATTAAGAGTGCTTGCAAGTGCTGGAATGAACGCTGTGCAATTGTATCTTGGTTAATTTTAAATTAATGTAAGAAGATGAGTAATTTAATTTAGGCGAGGGGACTCCAGATATACCCAGGGGGTACTTGGAGTATGTCCAAAAGTGAACTTTCACGGCTACCCGCAAGGTGTTTGTGGGCTGGAACAGAGTCTCAGAGACTATTGTTCATAACGCACCCATCAGGGTGTGACAGAGATCGGCGCCTCGAGGTCACTTTCCAGTTGTTCCCCCTCCTCTGGGTATTTTTCCACCGTTTACAGTTCGTTCGAGACGTTGGATTTTCACCTAATGGTTTGTTAATTTGGGAGGTGAAGACTAATTAATCTAGTCACTCAAGTGCTTTTGATGCAGCTTGAGTAATCGGATGAACCGCAGCCAAGTACAGAGCATACACAGTGGAGTCTTCGTTATTTTTAGTAAATTTTAAAAGAGGTGTTCTTATTAAAAAGAAAACCCTCCAGGAACCTCTTTCGGTCCAAGTGGACCTCGATCGGGGAATCAAGGAGGGGTTGATTTTATTATGATTATCAAACAATAAATAAATAAATAAAGGAATCAGAGATACACAACACCGGTTTTCTAATTAGTCCTACCACGCATCTCTTTCCCCTTGCGGGTCATTCGGGAAGTCGTGGGGTAAGTAGTATGATTACTTTTGAATTGAAAAGATGGAATAATGCAAAATATTATCAAATTATACAATCCTGCATGTCAATACTAAACTAGAATAGAAAAAAGGGAAAAATGCAAAAAAGTGAAACAGACGTGAATCCCTCCTGGGGGGATGGGGAGCGGGCTCGAAAGAGCCTAGTCAAAAAAAGATTTCATTTTATTATTATTGGTTACAATATCAGCAAATTGAAATATCAGAAACCTCTTGGTCCTTATACGGGATGAAACCAAGATCTTACAATTTTCCAAAAATTTTAGATTTTAGTGAAAGGGGAGACCCCTGGGGTGATTTGAAGTTTGAAAGCTCCCGAGGCCACTTTCAAACAGCAACTTCTTTTCTTTTCTGTTACACCTGCTAAAAACCAGCAAGCATGTTAGAATAAAATATGCCCCAAAGCATTTTAAGAGTACCTTTGGTTCAGCCTACCTTAACTCAAAAAAGACTAAGTTAAAACTAGCTAAACAGGTGAAAAAAAAACCAAGGAAAGCAAGCTTCCCTTGGGATCTTGGCTTGTTGTTTGTGCGGCCAATGAAATATGCACTGACTACTGGATTTAATCTTTTTAAAACAAAAAAGGAAATCTACAGCATGCAACCTATGGATTCTCTTTAACTTGCCATGCAAAACGGACGATTTCCCTAAGCTAGATCTAGAATGCTTAATGATACTTTTCAGAAATGAGATCTAGACCTATGAGCTTTGAAATAGCATATCTATGTAAGTTTTACTTTAATATAACAGATCCAAATGATATCAAAGCTTTCGAACACAATAACCAGGTAAGAAAATTGATTTTTTAAAGGAGAAAGAGAGAGAAAGAGTGTTGGAAGCCTGGGAATGTTGGGCTTTGGAGTCTGCTTTGGTGGAACACCGAGGGACTATGTCCTCCAGAAGATCTTGAAGATGAGGAAGATGCAAACCAGCTCAACCTCTTCTACAAGCGAGATCACCTGCAACTTAGAAATCCTTGCACAAACAGATGGTTAAAACATAGGTGCTACTAGAAAATATAATTGGAAAGCATGCAATTAAACTTAAAATACATGCAACTCCAATAGATCTGAAACAAGCAAACAGTAAGAGCATAAATCAAACTAGAATAAACTCTTACCCTAACAGGAGGGAGCTCTCTCCTTCAAGACCAACAATTAACCAACAACAGCAAAGATAAATAACACAGATTATACCTCATTAGCATTTGACAATCACCATCCACACATGAAGAGCATTACACCATAGATCTTGCCTCCAAAGCTTCTTTATTCCAAAATAATAAACAATAACAACAGTACAATAGAAACAGCACCTTAATCCCAGTTCTAACTAGCTTGGAAGAGGTGATCTGTGCTTTATTTATACAAAAAATAGGAGATCCATCCCACAGGGGGCGCAAATCCCAAGGAGACAAACCACTGCAGCTGAAGGAGAGTCCATCAATGCCGATCTGAAGCTCAACTGAGCTTCCACTGAGCCTACTTGTCAATCGAGGGGCTGATTGAGCTGACACGTCAACCCACAGACTGACACATCAATCCAATAAGCTTCCAGGAGAGCCCACACGTGTGGAGGAGAGAGAGAGGGCACAATTCCCCATAAAGGATGCTGAATTTCAACTCTGGATCTGTCCAGATCACCTCATTCAGTCAAGGATTTGTCAGATCCAATCAATCTGGTTCAAATCTGACTGATTTCAATCAAATCGGCTGAGAATCCACTGATCTAGGATTTTGGATTTGCTCCATTATTCATCAATTTATCAATTAAAATAATCAATAATTGATTTTTTGGGGCTTTCTGACCTGAGTGATGGAAAATCACTCAAAACTAGGAAATAGTGGGTCTATAGGTTTACTGAGTGCTCTTAGCTTGAAAATGAGCACCTACATGACTGAATCTGACTTCTGAGCCCACTTTTATTACAAAACCAATTTTCCCAATTAAACTATTAAAAAATAGCCCAAGTTTTGGAAAAATTAAATTTTAATAAAAAACACTAAAAAAATTTAAAAAATTTAAAAACCTAGGGGGACTTAGACATGTTCATATGACTCAACCAGAATGCCTAGCATGTTTATACATTGACACATAGACTCTAATAACCTCAATAGATCTAAATGCCAAGCCGACCACCCCAACTTTGGAGGTATTGAGTGAAAAACTCAGAAATTATCAGTCGTTTATTCAACAACCAATAATAGCCAAGGAAAGAAACACCCTGGGCTAATCGGATTGACAAATAAAGTCTAAGAGACCGAGTCTTTTACAGACACTATCATGCTAGAACATTTATTACAACTCCCCCAAGGAGGTATGAACATGTGATATAGTATAACAAAGTTTCCCAGAAACAAGACTGAAGGTCTTCTGAAGTCCGAACAAGTTATCCTTGTTCGGTTCACCAAGCTCACTTCATAAAAAACCACTAAGTACAACTTAGGTGGTAACATTCTGGCTCCAACTGTGGGATGTGTGCTCGATCTGGTCTTTAAGGCAAGGAGAGGATACAAGAACACCAGAATCTCTGGTTTATACACCTTGTAAAAACATCTCAACTTGACAAGAAAACCTCAGTAGCACAAGCTTTATATAAAAACCAAATGAACCATTAAGCTGATTTATTTAAACAAAATAAATGTAATTAACTAATGAAAAAAAAAGTTTTATTATAGCTAAGTACAAAACATAAATGCAAAAAGTAAATGCTCTCTTTTAGGAGCTTATTTTCCTACTCTAAGCATGATATAAAAAGGTTAGGTGTAATCAAAAATCCAATGTAACCACCTAAGCATTTTATTCACATAAAAAAAATTTCCTTGTCTTTGGTTACCAGCCAAAGTAAAGATACCTTATTCAGAAAATGCAAACCTGCGTGATGATTTAGAATGGGCGGGATGGATGGGAGATCATAGGCATGAATAATGTCATAAAAATTCTTCTCCAACTTGTATGTGCTCATGTAGGCTGCTTCTATCCATGACTGGATAGGACTGATATACCAATCAGAACGATGAGGCAGACTGACTACATCATCATACTGATCACCGGGGCTTATCAAATGATAACTCATTGCACAAGCCCCAAGTAGCTCCAAATCACAAGGAACCTCTATATGTGAAAAAGATGGTTGAGACTGATATTCCACTGACTGCATCACATCTATCGTTTCACAACACTACTTCTCAATGTCTTCATTATTGATACCTTTGTACGGCTCTGAATGATATGACTCTGCATGATCATATAAGAGTTTTGAATGCTCCACTTCCATACTAGGATTTTCCCAGGTCTCCAGATCCATGCTTCCCTCTATGGAAGTATAGTAGATTGGACTTCCACAAATTTCTAAATAGACACTCCCCTTGCTGTATATAGCATAGATAGGATTCTTAATAAGATATCCACAAAAATCCCAATAGTCATCACCACCATCTATGTCAGATGTGATGGATTCCCCGTCGCTGATGTTACATTTTGATATCAAGTTCTCTTTGTCTTCATTACTGATAGTGATATATGGCTCAGACTGATCATATGGATATACTGCATGCTCCTTTTCCATATCAAAATTTTCCAAGGCCACAAGGTCCATGTTCTCTCCTTTAGATATGCCATAGATAGGAGAATCAACAAAACCATCCAAAGTTTCTGGTTCATTATTTTCCTCATAAATTGGATTTTCCATGAATGTCCAGGACTCCTCTTCAACATCTTTGTCGGACATAAGGGAGTCTTCGTCACTTGTATCATTATCCAAGTTATACTTGTCCTCATTTTCATACTCATCTTCTTCAAAAAAATGGTCACAAGGAAGTAAACCTTCCAAACTCTCATCATTATATGGAGAACAGGTAGGAGTCCCATCATGCATATTACGGTTTTCACCATACATTTCACTATAAGATTCTACAATGGTTTTATCCTTAGGTAGATCTGGAGTACAAATGTGATCATTATCACTAAAATAATCATGAAAGCATTCCCAATCATTACTATTCTTTGTTCATGCACAGACTCAATGGGATCATAATGGATTTCTAAATGTTGGGTGTTGTACACCGTGTTGCTACTACATATCTCAGGATATTCCGTATGAAACTCTTTCCAAGGAAAGAAGTACTTCAAATTGGTCTTAATGAATGATTTAGCATTGAATGATTTAATATCATTTCCATCATAATGCCACTGCTTCAAAAATATTTCGAAGAATTTTGCAAGGGAAGTAATAGATTTCTTAGGAAAACACTCATGAAGCCAACATGAAGCGTCCCCTTGCAAAGAATGAGCAAACATTGCCATCATATTATCCTCATGTTGAATGTTGTTTTGACTCATATGTGACAGAAAAATCATAACATGGAATCTGGCTGAGTGATCATTATCATCCCCCCAAAAGCATAGAAGGGAAGTAGATGTCATTTCACTAACAAGATTATTAGGAAAGCCAGGGATCCTACAGAAATCAATGGGAGGACAATCATAGGAAGCTCGAGCAGAAGTTTCTATTCTTTTAATATCCATATCAAGAATAAGTGATCATGGAGAATGTCTGGAACTGAAAAATGGAGATGAACTTTAAATTTCATTGTTACATGGGCTCACCTACACACAATCAATCTCAAAAAAAAATTGTGAGAAACAAGGGTTTTATCCCTTCAATGGAGTCGCCATGTTAGAATAAAAATATACATTTAAGAACTCTCACAAAAAAAAAATTGCTTTTCTTTGTAAAAATAAAAAACTGAAAAAGGTCAGTGGAGTCGCCAGATGAAAATTAAATATCTACTCTAAGCATTCATCAAACAAAGCAAAAACAAAACAAAAAAAGAAAACAAAAGTCGTACTCGAGAATAAAAAGATTTATCCTCGGTAACGGCGCCAAGAAATGTTGCCGCCTTTCACACACCTGGGTTACATGGCAGAAATCTTCAAGCCACTCGGTGTGTACTTGAGGGCAAGTCTCGAGTCAAGGTTGTCACCTTGTTCTTGACTCCTCCATTTAGGCTCAACTCCTAACGAAGCCAAGGGGTAGACCCTATTAAGTTACTAAAGCAAAATTATTTAGTATGATGATGGTATTAAAGAGTAAGTTTTTTAGGAGTTTCGATTTAACAATTGTAAACAACAAATAACATGATGAGATAATTACAAGTAAGCACGAAAATGACACCCAATCTATCACCTATAGATTGAAAGAAATAAACAGTTGACCAGTGCCTTGAAAATGGAGTCAAAAAACAATTAAGAGTGCTTGCAAGTGTTGGAATGAATGTTGTGCAATTGTATCTTGGTTAATTTTAAATTAATGTAAGAAGATGAGTAATTTAACTTAGGCGAGGGGACTCCAAATATGCCCAGGGGGTACTTGAAGTATGTCCAAAGCTAAACCGTCACGGCTACCCGCAAGGAATATGTGGGTTGAATGGAGTCTCTGAGACTATTGTTTATAATGCACCCAAAGGTGTAACAGAGATCGACGCCCCAAGGCCACTTTTCAGGAGTTCCCGCTTCCTTTGGGTATTTTGTCACCGTAATGGTTTGATCGAGGCGTTGGATTTTCACCTAATGGTTTGTCAATTTGGGAAGAGTGAATCCTAATTATTCTAGTCACTCAAGTGCTTTTGATGCAGCTTGACTGATCAGACGAACCGCAGCCAAGTACAGAGCATACACACTGTAGTCTTTGTTATTTTTAGTAAATTTTAAAATAGGTGTTCTTGTTAAAAAGAAAACCCTCCAGGAACCTCTTTCGATCCAAGTGGACCTCAATCGGGGAATTAAGGAGGGGTTGATTTTATTATGACTAACGAAACAATTAATGAAAATGGAAACAAACATACACAACACTGGTTTTCTAATTAGTCCTACCACGTATCTCTTTCCCCTTGCGGGTCAATCGAGAAGTCGTGGGGTGAGTAGTACGATTACTTTTGAAATTAAAATATCGAATAATGCAAAATTATATCAAAGTATACAATCCTGCATGTCAGTACTAAACTAGAGCAGAAAAAAGGAAAAAATGCAAAAAATGAAACGGACGCAGATCCCCCTTGGGGGGATGGGGAGCGGGCTCGAAAGAGCCTACTCAAAAAAGATTTTCTTTTATTATTATTGGTTACAATATCAGCAAACTGAAATATCAGAAACCTCTTGGTCCTTTTACGAGATGAAACCAAGATCTTACAACTTTCCAAAAATTTTAAGATTTTAGCGAAAGGGGAGACCCCTGGGGGGATTTGAACGCTCCCGAGGCCACTTTCGAACAACAACTTCTTTTCTTTTTTGTTACACCTGCTAAAAACCAGCAAGCATGTTAGAATAAAAAATTCCCCAAAACACTTGAAGAGTACCTTTGGGTCAGCCTACCTTAACTCAAAAAGACTAAGTTAAAACTAGCTAAACCGGTGAAAAAGGAACCAAGGAAAGTTCCTTGGGATCTTGGCTTGCTGTTTGTGCAGCCAATGAAATATGCACTGATTGTTGGATTTAATCTTTTTAAAACAGAAAAGGAAATCTACAGCATGCAACCTACGGATTCTCTTTAACTTGCCATGCAAAATGGACGATTTCCCTAAGCTAGATCTAGAATGCTTAATGATACTTTTCAGAAATGAGATCTAGACTATGAGCTTTGAAATAACAGATCTATGTAATTTTTACTTTAATGTAACAGATCCAAATGATAACAAAGCTTTCGAACATACTAACCAGATAAGAAAATTGATTTTTTTGAAGGAGAAAGAGAGAGAAAGAGTGTTGGAAGCCTGGGAATGTTGGGCTTTGGAGTCTACTTTGGTGTAACTCCGAGGGACTATGTCCTCCAGAAGATCTTGAAGATGAGGAAGATGCAAACCAGCTCAACCTCTTCTACAAGCGAGATCACCTGCAACTTAGAAATCCTTGCACAAACAGATAGTTAAAACATAGGTGCTGCCGGAAAAGATAATTAGAAAGCATGCAATTAAACTTAAAATACATGCAACTTCAATAGATCTGAAACAAACAAACAGTAAGAGCATAACTCAAACTAGAATAAACTCTTACCCTAACAGGAGGGAGCTCTCTCCTTCAAGGCCAACAATTAACCAGCAATATCAAAGATAAATAACACAGATTATACCTCATAAGCATTTGACAATCACCATCCACACATGAAGAGCATTACACCATAGATCTTGCCTCCAAAGCTTCTTTATTCCAAAATAATAAACAATAACAACAGTACAATAGCAACAGCACCTCAATCCCAATTCTAACTAGCTTGGAAGAGGTGATCTGAGCTTTATTTATACAAAAAATAGGAGATCCATCCCAGGGGGGCACAAATCCCAAGGAGACAAACCACTGTAGCTAAAGGAGAGTCCATCAATACCGATCTGAAGCTGAACTAAGCTTCCACTGAGCCTACTTGTCAATCGAGGGGTTGATTGAGCTAACACATCAACCCACAGACCGACACATCAATCCACAGAGCTTCCAGAGGAGCCCACACATGTGAAAGAGAGAAAGAGGGTGCAATTCCCCATAAAGGATGTTGAAGTTCAACTCTAGATCTGTCCAGATCACCTCCTTCAGTCAAGGATTTGTCAGATCCAGTCAATTTGGTTCAGATCTGACTGATTTCAATCAAATCGGCTAAGAATCCACTGATCTAGGATTTTGGATTTGCTCCATTATTCATCAATTTATCAATTAAAATAATCAATAATTGATTTTTTGGGGCTTTCTGACCTGAATGATGGAAAATCACTCAAAACTAGGAAATAGTGGGTCTATAGGTTTATGGGGTGCTCTTAGCTTGAAAATGAGCACCTACATGACTGAATCTGACTTCTGAGCCCACTTTTATTACAAAACCAATTTTCCCAATTAAACTATTAAAAAATAGCCTAAGTTTTGGAAAAATTAAATTTTAATAAAAAACACTGAAAAAATTAAAAAACCTAGGGGGACTTAGACATGTTCATATGACTCAACCAGAATGCCTAGCATGTTTATACATTGACACAGACTCTAATAACCTCAATAGACCTAAATGCCAAGCCGACCACGCCAACTTTGGAGGTATAGAGTGAAAAACTCAGAAATTATCAATCGTTTATTCAACAACCAACAATAACTAAGGAAGAAAACACCCTGGGCTGATCGGATTGACAAATAAAGTCTAAGAGACCGAGTCTTTTACAGACACTATTGTTATCACCAGCCTTGTAGTTGCCTGCGTGAGGCGGATCCAAGATGGATGGTAGAGGGGCAAGCAACTAAAGGGTGAAACCACGACTGCTAAGACTCCCAAATGGATGGTTGTCATGTCAATCAGGGCAACCTTCACTTTATGTTATCCTAGTCCAAGACAACAATGGGGGAGACCCGAATCTGCTCCCGACAGGAGAGATCGGACCTAGACACCAAAAGAAGATCAGATGGGGCTTCAAGGTACTTAAGGTGCAAGGTAAATGGAAACCCTAGCTTTTGGGTTTAGGTACTAGCAACCGGCGGGGATGACCACTGTCTTGGAAAACGTAACTGTGACAGGGTGAGCAAGAACAGAGTTGGGACTGCCTAGTACCAAGGGGACAAAATCAGTGAAGAATAGGTGACTTGAGTTATCAGTAGGTGTTGGCAAAAGGAGTAAAAATGAGGTCAACACGGGGCTAGCGCTAGCTAGGAGATCAATGCCTTGTGTGCATTGGGCAATGGAGTCAGCAGTAAACCAACGTTTCAGAGAACCCACCTGGGATACACCTTGATCTACAAACACAAAAAGTAATTGATCCGGAGAAGCTAAGGTACGGGAAAACCAACTCAATGGAAGGCTAGCGCTAGGGCTTAGAAGGACAGATCTGCAGTTCTAGGGTCACCTAGAGGCTAATGGCTCAGCGTTGAAGGAGAAAAGAGGTCAGGATGACCTGGTCTACAAGCCCAAATCAGGCAATCAGCAAAAAAATTAGATCTAGAAAAGTCAAAATCTGATGATGGGGCTAGGAGGCTGAAAACTGATTTTTCAGATCTAAGGCAAACTGGAAAAAACTAGCTCAACGTTGGGGGCGTTCTGGAGTGCTTGGGCCCTGATCTATAGCCTATCTTGTCAAATTTCAGAAAAAATCACTTCCGAAAAAGTCCAGTTTTCAGTGAGGGCGCTACCGCTGTTTCAGTCAATTTTTCAGATCTAGGTCAAATGGTCAAGCAATTGGACAGCGTTGGGGTTGATTTAGGCTGTGTGGGACCCGATCTATCCTTCTGTGAAGTCAGAATTCAGAAAAACTCAAAACCCTAGCAGGTCAATTTTTTGGTGGGGGGTTATGCAATTTTCTGCTTAAAAATCAGATCTAGGTCAAACTATGAGGAATTTGACTAGCGTTTCAATTGATTTGATGAAGGGGAAGCCCGATCTATGAAACCCAGAAATGGTTTGGCAAAAGATCGGACTATTCCCAAATTTATTGATTTTTAGAGTTTTTAGTGTTTTAGGAGTTTGAATAAAATCAAGGTACAATGGAATAAGATCTGAAAAGAAGAGACTTACCTGTTGGATTTTACCTGGAAAAGCTTGTAGAAGTCTTTAACAGTGATGATCTTTGCTATCCCGATCAATTCTGGAAAATCCCCATGATTTCTATGGCGTATGCAAGCTCCAAGCCACCAATGTGCCCCCTACCCTGCATGAACAAATGTCAACCATATCAGATTTACTAATACAAGATAAAGAAACTAAATGCTACAAGAAAGTAAAACGAAGTAATTATAAATCACAATGAAACTAATGAAAACCCCCTGGATCCAAGACGAAGAGAACCGAGCGAGTTGATGTCCCCCTACAAAAACGCTCCAGCCAAAACGCCCTCCTATACATAAAACAATGATAGCAAAAATAATATAGATCTCACGAGAATTTCCACAATGCTAGTAAGCTGAAGATTTTCCAATCACCATTTGAGAACATCAGATGCAAAACAAATCCCGAAAAATTTCCACAAAAAAATCTTTCTATTATTCAGATCCAAGAGCCAAAGACCCCAACTCTCTCCTTTAAATAGAAATGAGAGAACCTCAATCATAACCAAATCCTAGCCACTTTCAAAACGAATGGCTAAGATTAAAAGATGAAATGTTCTAATCAATGGTTGAGATGAGCTCAACATACAACACATGGATCAATATAACCATAATTTACCAAAGTGGACTAAACCACCCAAATAAAGGTAACCCACTCAACAAGAAATAAATGAAAGCACATGGTGGGTCCAAGGAGTGTTTGACTAACTCCCTTTGTGTGTCCCCATTGCACAATAAATAATATAACAATTTAATTCTTTGACTTTTGTGCCTCCTTGAAGAAATTGTGAGCCTCCAAAAAGAGCTCTAGAAAATAATAAAAAATGCCCACAAAATTGGTGTGGGCCCAATCAGGAGCTGCAACTGCTGGAGAAGGTGTGGAGGACATCACTCTCATCATCATGACTCATCCCATGTCATTTCCTTGCCTCAGTAGCCCAAATCAATTTCTTCAATAGCCATTTAATCATTTTTTAATCTGCCTCGGAAAACATGAACCTGCCAAAACAGCCTCCTAGGGTGCCTGCGTTGTCAAACTGAGCTCACTAGGCTCTCTGGGATGGGGGTACTATGGTACAAACAAGTGGTTACACCCCTATGTTCCATACAACGCCCTAGGAAATCCAACTAAAACATCTCCCTGCTCAGATATATCAACCTGTGAAGAAAAATTGCATCAGAAAGGCAGAAATTAGAATGAGCCTAATCATATCTGCAAGTGCCCGGAACTGGAAATAAACTGTCTCATTAGACTCAGAGAGTCCAAATCCATCTAAGGTGTATACTCATACCCCTCACAGGTCTCTATCTGATCATCAACCATGTCCAATAAACAATATAACCATCTGTAAATGATTAGACACCAATAATAACTCAGACTATATCCATCCGCTACAAGTGTTAAAAGGTTAAGACATGCTCTACAACTCATTCAAGTAACAATCACAACAAGTAGCATTCATTTCATTGGCGGTACATCAACCAATACATATATAAGGCTTTATTTATTATTACTTAGACTTAGACTTTCAAGACTATACTCACTTCATAACTGTAGCCAATTTGCTAGTAAAAGGTGAAGGGTGGAAATGACAAGGCTCAGGCAAAGGATGACTTCGTACTCAACATCATGACACTTTGGATAAGAAAAGGGAAAACTCACTATAACCAATGTCGGACAAACAACAACACAAGGAATGGCAATGCCTCACAAATGGGTGAGTTGCTTAGAGAGTGCTTATTCAACTTAGGCATCATGTCTACATCAAGCTTGATCCAAGTTCATTAGGATCATTATTTTATTCCATGGCCTTTTTGGCCTATATGACCCTTTTGGGACTTCACCAGTGCTTAAAAGCACAGCTAATCGCAGCGTTCATCCGAGACATATTTATTTTAACAAGGTCAGCAATTTTTTGATATAACACATTTTTAACCATTGCTTTTTAGACCTTTCTTATACTCTTCAAGGAGTATTTTAGCATTTCATTGCTCTTGCCCTTTTTACATATGTTAAGAAACACAGTCTTTCAACTTTCATTTTCCATGGGCGCACATTTAATATTTTCAATATAGGTAGTACATGAGCTTTCAGTTTTAGCCAACAACATCTCAAGTGACTAGGGGGAGTTCTGCTCAATGCCAAACATCGAGACAACCGACCAGAATGATTTAGGCATACAATCCAACTTACCAAAGGCAAGTTTTGTCACCAACTCAGAGCCGAGACACAATATAAACAGGGAGGCTTGTCCAACAAAAGTTCTAGCGGGGAACAAGGTCCTCCATGCCATTAGTCAAGAAGTCAGTCGGGTTGAAAACTAAACTGGAAGGTAATGGATGGGTGAAGACAATGAATGATGGAGCCAACACTAGCAAGCCAAAACAATGGTGGGAATGACTACCTCTATTCTCCCTAAGGAGGGTAAAACCAATGAGTATAAATCAAGAACTTCCAAGTCTAAGCAAGGACATCAATACATAGTACAAGATACAACCAAGTTCATATAATTATGACCGCCAAATCATGATACCACAAGTCAATACATGTCACAACAATCAGTATAAGAGCAATAATAACCATAACACAATATAAAATGCTGAGTCATAACTATGCAATATAATCCATATGAGACACCATCTGTCCAATGAGAAAGAACTGATATAAAACTGGGCATCAATGACTGCTCTAAAATGACATAAATGGCTACATCGGTCCTCAAATCTGAGTGTCCTGAGACTCGGTCCTGACATGGGAGAGTACAATAGTCCACTAATACAAAAATGATCCATCAAAACTGCTCATATCAGCATCTCATATGTAAGAGATCTGGCTGAAAAATGTACTGTGTCTGAAAAATAGAATATGGTAGCCAGGCTACTATATATGTGATAACAACTATCATGCTAGAACATTTATTACAACTCCCCCAAGGGGGTATTAACATGTGAAATAGTACAACAAAGTTTCCCAGAAACAAGACTGAAGGTCTTCTGAAGTCTGAACAAGTTATCTTTGTCCGATTCACCAGGCTCACTTGATAAAAAACCACTAAGTACAACTTAGGTGGTAACAACCGGTAGAGACACTTCTCGAGAAGGACTCCCATAAGAGGAAACCAACATGGGCACGGGAGCTCATACAGGAAGCAGAAAGGTATGGCGCTCCAGAAGAAATGCATAGAGAAAGGAAAAGGCCAAAGCCTTACAACAGCTATGTGGCCCTGTTGTGTGACATGATTGACAAGGAACCTTCCACCTATGAAGAGGCTTAAGAAAAGAAAGAATGAAAGAATGCCATTATCGAGGAATATCATTCGATCATGAAGAATGATGTCTGGGAGATAGTTCCAAGACCGAAAAAGAAGTCCGGCATGACTTCAAAGTGGATCTATAAGATCAAGCATATTGCAGATGGCAACATCGAGAAATACAAGGCAAGATTCGTAGCACGGGGCTTCTCACGGAAAGAAGGCATAGAATACGAAGAGACATTTGTACCCGTGGCGAGGTACACTTCCATTAGGACCATACTGCATTAGTTCCAGTTATGAAATGGAAGATACACCAGATGGATGTCAAGACAGCATTGTTGAATAGTGTAGTCGAAGAGGAAGTGTACGTAGAACAACCACTAGGATTCGAAACACATGACAGGCAGATTCATGTGTGCAAATTGAAGAAGGCCTTAAATGGATTGAAACAAGCACTGAGGACATGGTACGGCAAAATGGATAGCTTCCTGATGAGCCAAGGCTTTACCAAGAATAAAGTGGATTCCAACCTTTACTTCAAGGTTGAAGACGGAAGACCAGTGATGCTCCTGCTATATGTCGATGACTTGTTTCTGACAGGAAAAGATGAACTCATTAAAGATGCAAAGAGGAGACTTGCTACAGAGTTCGAGATGAAAAACCTAGGGATGATGCACTACTTCTTACGCATGGAGGTGTGGCAGAATGCAAACGGGATTTTCCTTGGTCAAGGAAAGTATACAATAGAGATTCTGAAGATATTCGGAATGTTGGTCTGCAAGGCGATAGCCACACCTATGGCATCAAACTTGAAGCTTCTGTGTGATGCTTCATCAAAGTCGGTTGATGCCACGATGTATTGTCGAATGATTGGCTCATTGATGTATCTGACGAATACAAGACCCGACATATGCTTTGTTGTGAACAACCTGAGCCAGTTCCTGATGGATCTGAGACACGTTCACCTGATAGCTGCAAAGCATGTATCGAGGTACCTAAAAGGTACAGTGGATTATGGGCTAAGTATGATGCGAATCAGAAGATTAACCTGTTGATTTTTCCTAAGCAGCATCGAGAGCCATTCTCTTGGAGAATGGGGACATCTAGTCAAGGACCAAGATGTGGAACCAGTCCAGCAATAGGGGAACTCAGCCTTGAGCTGAGTAGCCATTCTTTTAATGGAGACATCTGGTCAAGAACCAGAATGTGGAACCAGTCCAGCACTGGGGGAACTCAGCCTTGAGCTGAGTAGCCATTCTTTGAATGGAGACATCTAGTCAAGGACCAGGATGTGGAACCAGTCCAGCACTGGAGGAACTCAGCCTTGAGATGAATAGCCATTCTTTGAATGGAGACATCTGGTCAAGGACCAGGATGTGGAACCAGTCCAGCACTGGAGGAACTCAGCCTTGAGATGAGTAGCCATTCTTTGAATGGAGACATCTGGTCAAGGACCAGGATGTGGAACCAGTCCATCACTGAGGAAACTCAGCCTAGAGCTGAGTGGCCATTCGTTGAATGGAGGCACCTGGTTAGTTACCTGGAAGATGAACCAATCTAGGACTGGGGGACTCAGCCTAGGGTTAAGGGCCATACTCTGGGAGAATGGAGGTGCTTGGTCAGTTACCAAGTATTTGACCTTGGGTCAAATTATGCAACCTAGGGCTGAGGCACCTGGTCAGTTACCAGGACATCACTATAAGTTCTAGACCAGGTCTGGGCATGTGAGGCACTCCTACCCTCAATCTGTGGGCTTTGTGACCTTCTCCAAGGAGTAGCTACCCTTTGGTTAAGACACCTAGTACCCGATCTTGGTGGCACAAGGAGTTTGAGATAAAAGCATTAGTAATTCTCCTTATTTATGATGATGTACTTTGAGTGGGTATGAAGGACCCTTATGACCACTTGCATTGACCACAGGGCACTTGAAGAAGGCTAAAAGGTAAAAGTCAAAAATACATAAGGAACCTTGGACCACTAAGGAGTCAAAGTAAAAATGCAAAAAGACCTTTAGTACCAGTAAAGGTAAAAGAATAAAATCATATTATTTTATTCCTTTGTGTTTTGGTCCACATCCAAGGGACTAAAAGCTTATAAAGGAAGATCTCCTTTCCATTTGAACACACACATTGATCATCAACGTTGAGCTGCTCCTTAGATGGTTTTCGCTAGAAGTGAGAGAAGATCTTTGTTTTTGGTTTATGCCCTAGCATGGAGGCTTTTCTAGCTAGGGCATCTCCATCCTTCGTCAACAACTAATAACAGCAAACCATAAACAGATAGGGTATTCTTCCCCTCCTTCACGGCCAACAGAAGGGCAAGGCTAGGGCAGTCACCTCTTGGACAAACAGTTCACGGGCAGCAAGAAGGAACCCTCGGGCAGTCTCGAGCAGCATTGTTTCTTCATGGGCAGCCTGTATACTATTTTGGGCAGCCTGTTAACTATTTTGGCCAGTTTGTTTACCACTTCGGGCAGCCTGTTTACAGTCCGGGCAATTTTTGCAGATTCCAGGAAGCCCTAATCTGGGCTCGGGCAGCAAGGAAGGAATTTCGGGCACATGGAAGAGGGCCCAGGCAGTAGCCAAAAGGTCTGGGCAGCACCAGTGAACCCTCGGGTAGGAGAACAAGCTCACGGGCAGCCTTTGTCATCCTCGGGCAGCAGTCTGCATTCACGGGCAGCAGAAAAAGAATTTCAGCCAGGCTAAATAAAGATTCTTGGGCAACCGTACGGAATTCTGGGCAACTGAGAAAGAATCTGGGCATGAAGCCCTAATTCAGTATTTTTTGTCTTATTGACAAATTATTGGTAAATTGAGCTGGGGTTTGGAAATTGATCAAGCCTGCCAGGACTTGAAAATTATTGAAGAACATTCATCTCAGAAGTCTGAGATTGAAAAACTCAGTCATCTCATTCAAGGGATGAATTACTAATGCTTTTGGGGTTTTTGTCCTTTAAAGGTTTCCCCGTGAAAAACATCTTGTGTTCATGTGTGTGATGTTTTGTTTTATCTACTGCACTTGTCTTATTGTTATCTTACGGTCTGCAAAATTTTAAAGAATACATGCTAATGCTAAAATTCAACATAACCTACACGGTTATGTTAATTCGGATTGGGCTGGTAGCGCCACTGATAAGAAAAGCACTTCGAGTTGCTACTTCAGTTTGGGATCCGGCATGATCGCTTGGTTTAGCAGGAAGTAGTCATGCGTGGCGCTAAGTACAGCCAAGGCAGAGTATGTTGTCGCTTGCTCAGCTAGTTGCGAGGCAGTGTGGCTGCGGAAGCTACTGTCTGATTTGTTTGATCTCCAGTTGGATATGACTTGTATCTTCTGCGACAATCAAAGTTGTGTGAAGTTGTCGGAGAACCCTGTGTTCCATGACAAATCGAAGCACATAGAGATCAAGTTTCACTATATCAGGAATATGATACAGAGAGGAGTAGTGAAGCTCCAGTACGTGGCAATAGACGAGCAGATAGTCGATGTGTTGACCAAACCTCTAGCCAGAGTGAAGTTCGAGTACTTAAGAGAAAGACTTGGTGTGTTCCAGAACGAGATCCCTCAAAAGAAGGAGTGATTAATTCTAACATAGCTGGAGAGACGGGTTGTTTGAGCGTAAAATCCTGGCGAAGATCGTAGGTTGCTCAGACGTAATCAATCTTGTAGGTTGTCCTTGGATAAGTCCTAGCGAAGCTCGCAAGTTATCCTTGGATGTAATCAGTCCTGATATGCTTCTATGCTAGAAATAGCGAGAGACCAAAATACAATGATGCATGATATCTCACATGGGAAATGAGACAGGTTGTCCGAGCGAAAAAGACCCTGGTGTAGCAAGTTGCTCAGACGTAATCAGTCTTGTAGGTTGTCTAAGTGTAAATACGAGTCCTGGCGTGATACACAGGTTACTCAGACGTAATCAGTCCTAAGATAGGTTATCCAAATGTAAATATGAGCCCTGGCGTGGTACGCAGGTTATTCGGATATAATAAGTCCAGAGGCGGGTTACCGAATGTAAATGAGTCCTAGCGTGGTATGCAAGTTATTCAGATGTAATAAGTCCTATGGGTTGTCCGAGTGTCAAAAGAGCCCTGGCGTGGTACGCAGGTTACTCAGATGTAATACGCCCCAAAGGTTGTTTGAACGGAAAAGATCCTGGACGCCAATTGTTCAAATGTAATAAGTCCTTAAGGTTGACCTGGAACGTAAAAGTCCCAATGTAGCAGGTTGTTTGGTCGTAATCAGTCCTTACATATATCTATATATGTGTGTGTCCCATGTTGGAGATGATAAGGTCACGAAGCACATGAGGTGCACCTAGGCGGTTCTCCTTTACTGGTAGAAAGCAGGTTGACCGTATAGAGACGTAATGCACTGAGTGTGCTCTTAGGCGATTCTTGCATAGTAGATGGTACAGGTTGTCTTAATGACGTGAAATATCCTGGCATACTACTATGGTGATAAAACGTAGGTGGTCTGCATCTAAGATGTGCTTTGTGTGCTCTGTATGTTTATTTTGTTTTGTGCAAGACAAAAGAGATGATATGGATACGACGAGATAAAGGTAGGAGACGCAGGTAATTGTCGTAGCAATGTAAAGAAGGTCTTGGACAGTTCCTACTCGATGGCTTGTTCGCAGATGTGATGAAGACCTAGATGAGGACTAGGCCTACACCCAGCATGAAAAAGGGTTGGCTCTGTAGAAACTTTCGATGACAAATAGTACCTTTCAATGATGATGACTCTATGACTCCGTGATGATGACTCTGCGATGAAGATTTGACCAGATGTGTTGATAACAGTGGAAGAGAGCGAATACATTCCTAATTAAGAGGGAGTGTTGATGTATTTGTAACTTTGGAAGATATCCTGATGTATATTATCATTGCATGTTGTTGTACCCCCATCGGAGATGTGTTTACCTCCTTTCGGAAAGTCTTTATTGTGTATAGACCTTGAGGTACAACTTTCATTGTAAGTCAGAGCA
Source organism: Pseudotsuga menziesii (assembly GCA_001517045.1). NCBI lineage: Eukaryota > Viridiplantae > Streptophyta > Pinopsida > Pinales > Pinaceae > Pseudotsuga > Pseudotsuga menziesii. The sequence continues at coordinate 330,022 of LPNX010563665.1, forward strand.
ATAGTCCCGAGTGTAACATCATGTAATGTGTATTTGGTGTCTCTCTAGGAGAAGTCAGCCCTGTTAGGGTAACAGGTCAGCCCTAGTCATGTAATAGGTCAATCATTTGATTAGTATAAATAGGGAGGTGCCCTCCTTCATTTATACACACCTCACACTCACTCAAGTTTCGCATGAGAGAGAGAGATAGAGAAGGAAGAGAGATAGATAGTTGCTGGAGATTTCTTATTACTGGGATTGATCATCTTATGACACAGTCTTTGTGACTCTACTATTCTGAGGAAGCTTGCGGGGTTTTCTCCTTTATGGTTTCCCCGGTGAAAATTTTTGTGTCTTGTGTATCTGTTCTATCTTATGCATATTGTTGTACTTGTTATTATTTCAAATAAAGATCCTAACTAAGCTAACAAGATCTAAGAAAAACTAACACATTCTTCAAGCAAGTTAACCTCTTCAAGATGTCATTGTATCTACTATCCTCTGCCTTCTCTTCCTCCTCTCTTGCTCCCCTGAGAATGAATCCCTCTTCTCCAGCCTTCAATTTTTTTATTTGGTTGGCCTTGGAAGACAAACCATCACAATGTTCGTTTCAACTTCCAAGCTAAGAAACTGGATTCGTCCTGGAGGCCCCTTATGTCCCGTGGGGATCGAATCGAACACGATTCGATCTGAATTCGTGTCCGATTCGACTTTCAGTTGAATCTGATTTTGGGACACGAAAAAAAAACGAAACGGACACGAAATTAGAGCGTGTCCCGAAAATAGGACACGTAAACCGCGGAAAAAGGCATCCGGGTTTGCTTTAAGACAAATTTTTGCCTTTCTTTTTGTCATTTGCAAGGAAGCAATTGGTTGAGAGTGAGTTGTATGTGCAGGTGAAGGAGTTTTGAAGGAGATTTGAAGGCTATCCATTGTTTCCAAGCGATTCCAAGTGCATTCCGGTGAATTTGTGGAGAGGATTGCAAGCTCAACCATCACACAAGAAAAGGAATGTCTCAATCAGCTAGGGCAGGAGGTAGGGGGCAAAGAAAAGGGATAAATGCACCATCTAGGGCCTCCCCCCTCCTATTCCACCAAGCACAATCGGTTCTCCTCCTTCGTCAAGTGCTCCATCGGCTACTAGTGGAGCTCATTCTATGGCTCCATTTAACCCTGTTTTAGCAAGACAACAAGCCCAAGAAAAAAATACCCTTTGTGGAAGTATGTGACAAGGAAAGATGGGCCCAGGGCAAAGCTTGGTTGGGGAGGCAATGTGTCTTGGAGATGCAATTTTGGCAAGCATGAGTTCATGAGCACATATTTCCGAGTTAAGGGTCATTTGTTGGCCCTTCCTTCTTGTGGGATTTCTTCATGCAAAGCGGTGAGTGTTAACCAAAGGAGGGATATGGAAAGAGAGGATCATGTTGGCTTAGGGAAGGTGGCAGCAGCAAGCAAGAAAAAAGAGGATGATCCTCTTCCATTTTTTTGGAAGTCCTCTAGCACCAAGACTCCATTTCCACCTAGAATTCATGGGCGTGGGGATACTTATCAAACAAGAAGGAGGCAATCTACAGGTGGTCCGATGGATAGGATTTTCCAACAAGAGGCACAAGAAGAGGTAGACCTTACCATTGCATTTTTCTTCTACCTCAACTTCATCTCATTCAATGTTGCACGATCACCATTGTATTTTGAGACGGTTCGAACTATCTTGGAACAAGCTCCAAGTGGTTATGTGCCTCCTGGTTCAGAGAAGCTTAGAACCACATTGTTGGTTAAAGCAAAGAAGGAGGTAGATAAAATCCTTGAGCCAATTAGAACAACATGGCCCTCATGCGGTGTGAGTATTGTTTCTGATGGATGGACGGATCCCGCACGCCATCCACTCATCAATTTCATGGTATTTTCCCAAAATGGACCGTTCTTGAAAACGGTGGATGCTCTTGGGAAATACAAGGATGCACAATTTATGGATGATTTATTCATCAAAACCATTGAAGAAGTAGGTGTTGATTTGTGTGTACAAATCATCACGGGCAATGTACCTGTTTGCAAGGCTGCTGGCATGATTTTGGAAGCTAAATATCCACAGGTATGTTCATTTTGGACACCTTTCATTTCTAATTTGCTCATTGTTTGAATTTGGTCATTGCAATGTTAGTGTTGTAGAGTCATTGATACATGCTTTTATTTCTCTTACAGGTTTTTTGGACACCTTGAATTTAGCACTGAAAGCCATTGCTTCGGATGTGACATGGATTGGCAACCTTATTGAGGATGCAAGCCATATCCGTAACTTTGTACAAAACCACACAAATGCCCTCACCATCTACAAACAGTACACACAGCTTTCATTGCTGAAGATTGCAGATACTCGGTTTGCTTCCTCATTCATCATGCACAAGAGGTTGAGGGAGGTCAAAACCGCTCTTGGGCCCATGGTGATTTCAGAGTTTTGGGCTTTTTGGAGAAAGACAGATCAGGCTGCTTCACAAAAGGTGAAGGACACGATGTTAGATGATGGTTGGTGGGGCACGGTAGAGCCAATCATTTCTTTGTTGCGGTTTGCAGACACGGACCAGCCCATCCTAGCAGAGGTTTATGAGGGGTGGGATTCCATGATTGAGTCCATGAGGTCCATTGTCATGGAGAATGAGTGTCCCAAGTATGGGACATCGGCAGAGAACTTATGGACCATTATTCGGAATATTCTTATCTCCAGGTGGGATAAGAATTACACGCCTTTGCATTGCTTGGCCCACTCCTTGAACCCCAAGTTCTACACTCAGGAGTGGCTCACTGGTGGATCGGGGGCCTCACACAGAGTCCCCCCTCACATGGATGCAGAGATTGCACATGGGAGGAAGATAGCACTTAGACGACTATTTCAGGCTAGCAACATGCTTGAGGAGGGGGAGGAGGGCTTTGTAGATTTTTCCACTGGCACTGGGAGATTTGGAGGCTATGATGTGCTTAGAGATAGGGAGGTAAGAAACCTTATGCTTGGTGGGAAACTCATGGGGCAACATCCCCTATTCTACAGAAGTTAGCCTTGAGGGTCATCTCTCAAGTTACATCATCCTCTTGTTGTGAGAGGAATTGGAGCACATATGGGAGCTTGTACAGTGTGAAGAAGAGCAGGCCTGAGCAGTCCAGGGCAGAGTCAATGGTCTATGTGTACTCCAACCTTCGTCTTATTTACAGGAAGAGGGAGGAGTGGGTGAAGGGAAAGACAAAGATGTTGGATGTCTTTCCTGATGATATGGGTTTGGACAACAGTACTGAGTTGGCATTAGCCAACATGGATCTTAATGATCTACTACTAGAGCCGGTCACTTTTGATGATACTGATCGTATAGAGGGGTCATCCTCAATAGTAGCAAATGCAGATCGTCAGAGGGGCAAAGAGGAGGAGGAGGGGGAGGAGGATGAGGATCGGGGCAGGGGCAGTGATGAGTATGTTGATGTTGATTCAGGCATGGAAGAGGACTACTGACATATGGGATTCTCCCATCTTGATCCACCCCTTTTTGTATTTACTATTAGACTTTAGTCTATTTAGCATTTTCCAGTGCCCAGTGGCATTCCGACATATATGTATACATTTAGATTTTGATGACTTAATGAGAAATATGGTTCTGACATGCATCTATGTGTCTCATTGTGATTTGTGAATGACAAATGTGTTGTGAATCGTGATTTGTGAATGACAAATGTGTAATCATTAATGTGTTTTTATTCTAATTTCTATTGAATATTTGTAAATGTTCTAGTTTCTAAAGATTTTTGGATCTGTATGTCTATATTTTCAAATTTTAATATATTTTTAAAATATATATATATATAAAACGTGTCCTACATGTCCTGATTCCGGGGATTGCCGTGTCCGTGTTGGACTCTCGTGTTTTCGTGTCCGTGTTGGACTCTCGTATTTTCGTGTCCTTCGTGTCCCATGTCCCTGTGTCAGGTGACTTAGCTTCCAGGGAAAAATTGGACCTTTTTTCTCTCTATCAAACAATTGTTGTTTTAACAAATTATTACAAGAGAGGTTTTATTTATTTATTTAATGAGGATTCAATTTGGATCAGATAGCCCATAAGGCATGACACCAAAACCACTAGCAATGTTAGCACATTGGAGTAAGGGGTGATGCTATTGCATCAACCGTGGGATTTGCACAACAAATATTTTTGAAATTCAATTCCACTAAATATTTACAATGTGCATTACAATTCTAATCTAGATGCATGAAAGAGTCTATGCATGTGTGACCTCACAAACATTTTAAAACTACAAGTCAGGATGAGTTCAGAATTTACACAACACCATTCTTGGAGATATATTTTTTAAAAATAATCTCAAAACATGCATTATTCTCATTATATGTTCACAATCCCAAATTTCTTTTACCCTTTAGTTTTTCTAGTTCGAATTGTCAAATAGACATATTAGGACAACCAATGTCTATATTATAATACTTGCAAGAAAACTTTTCCAATCCGTATCTAAAAACATTTCAAGGAATTCATACTCCCTAACAATAAGAATTGTTGATGAAAACATCATATTAGCCAAGCTCCAACAAAACGTACAAGTACATTTCGATGTGACTATTCACAGGTTCAGTTGGTTGCATCCATGCGACTACCTTGAATTGGTGGATCAATGAACTTGTACTTAATTAGGGTTTGAATTGTTCCCCAATTTCACGCAGCCTCCATTAAGTGATAGTATTAAGCAGTGTTGAAAAACCCTCTGAAAAATCGCCGACTTTTTAAAAAGTCACGATTTTTTCCCTAAGCCGAAAAATCGGCTGGAAAAATTGCGACTTTTTAACTTTTCAAAAAGTCGCGACTTTTTCCAAAAAATCGCAAAGGCTAAAAATGGCAAGTCCTGACTTTTTCCAAAAAATCTCCATTTTTGCTAAAATGGCTAATTTTCCAAAAATTTGTCATTTTAGCCATTCTGTTGTATACTAACACCTTTTTTCTACCGTATAAATATTTCAAAACTTCGTTGTATTTGAAGATCAAACCATGCAAAGATAATCTATACAAAATATGTATTTGCTTATCAAAGATCACAATGGTAATTGAATTACTTTTTTCACTATCAGGGAATTTTTTGAGCAAACATATTTTGAGTGATTATCATAGCACATGTAGGAAAAAGAGAGCAATGTTTCAAGCAAAGTTACATATATCGTGTCGGCGAATATATCGCCGAGGGTCCGGAATGAAACTTATCGGCAACAACGGCGAAAATATCGGCAAATGTCGTTTTGCATTAAAAAAATACAAAAAGAAACATTTTTTTTCAATTTTTTTAACATCTAAAGCAACAACAACATCAAATAAACTCATTTCCACATAAATATTAAAATACAACTCATATATAAGATGCATAATATGTCAAATGGTGGATCATGATCAAATATCGAGTTCGACTATATAGTATAAAGTATCAAAATACTTAAATGTGTTCTTGATGGAATGATAGAACATCACATCAAATGATCAAAATAAATGTCTCTCAAGAGATGAATCATCATGACTCATGAGGCATGTAGATAGTGTATAGAGTCTAGACATAGGACACCAACATAGTATGATAGTACAATGATAAATAATAGGAATCAAGTCATCGACTCCCTTTGGAATATCCTCTAATCAATCTACCCCTTTTACAGGTCAAGGGCACTGGCACCACTCTTCCTCTAAAAGCAGTAGGTGGTTGTGGAGGTGGTCCAGATGAGCCTGGGGTGGAACTAGAACCTCCAACTGCTCGAGTAGATGCTGTGGATGAGGGGGAGGTGAATGTGAGCTATCTCCTCCCAATCCCAACTATATGACTCTGTGCAGGTGGTGGGCCACCTGGAGCTGGTCGACACTGCAAATGAGTATCAACCTCCTCCTCAATGTCCTCATAGTCATAGTCATAGTCATCCTCTGGAAGTGGAACATCAGCATCCCCCTCTTCCCCCTCCTCCTCTGACAGATCTGCATCATCATCCCCCTCTTCCTCCAACCATTCAGGTGCCTCATCCATCACAGGATCCTCCATCTCCACCCTCCATTTGCTGGTAGTGTCAATGTCATCCACTAAAATGGCATCTGAATTGGGCACTTTCTCAATTTGTTTCACCTGCAACCTTAGATTGTAGTAGACATAAACCATGTCATTAAGGCGCTGAGAAAGTAACCTGCATTAGTATGAGATCCATAGTTAGGGGATGATAAATGATGATAAATTCAAATTCAAAATTGTAATAAATTATATTTAAAATTAATAAAATTATAAAGAAGCAAAGATTATAAATTTAAGTTTAAACTTTAACATTTCTAAATTGAAAATTCTAACCTTCTGCACTTCTTGGAGTGTATCTTCTCAAAGACGCTCCAATTGCGCTCACACCCTGATGAGCTGCAACTTTGACTTAGCACTCTAATGGCAAGTTTTTGCAACTCCGGGACTCTGCGACCATAGTTAGTACACCACACATCTACAAAGAAAACAAGGAAGGTAAACGGTAAGACAAAATTCAAATTACAAATTACAATGTATTAAATTTTTACCAAGTAAAAAACATAGAAATGAAAGGGTAATTAATTAAGAATCTAAGAGATCAAAATTTGAAAGTTTTAAACAACCTGTACCTGGCATCCTTATGGTTCTATCCTAGACAGCCATGTCATAGCCAAAAGTGCCACCTGACATCCTATAGATCTCCATCTGTCTAGAAATCTCTGCGCGCTCAGAGGGAGTTAACACCATCCTCTGAACACACTGGAGAAAGCCATCCATGACCTCAGCATCAAACTGAAAGCCACATGCATAAGAGAAAGCAGGGTTGAGGTAGAGCCCTGCTGCATGAATGGGACGATGGAGAGTATTATTCCATCGTTCATCGATCACACTCCATAGTTCAGCTCGTCTTGTGAGTCCCACCTCCCCCTTGTCCTCGTAGTAGTGATGGATAGCTTCATTGGCCCTATCCATGGCCTCATACAAGTAGCCCATTGCGGGCTTTTCACCATCAACCAAATGAAGAACCTTTACCAAAGGTTCACTGATGGCACATACCTCCTCCAATCGTGCCCAAAAAGTCAAATCAAATTGCACCATTCGAGCAATGGCTTGCCCGTCTTGTTTGGTGCTATAGACACAAGATGCCCACTCATCAAAAAGAAACATCCGCTGCAACTCCATCATAACCTTATGCATAGACTGAAGAGAAATGAAGGAAGTGGCGAATCGTGTGATTGCAGGCCGCATCAACTCCTTGTTTTCCGTGAAGCGTCTCATGAGTGAAAGAACATATGTATGATTGTGTATATATTTTGTCACACTCCGAGCTGAATCAATGACTTCTTTGATCCAAGGAAGTTTTCCCATGTCCTCTAGCATCAAATCAATGCAATGGGCAACACAAGGAGTCCAATACAAGCTTGCATACCTCTCCATAAGCATCCTCCCAACAGCAACATAACTGACAGCGTTGTCCGTAATGACTTGGACAACATATTGTGGCCCTATCTCTTGGATAAACTTATCCAGCAAATCACATAATAAGTGTGCAACTTTAACATAGGGAGATGCATCGACAGATTTGATAAAAATTGTCCCCCTGGGACAATTGACCAAGAAATTGATAATGGATCTGCCCTTCCCATCAGTCCATCCATCTGACATAATACTGCAACCGGTGGCCGCCCATGACTTTCGGAGCTCATCTAATCTCCAGGTGCAATCAACCTTCTCCTCATTAAGGAGTCTCCCTCTCAAATCATTATAGGAAGGCCCCCTATAATCTGGACCAACAACGCCAGCAGCTTGAAACATGGCATGATAGTAGGGGTTGTTTTTGGCAATGTTGAAAGGCACATCACCCCATAGAAAACATTTTGTCACAACTCTATCCGCCTCTTCCTTCTCCCTTTGTTTGAGCATGGTTCGAACAAAAGGTTGCCTCGAATAAGATGCCACATAAGGTGAGGTTGAATAAGGCACAGTGGAATGTGGGGGTCGTGTAGATGAGGAGAAGGAATGCATGTCACTTGTGCCTCCCATGGTTCGTGACTGTGTTCTAGATGCAAGTTCATTTCTGAATTCCTCTTTCTCGTCCCTCTTCTTAGCCATGTCAAGAATGGATTGGTTTACAATACGCATCACTTCTGGGGTAACAGCAGGACAAACATCCACTTCATGCCCAACAATTTTGGCAAGGTGGTATTTCAAGCAGCTAATTCCACCAGAAATATCCTTCCCACATAGTTTGCAATTCAACCTTTGCCGATTATTAGGGTCAATTGGCTGCCCATACTCCCACATTGGATCCAATGGCTTTGGCATTGTGTCACCTATGCCACAACAAACAAACAAAAATAAATCAATTTTAAAATGTTCTTCTTTAAAATTTTGATTCTTGAAAACAATGAAATTATTAAAAATTTAAAACATTCAAAGAAATGGGAGGGTGGCCTACTTAAAACCTTTTAAAACCCTATAGGCTATGATTGTAATGGCAAATCTACACCCTACACTAAATCTAAACCTAAACCCTACATTAAATCTACATTAACCAACAAATCTCAAGCAAAAAAAAAAAGAAAGAAAGTTCAAAGTTAAGAATACATACCTGATTAGATGGCAAATGCAATGGAAACTTGATGGTTTGCCTTTGCCCCCTTCCTCTCTTGTAGAAAATCGCCCAAAACGTCAAAGCTCCACTTCCTCCAAGCCACAATGTCCAAATAAACCGGAAAAACGCATCCGCGGCCTCTTTATGGCGATTTTTTTTAATTTTTAATGAGCAGGGCAATATTTTGCATCGACTCGCAATATTTTCGAAATATATCACGATGTTTAATGTGTCGCGATATTTTAATTTATCGGGAATGTGTGGCGATATTTTAGCGGCGATATATCGCCGGCTCCATTGACTCGCGATGTCGGCAATATATCGCCGATATATGTAACTATGGTTTCAAGTAGTAGATGAGTTAGGGCTAAATGTGAGGCTCATGTCGGAAATTCAATTTGGGATGAGTGAAAAATACATCTATCATTTATCACCAATACAAAACAAGAAATACGTTTAATGGCTGACAACCAAATCAATAATATATACCTTTCAAAAATTAGGTTTAAGTCATAAGATGGAGGGACAAATTAAAAGCAGTTATGAAAACCTTATATAAACCTATCATTGGAGTAGGGAAAAATATGAAGTATGAATGGAAAACTCAGGAATGGAGCATTGATATTAGATAGCTAGATGCTAGTTTTCCTCGAATACATTTATATATGTGATGTCATGTTGTATTGGTTATCCACTTTTGAGTCCTTGATTGGACAACTATGATGTTTCATGATACAATATCGACTTTGATGTATCGTTTTACATTTAGCATGACTATATGATGATGATATATATCAATGCTTTCTCAATATTTATGTTTCAATGTGTTTATGTGATGTTATTGTTGCTTTAAATGTTTAAAATTCTGAAAAAAATGAATGTATTTTGTATTTTTTAATGTTTGCCGACTTTTCTCGATTCTTCTTGATTTTTTCGCCGATGTTGCCGAGAAGTTGTATTCAGGACCCTTGCCGACTTTTTGCCGATGCCGACTTTTTCAACATCAGTATTAAAGCTTAACATTAACTCAAACTAACCTTCCTAATTTCTGTGATTTTGCCGGTTTTCTTAGAGTTTATAGCAACCTACTATAAGGCATTGAAACAAGACTCACCAAAAGTACAAGGTATGGACGGTCTACTCAAATCCGCTCCAAAAACAAGCCAAGTCTGCTTGTTTGGGCCCAACTGAGTGAAAGTAAGTCAAACTTGCCAGACTTGGTGAGTTTGACCAGGCAAATCTGACTTTGCCAAGTCGGAAAGTCCCAGTAATGTGACTATACTTTGAGAATTTTGCCACAATGGCAATGCTTAGTGCAATTTAGTTCGCAAGAAAATACTTGATTTCTTTAATGATACTGGTGAGTGTGAAGAAACCCTAATTTACATGCATCATCTGAAAGCATTATGTCGCCTTAAAAATATTGCCAATCAGTCCACTTGTACTAGTAACTAATGCCTGACAAAAATATGTGCAAAAAATAATTGAAACAAAACACGGTGATTGAAATTGCCAATTCTATATTGGTCCCTGAGATAACCTTATTCAAGTATTCCCAACAATACACAACCGCAAGGCCATCACCAAAAAAGGGTGCTATAGAGGGGTAACAATAATAACTGAATCTGAGCTAATGGATAACCCTCAACAAGACACCTCAGCGCCCACTGCAGCATCAGCTGAAGTGGTCGACCATGTAACAAGGTAAGTGTCTATGACCCAGGTTAGCCGGTAATTTTATCATGGCTGATATGATAATGGATGCCACTATCAAATGAAAGGGGACATGTTTCAATGGCGCGGGTGATGACCTGTTCTGCCATCCACTGGGTTCCAAACTAGGAGAGGTCCCCCAATCCCAGCGGTGCAGTTGGGGCCAGGTTTCAATCTAGGGGAGGTTCCCCAATCTCGATGGTACAGTTGGGACAAGGTTCAAGTCATGGATTGTTTTGGTGGAACACGTACCCGACCGTTTCTGGGAGGTTGACTTTTCGTGGGTGGCTGAGTCTGAGGGGAAAAAGGGGAGGCAGATTAACAAGAAAAACTGAGGCTTCTCCATTAATTAACAAACATGAATCAGTGCTGGATATTGTTGGATTTTGACAGCGAGATAACCATAACGTCAATAACAAATAAATGAATAGTCTTTGACAGTTGGGTTCAGAGATTACCGGGATAATCCTGTCTTGCAAACGCTCATCCGTCTTAAAAACACAACACTCTAAATTATATTTTTCTGGCGCCCTTAAATCCAAATATTTACTAAAACCTGTACCATCTTTCTCAAAATGCGGAAATTCCTCTTCACGAATGCCACCCTCAGTGAAAGAATTTAATACACTTGAGAATGGTACATTTGGTACTGAGTGCTGTGAGTGCAGAAGCACTGCATTAAGCCTGTGCTTGTGTGAATCGGTTCGGAGACAGGGCTCTAAAAACAGACCCCCTGCCCTGGTTATGGTAGTGTTGTCCATAAATGTTTTAGAAATCGATCGGCGAGCCTCAGGCGTCTTCTTATCCCAGCAAATGAAAATTTTAGCGTGTTTGCGTAGTGACATATGTCGACAGGAATTTTTATATAAAACATGGGTTAAAGTTATGAATTAAATTATTTGGACAACTTTGTAAAACTCAGCAGAGACTTGTGTTTAAAGTTTTTATTGATTCAAGATCAAAATTTAAATTTGGATTTTATGAGATTTAAGATCAAAATTTGAGCTTTGCTTTAAACCAGCATAGTTCCAAATCCTAGGCTCTATCAAGCGTCGAGAGGGATCAAATCTTCCTAGGTGCAAACCTCTTTTCAAGTATTGCACTCAATGAGGTTTGCACGTAGATCTAAGATGATTGTAAAACAACTAACCTTAGAAAAGTTGTGGGTTTGATTTCTCTTAGATTACACAAAAGGGATAAATAAGCTTGTGCAAGCTCTCAAATAAATTGTTTTCAAGGTGGAGATTGGTATAACTATAACAACAATAACCACGATAAAATGTTATGATAAAACCATATTTACTTGATAGCTCATGTCATGATGCTAGTTATGATATAATATATTATTTTACACCTCCAAAGCATTTAGAGAAAATCTAACACTAAACAATAAGAATACCAATATATTTTCCATAAATATTCCTATTTATTATTGTAAAAGTTTTATAGCTTAACATTTGTGTCTTTGTCCTATGCCTTTGAATTATCTGATTTTTTTACTATGTATGTATATACACACCATTTTTTTTTGTATTTTACAAATATAAATAATAAAAAATTCTATCATGTTTGTACCCTTTATTATATGCAACTTTAATTATTCTATTTTCATTTTTATTATATGCCACTTTTATGATTTAAAAAATTCTATCATGTTTGCACACTTTATTATATGCAACTTTAATTATTCTATTTTCATTTTTATATAGCATGAATAAAATTCATCTAAATTTACAATGATAGTTGTACACACATATATATATAAGGTGTCGTTCCACATTCATATGTGTGGTAGTGTTCATTTTGCATAACACATTTATAGCACTAAATAATCGATTGTTCATTAACTCTATAAAATCCTACAAAGAACTATTCAAAATCTCAAATCAGAAGTTCTATGCTGTAACACACAATTCTCGGAGGAAGTAAGTGGTGATTCTTTAATTCTTAACACTAATCTTAATTCCTCTTAATTCTTTAGGAATATAAGGTGGCCTCGATACGATTCTACAGATCAACTTCCATCCAGGATTGAGCAGTAATGAATCTGAAATTTATATTTAGTGGACGACGATCAATCATTAGTCTGCAGGTTCACATATCATTTGCAGTTGTTATTACTGTTTGATATTTTCATTCAAATCTTTTGTTTCATAGCTACACATATTTTGCACCAAAGTTGTAAATGCCAGGCACTCCTACCACAGAACAATTGTTGATGTCTTTCTGTGTACCTGAATAGTTGTTGATGCTCAGTTTTTTGTTTCATCTTCAACAGGTTGAACACCGTTCATACTACAAAAACACATCGAATATTTGGGGTGTTTCTCAATAGTTGTAAGACATGAGAAAGGACAAAGGAAAAGGAACGTAGGCAAACCCAAAGCTCCAAGAAATCTACTGGGTTCTATCCTTTCTTCCATTTCTCTATTCACTTTTATCTCTGTTGTCTAATCACCTTATACTTTCATTTCTGGGAAGTGAACTGAGAATACTCTAAAATCAAATATATTGATTTTTTCTCCTGCAGTATATAAGTAGTAGAAAAACCGAATCCAGAGTTGGAAAACATTTGTTGAACAATATAGAGCTGCAAAGGCCAACATTTCCCTCATAATCGGAAATCATAAGTAAATAAAAGTAAATATTTATAGCCCACATTTACACATGAGGAACTTTACATAAAGTTACACCATCTCCCTCACAATAATTATTGCCAACATTTACATGAGTAAAGTTATGTAACTTTACAAGATCTCCCCCATACTGAAATGTAGAGCGACGCCATAAGTATGATATTATTTATGTATAAACAATATTTATTAATTTTTTTTTTTAAACAAATATGATTACTATAAGTTTTTAAAGTTAAATATGAACAATTTACAGAAATCAATATATTAATTAGGTTTTTATTATGCTTTAACAAAAGTTTACTCTATTAATTAGGTTTTCCTCGTTAATAATTAACAATTTTATTTTTCGATTCATGCGTCCGCCAAGGCTCTGTAATCTATTTGCCTCCCGTTAAATAATAAGAACTTGTTTAAATCAAATAAATGTACTTTTTTTATAACAGAAAATTGCCCATACTGTATGTGGATTGATAAGTTAAATGCTGCAAACATATTTTTGATACATTCACACCTGTCGGATTTTTTTTCCTTAATATTTACAATTTAGGTAAAAATATACTTTAAAAAAGAAAGGGTTTAAAAGATTTCTCGTCTTTATGCCTAATGAAAATAACAGTTCGCGTAGCATAAATAAATCCAAGTTCAAATGAATCAAAAGAGACTTCATAGAAAACATTGTTGCAACAATCAATTAATAAGAAATTGGTAAAGGGGACTTACATATGCAGAGCTAGAGCTGGAGTTGGACCCCTGAGACTAAGTGTCTACGTGAATAAATATCAGTTAGAGTTGAATAAATATTAGTGGGCTGAGACTGAGTGTCAGGAGGTATGATTTGATTATCCTGCCTTTCCTCCTCTTCCACTGCTAGAGAAGCATCATTATCATCGTGAATATGAGTAGGACACAGCCCTCCTCATCATCCTCGACTGCAACAGTAGTGCCTGCTTCTGGAGAGACAGTAGCTGGATGAAGATGAGCAGGTTTTGTCTCAGATTCGGTGTGGGGCATGCTCTTATATTCATCGTGCGGCCTTTCCTCCTCCTCTACTTGAGTTTCATGAGTAGCAAGCTAATCCTGAGGAGGATTGGTTGGATGATGCTCAGAAATCTGAGTTACAGAAAGCTGGTCATGCAGGATTTCTTCTGGCTCCACCTCTCTTTTTTTCTTGTAGAAGAGACCATACAGAGTGAACAGACCGCACTCCTAGGATGCTAGGATGCTGTGCAGTCTCAAGATCTCCTTCATATTGGTTCCGCGCTACTAGGATGCTGTGCAGTCTCAAAATCTTCTTCATATTGGTTTTAATTTTAATTTTTTATTATTTATTATTTATAGCCGACATAACGTTACAAGATCTCCTTCATATTGGTTTTAATTTTAATTTTTTATTATTTATTATTTATAGCCGACATATACCTAACGTTACAACATTACGTAACGTTACGTAACATTACAACGTTACATAACGTTACAAGATCTCCCCCATACTGGGCTGTAGAGCACCTCTCGGCGCAAACAGTGGATTAAGAGTTAACGAAATCTTCCAACATGTCAAATCCATTAAATCTCTTTGGAGGGATATAACGATCGATTTGCACTCTTTTGGATGAAAAAATTAATCAACTTTCTCTTATTTAAATTATTAAAAAAAATTGTTTTCACTAGATAATTAAACTTTTCATTGTTTTTTATGTTTGTGTGATTTTTTTCATTTTAGGAATAATATGAGATAATTATCATCCAAGTACATTAAGTACCCTTACTTGAATCTATGGTATACTCCATAAGTGTTATTATTTCGAGTCGGAGATTGGGGTAGGGTTATGTAGGGGCTGTTAGAAATTGACAGTTGTAAACCAAGATTACTAAAAGAAAGACAAGGCATATAAACAAACTGGGTGTGGAGTTCATTTAATGACGATGATGATTTATCACCTCCTAATCATAGACAGTACAACATTATTGTCTCCCTCGAGCTCAGACCTTCCAATAGAGAACGATGTACATCCAGATAGTCATAGCACAAACCCCACGAAAATAAGAGAGAAACTTCTCCAAAGTGAGAACCTCAAAAAATCAGTCTCCTAGCTGCAGGAATGAGCCTTCCTTGACTAGTGTGAACTTGCCTTAACTAACTTACCAAATGAGAGGTTCGACCTCTCTATTTATACACATTAAAAAGTGACTTTTTTCCCTTACTAGGTCAATCTCACTGGTCTTAACTGGGCTGACTTGACTCAAGCAGTTTTGTCCACTGTTTAGGGCAAACTGCCCACTGTTTTGGGGCAGTTTGACCCACTGGGCCGACTTGTCTTGGGATAAAATAAAATAAGGTTTTATTTAATTATTTTTCTTGTGTAATTCTTCCCCAAGGTTTACATTAATTCTTTCAAGGGTTTACATGATTGCTTACATTAATATAATCTCTCGTATGAGGTACAAAACATTATAATAAGAATAACTTCTGAATTTGCACTATTTCCAACACTCCCTCTCAATAAGGAAGGTATTCTTCGAACATGGTATTCTAATTTTATTCTTTCTTGGGCTGAACTATGAGGCGGTGCCCCACGCAACTACTACTTCGACACTCCCTTTTAGCCATGGAGGCACTATAAGTATTATCATATTGAAACACATCTGGATATCATATGTACATCAAGGTTCTATATCATGAGGAAGGTCTTTGTTGTACCTCGAAATGGCACTTCTTCATCCGAGTAATAACACCAAATGTGTCATCACAGAAAAGGACAATATGGATATAAGTTGCCCTCACTTTATAAGAGGATTGTATCCTTAATACATACCATTAACTCCAGTTTCATATGTCTTTGCATATGAACTCACTTTGAATACGTGAGTTTCCTTATAACAACTTGTGTACCATACGCGAGTTGCCCTAAAGTAACCCGCGTATCAAACCTAAAAGTTGAATACGCGAGTTGCCTTACTACCACCCACGTATTTCATTAAGATTTGTTAAAAATAAAAAGATAACTAATAAAGGGGCATTTGGGGTCAGTTTGGCAACCTCCCTAACTTCCCTAACTATCTTAGCCTCGAAATCCTTCCTCCCAAACAACTATAAAAAGAGGAGAAGGGCTAGAGGAGAGGGGGGCCAACTTTGGAGGCAAAGTCATGTTGGAGAATTTCCATTGAGGAGAGGAGCAAGAGGACTCGGATCTAGGTTTTCAGAGAAGCTTGATTAGGCAGAGGATATGTAATGTTTCCAGAAACTCTATTAAAAAATATTTGTTTTTCCTTCCATCAATGTGTAATGCATGCTTCAATTGTTTTTTGAGTATTGATCTAGATTGTTCTTTGACTTGAATTACAATCCTTATATGTGTTCATGTCTCACATGTTATAACAATTGAAGGTGCTTTGAAGAAGGTTATCTTCGTTGTTGTAGGTGTTGGAGATTGGGAGCTTAAGAGCATTGGAGAAAAGAGACCAAGCTAGGATCGACCTTCAAAACAAGGTGTGCATCCTTCATCTCTTCTTCTTTAATATATCCTTGTGATCTTGTTTGTCTGTCAATAAACCCATAGTATGTTGGTGGCCTCAAACCCCAGCCATAGAATAGATTCCCTAACAGCAGTCTTCCAACACAATCTCTGTTCATCGGAGAACATGCATTAGCACTAACTACATGACTCTGTATAGTCCATCGAAGAACATGCACTAGCCGCATGACTCTGTATAGTCCATCTTCCCAGTCCATCGAGAATCCATCATCAATACAATGTGCCTCAGCTCAATCTATTTTTTTGGGAAACATGCACCAACTCAACCAGTCCTTTGATGAGTGCAAGAGTACAAGTGTGCGCCAGCCTCTCCATTCCATCTCAGGATGTATGAGAGATCTCCCCACTCTATTAAGTGTCTGAGAGTGTGCGCTAGCCTCTCCATACCATCAGGATGTCTCAGAGATCTCCTCACTTTACAGAGTGTCCAAGAGTGTGTGTTGGCCTCTCCATCCCATCAAGACGTTCGAGAGATCTCCTCGCTCTATCCTAGAGTGATCCGAAAATGCAATAGCCTTTCCATCCAACTTGGATTTTGAGAGAGATTTCCCATGAACTTCACACGACTATCTACTGCCTATCTGTCTCTACTGTCGATGGGATCCTCCCATACCTAGTTGAGAACCTATAAGAGTAGAGGTAACTGTGTAGAACCAAGCTTCACGCGACCATCTACTACATGTCCATATCTATTGCCAATGGGATCCTCCCATACCTGGCTGAGAACTTGGACGAGTAGAGGTACCTATGTGAAAGCAAGATAGATGTTTGTCTCGGTATCATCTTTCTTCCTTTTAGAAAGGGATATATAATCATGTAATCACTAAACTCACTCCATCACAGATTGTCAAGTAGTAAAGTCATCCATACCCCTTACTGAGTGATATAATCATGGAACCAATCTCCCCACTCCATCACATAGTGTATGGGACACTACTCTACAAGCAACTAGGGACCAATCTCCCCATCCTATCTCAGGATGACTGGGATAAGCTTTTGTCCCACCCAGGGTCATTCACTTCTATTCAAGTCACAAAGGGCAATACTGAAGGAATTCTTGATGCTCAACCTCTAGAAGGATGTAAGCAACTAGGGACCAATCTCCCCATCCCTATCTCGGGATGATTGGGAGAAGCTTATGTCCTACTCAAATCCATTCATCCCTAATCGGGGAAACACCTGTTCGATGCATCAACCTCTAGGAAGATAATGTGTGCAACTAGGGACCAATCTCCCCATCCCTATCTCAGGATGAATGAGAGAAGCTTATGTCCTACCCAGAGCCATTCACCCCTGACTAGGGGAACACCTGCTCGATGCATCAACACCACTCATTAAGGGTCAATCCCCCACCCCATATCAGGGTGTTTGGGAGTCAAGTACTAATGTGCTCTTATATAATCTTCTAAGAACTTGCACACATATCAACTAACAAAGGCATCAAATATATCGGGGCAAACATTTATGTACTGCCCTATTCTAAACATGAATTGCAAATGAATGAAATAATCACCTAACTAAATTCTTGCACCTGTATAGGAGAGTATCAAGAGACTAGTTTCCCCATCCCATTACCGAGTGTCCGGTGCCCGGGAGGTCTCCCTCTGTGCTAGAGCGCCTTGCTCCCTCTGCATGTAGCTAATCATCCTGCTCCCTCTCTGAGGAGTTCACAAATGCAATGTAAGTATCCATCCTGGTGACGACCAGGTTCATTAAGGATCCTCTTAACTGTTAGTAGCATCATCATTGGTGTAGCTATGTAATCACAACCATCATGCTAGATCTGTTCATATCTCAACTACTCTCTTCCTTGAATTAGGAATACTTCATCAGGTTTCACACCATCACATGTAATAGGTCAGGATCCTCATGTTGAAGGCTAACTTCCTCGGTCTTCTCATAAATCGACCGAGTAACTTTTGTCCTCCATAATCCATTTGATATGACTATGATTAGAAAGAATTGTTTTCCATAATCGTCGAAGAGATGAACAACTGTAGTAGAGAGACCGACATCCAAAGAGGCCTTCCACCTCTAATCGCCAAATCTCTTCATGAGATCATCTGGGCATGTGGGTCATGTGTTATTGTAAGTACTTGGTCCTCATCCGTCTACTGTCATGAATTCCTCTTAATTGTTTCGATTGGAAGTTATCCTTCTTTCTGGGCTAAGAGTCATGCTTCTAGAGGCTTTTTTGCTTCCGATCCATCTACATATCAATGAGATCACTTGTCCTTTAGACCAAGTTTCATCATCCTCTTCTTGTAGACCATATCATTTTCTACAAGTCAAATATCGTCAAATGGTTAGCAACATTACATAATCGAATCAATGCATCAACAATAATTTATCTAGGTGTGTAGGCATATTTTAGCCAATGCTTTGACACAACACACACATGGCTATTATTTGGATGCTTGCGATCTCCATTATAACATACCATCAAGAGTGTGCACTACTCTAAGTATTTTAGAAGGAGATGTCAACCGAGATGGATCCATGAATTGTTGTGCAACATTACGGGCTAAATCATAATGCATACTACATTAGCCTACTATCAATAAAAGAACTATATTACATGCTCAACAATTTATAGGAATCTAGATCTGCATAAAACATATTCAAAACATATAATTATAATATACTATAGCATGTAAAATCAAATACTTATCTTTTATTGTTTTGTGGGTGAGCTCCCACTACCTTCTTGTGGGAACCGTGAGAGATCTATGTTCCTTATTTTCTTGCTAGAAGATCATATCAGTCTGGATCTTCATATCATCACCTCAATATGTGGAGCACTAGAAGAAGAACTCTTAACAATGATAATTCCTTGACTTCTTGTGAGGAGTGTCTTCATCAACATCAGAGATTGAGGCTTCATGCTTCCTTTTGTTTGAACCATGACACTAATTGACATAGTGTCCAAATTTATGACATATGAAGCACTTAATTTATGGAAGATCCTTCTTCTTCTTCTTTGGTTAGGAAATAAGGCTTGATCTTCCACCTTGGTGCTTATGATTGTGAAACTTTCTTCCCTTTTCCTTGCCTTTATTGGCATTGGCCATAAAAGCTTGATTCTCCTCAAATTGAGTGCCATGGAGTCTTTGTCTTGCTGCAATCCTCATCTCTTCCTGGGTACAATCTACCCATAACCTATCAAATTTGGGAAACTTGGTTCGACCACTTATGGTTTGAAAGAATGGCTCCCAAGATGGTGGAAGACCATTTAGAGTAGTCATGACAAGCTCCTTATCATCAATGGGTTCTCCCTTGGACCTTTGCTTTTCCCTTAGTTATGTGATCCTCATGAAGTATGAGGAAATTGATTCAGACTTGGGCATCTTCATATTTGATAGTTGGTTCCTCAATGTTAGAGTCACATCGATGCTACTATGCTCAAATATCCTCTTTAGGGTTTTGAACATCTTCCTAGTTGTATTCTTTTGTGAGATTTGAGGAACCAAATGATCCCTTACTGAGTCCACCAATATTCTCCTAGCTCTAGCATCGTTCTTCCTCCACTAAGACTTTTCTTCTTCAACTTTTGGTTCTGGAACCTTCTCATTGACGAACTTCAAGAGATCATTTTCTTCCAAGATGAAGAGAACTCTAGACTTCCAAGATATGAAGTTGGTAGCCACATCAATACAATATTCAACCTTCAATCCAATCATCTTGCCTGCGGATTTGAACCAAAAACCCTAGCAAGAGGTAGGTCAAAAATGAAATTTGGAATTTTGTGAAACTAACCTCACATATAGATGTGTCATATTGAGGCAATTTGAGGGATGGTGAGGTCGAACCAAAAATACGGATAGATCAACACAAAACTTGAAACCCTAATTTACGTCGTAATTATAGCAGCAGGATTAGGTCAAAACTAATACTTATCGGAATTTGATTCTTCCTTCACCAAAAGATGAGGCTTCCCTCTAGCAAAGTTTTCGAGTCTATTTTTCTCTTGAATTGTTGAGGGAAGGCCTCAGAATGTCAAGGCCTAGCTTATGGAAATGGCTTCTTCTAAAATTGCTATGATACCATGTTAGTAATTGACAATTGTAAAACCAAGATCCCTAGAAGAAAGGCAAAGCACAAAAACAAATGGGTGTGGAGCTTGTTTAACCATGGTGATGATCTATCACCTCCCAACCATAGACAACACAACACTATTATCTCCGCCAAGCTCAAACCTTCTAATAGAGAATGACGTACATCCAGATAGTCATAGAACAAATCCCAAGAAAACAAGAGAGAAACTTCTCCAAAGTGAGAACCTCAAAAAAACCAGTCTCCTAGATGCAAGAGCGAGCCTTCCTTGACTAGTGCAAACTTACCTTGACTTACTTACCAAATGAGAGGTTTGACCTCTTTATTTATACACATAAAAAGTGATGTTTTCCCTTACTGGGTCAACCTAACTAGTCTTAACTAGGACAACTTGACTGGGGAAGTTTTTCCCATTGTTTAAGGCAAACTACCCATTATTTTGGGCTAGTTTCACACACTGGGCCGACTTGTCTTGGGGAAAGATAAAATAAGGCTTATTTAATTATTTTTCTTGTGTAATTCTTCCCCAAGGTTTACATTAATTCTTTCAAGGGTTGACATGATTAATTACATCAATATAATCTCTCGTAGGAGGTACAAAACATTATAATAAGAATAACTTCCCAAGTTGCACTATTTCCAACAGTGGTTGGGGTTTTAGGTATCGTTGTTAGGACCTAATCATGTGATGGAGGATGAGACCCAACTTGTTGATTACTCTAAAGATATCCTCTTGGAGGTAGAAATTTTGTTTTTATATTGGAGCGACAGGGCCCCATGGTTGTCGCTTATGTTGAAGATTGTATGATGGATCTTTCAACCTCCCCCAGTTGTTCTCTTTAGCCATTTTGGGGCTCAAATCTCTAACGTGTGGTCAAATCGGGGCTTTATTCTTGCCTTGACAACAGAGTGTGTAGATCCCTCTTAGGCACGACTGTCGAAGGATGCAAAACTGTCTAGAGAAAATGATGACGAGGTCTTTCAAGTTGCCTCATGGGACAAATCAACATCTGACTTCTCAGTGGATCCCCGAACACGACAAGAAGTTGTTGTGTGATTGAGATTTTCTTGGTTTTAAGTTTGTGGAGTGGTGTGCTGGATCGCATTTGGTGTTGGAGGATATATCATGTTAGTGTTGATGTATTTGTAACTACGGAATGTATTCACTTGTATATTTTATATATTGTACCCCGATGTTCCTATCGTGAGAATGATTTGTATAATAAAGTCATGTAAAGTCAATGAGGTTAACCCTCTGTTGTAAGTCATAGCAATAGTCCACACAATTGAGTAGAGTTTAACCCTCCTTGTTGATCAGGGGGAAAAGTCCCCACAGTTGAGGGGCACTAGGGTTATTAGACTCTCATAGAGAAGTCGGCCCTGGTAAGTTATTGTCAAGTCGGAAACTAGTATAAATAGAGAGTGAGCCTCTCTATTTAATATACACACTCACTCAACTGGGGCGCATGAGTGAGAGAGGAAGTGCTGGCACAAGTGAGAGAGATCAGCAGTCGGAGATCATCTTTATGTTTTCAGGTTTTACTACTACCATTGGTGCTCATTCTATCTTTGAGGAAGTTGCGGGGTTTTTCCTTTAAGGTTTCCCCGAGAACAAATCTTTGTGTCTATTGTCTCTTGTGATTGATTGTTGTGCATGTTATTCTCTCGGATAAGATCCTGAGATCATATTGATTAAATGATAAAAATCTAACGTGGTATCAGAGCTAACCTGAGAAGAAGACAATGTGCAGCTGTAGAAGCTAGGGCTTCTTACTTTTTGGGTCTCTCTCCATAATTCATCAGTAAAACAAGGCTAGGGTGACTCTCCATTAAAGGGCGCATCTTTCTGTCGAAGCAAAATTTGATTCCGAGGATTTTCAGTTTTTGGTGTGGGAAATTAGGGCTTTTTAAAAAAAAGGAATTTTTGAGTGAGACCAGCATAGGATTGCTCTCCTCATCAAAATCGAAGTTTAGAGACCAAGGTTGAACTTTTTGTTTGAGTGAAACTCCAGGAAAGTCAAACCCTAGTTTGACCCCGGGCCTAAAAAACCCTAAAATACTAAAACGTATAGTTTTGGGACATTCTCTATATCTCGATATTGAAGAAGTTTCAAGGGCCAAAATTTTTAGAGGTCGAAGATAAAATCTTGTTGTACCTTGTGTAAGAATTTCAGCCTCAAAATCGCTATATTATGGTAGATATGATTCCTCCAAATCGGGGTTCCAGCCTCTTCCAGGATTCATCCCTAAATAAGACACCTAGGGAGAATTGCTATATCTCGGGCCACGAAGGTCCAAATGAAATTTCGCAAGACGTTCCAGATAGGGTACAGACTTTAATTTATGTGGTACAAGTTTCAGACCCTGATGATGAAACATGGACACGTGCAGTCCGTACAAGCTCAATATTATGAATAGTCATGAAATAGGTCACCTTGGGAAAACTCTCATAAGTCCCAATTGGTGAAACCAATACTGCTCAAACCTATGGTGTTGGAAAGAGGACATATGAGGCTACCTCAATACGAAAATTTAGTCATAGAGGAGTAGTAATTTTGGAGATACCACAGAAACAATATCATGCATTTCTGTAGAGGAAATTGGAAAACTAGGGCTTCCTGTTCCGGGAGCTTCCCTCCATTGTTTTCAGAAAAGGAGTACATTGGATACCTCTCCTTGAAGAGGCCCATATTTATATCCAATCAGATCTCAAAGATTCCAAGTTTTGAAAAATAGGGTTTCTCTGACAAACCCTAGATCAACCGGCTACGGAACCTGGACGGACACCTCAAATCAGTAAGATCTAATATTTTTCCATTTGCATTTGAGGTTCTCATTTAAAATAGGATCTGACTGGTTCTTGAAGGAAATCAATTGGACACCTACATAAGTGGAGAGGTTCCAGTTCCAGAGGGAAATGAGGCTAAATCCTTACATAAGAAGAACTTGGTCAAGGGAAAGAGGATCACCTTATACCACATGTGTCTTCCCTAAAGACACTTAAAGAGATGTTTGATTCCTTGACTAAGCTATTTGATGGAAAGAACATAAATCGAAAGATTAATTTGAGAAACCAGTTGAAGATTGTAAAGATCCAGAATGAAGAGACCATACAGTCATACTTTACAAGGGTCTCTCAAATCAAAGAACAACTTGAAGCAGTGGATGAAGAAGTAGAGAATACATAAATTGTGATAACCAGCTTGAATGGCCTCCCAGGATTATTGGATTAATTCATTCTAGGAATGTGTACTAGAAGGAAGTGATTTCTTTCAGTAGACTCTGGGAAGAGTGCATTCAAGAAGAAGCTTGGCTCATAATAAGAGAAAGAGAAGATGGGAGCAACTAAAGATCAAGCTCTCACAATCCAAAGAAGATACCTCAAGCGATGAAGAATAAGAAGGACTCAAATCTTGAAGAACCTCTTATCCATCTTAAGCATTTGGATAAGAAATGATGTTGTTGTGAATGAAGAAGATGATGATGCTGAAGGATCAAGAAGGAGTCTACCCACGAAACAAATAAAGATAAGTATTCAATTGTCATTTCATGATATTGTTATACATTTATTTATGTTCAGTTGATGTGTTATGCATGATAGAATGTTTGCATTAATGAGATTAAACTACTAATATGCATGTGATGGGTAGATCATGGTGCTATACAACTCTCCATTGCTACTTATCTAGAATGAAACCTCTTTGCTGACATATTGGATTAGTGCACAATCTCAATGATGTCATGGTAGAGACGGAGGGCATCTAGAAAGTTTCCGTGAGATATGGATGAATGTTGTATTGGCTAAAATAGTTGCATGATTATATATTTATGCATAAGAATTTGTCATTATGAATATGCCTTACGAAATGTTTCTAACCATACAACTAATGCATTTGACTTGTAGGAAAGATCGCATACAATCGCCTACAAGAAAAGAAGGATGAGACTTGTTCCGAAGAACAAGTGATGACAGTTTGAGAAATAATACAAAATGAAGAATAATATGACGGCACTTTCAAAGAAAGAAAGAGGTCTCAGACACACTCTAGTTATGTGACATTGTCGAGTGACATCATTGATGCAGATTCTTCCAGCTATGAAGAAGTAGCCAAGAATAAAGGGAAGGAGAGTACCAGTTCAAGAAGAATGATGTCTAGGATGCGGTATCTACAAGTTCCATCATGCAGTAGAATGAAACATCATGGGATACAAGGCAAGATTTGTAGCATGAGGCTTCTCACGGAAAGAAGGCATAGAATACGAAGAGACATTTGCAGCCACTAGAAGTTAAGACACATAACAGGAAGACTCATGTGTGCGAATTAAAGAAGGCCTTGTATGAGCTCAGAAGACACCCATGGGATAACACATACATGAGGAGCTTGAAGATCACCTAGATTGATGAAGATCTTAACCTTTACTACAACGTTGAATATGAAAGCCTATAGAGGATGACAATCTCATAGATGGGTGCAAGAAGAAACTTTTCAAAAGGTTCAAGATAGAGGATCTTGGTATCTAGTGACCCTAGATGGATACATAGAATATTAGTAGCAGAGGAAGTTACTTGTCACTTCAATACAGAATGTTTCAATGCATAGAGTACGAAAGGAAGAGGGTGAATGGTACTCCGCTTCAGAGGGAGTGACTGCAGAAGATCCTGAGGTTCAACATGCTGCGACGAGATGGACAACTTACTGATGATTCTAGGCTTTACTGAGAGTAAAGCGGATTCCAATCTTTACTTCAAGGTTGAAGGCAGAAGACCAGTGATGCTCCTGTTATATGTCAATGACTTATTCCTGACAGAAAAGAGGAACTCATTAAAGTTGCAAGAAGGAGACTTGCTGCCGAGTTTGAGATGAAGGACTTGGATATGATGCACTACTTTTCTAGGCATGAAGGTGTGGCAGAGTGCAGATGGAATCTTCCTGGGACAAGGGAAGTATGCAGTGGATACCCTAAAAATGTTTGGGATGATTGACTGCAAGGCCATGACCACACCTATGGCATCGAACCTGAAGCTATCGAGTGATGCTTCATCAGAGTCGGTTGATGCCATGATTTATCATCAGATGATTTGTTCTTTGATGTACCTGACAAATAAGAGACCAGATATTTGCTTTGCTGTGAACACATTGAGACATATTCACCTAATTACTGCAAAGCATATTTAGAGGTACCTGAAGGGTATAGTTGATTATGGGCTCAAGTATGAGGCGAATTAGAAGATTAACCTAGAAGATTATGTGGATTCAGATTGGACAGGCAGTGCCATTGATAGGAAGAGCACTTCTGGGTGCTACTTCAGTATGATATTAGGTGTGATCTCTTGGTTTAGCAGGAAGCAGCCCTGCATGGCGTTGAGTACAGTCGAGGAAAAATATGTTGCCACTTGCTCGACTATTTGGGAGGTAGTATGTTTCTTTTGAAAACTACTATTTGATTTAATTGATCTGACTTGCATTCTTGTATGATGCAGAGAGGAGCAATGAAGCTCCAGTATGTGATCTAGGTCGAGATCTCTCGAAAGAGGGAGTTCTAACATAACCAGTGAGACAAGTTGTATGAGCATAAAATCTTGGCAAAGCTCGTAGGTTCCTCAGACGTAAACAGTCCTGTAGGTTGTCCTCGGATCTAATCGGTCCTAGCGAAGCTCGCAGGTTATCCTTGGACATAATCATCCCTAATGTGGTTCTATGCTAGAAATGGCCAGAGTGAAGTTTGAGTAATTCAGGGAGAAGCTTGGTTGTCTCCAGATTGAGGTTCCTTCCAAGAGGAAGTGATGAGTCCATGTACCTTTATGACATGATGGTAGGATTGGTTCCTCCCATGGTCAGATGTAAGTGTTGTCCCTTTCTGACATGGTGGTAGGATTGGTTCCTCCCATGATCAGATGTAAGTGTTGTGCCCTTCTGACATGGTGACATGATTGGTTCCTCCCATGGTCAGATATAAGTGTTGATGATACATCCAATATGAAAAAGGACTGGCTCTATGATGATACATCCAGTATGAAAAAGGACTGGTTCTGTGATGATACATCCAGTATGAAAAAGGACTGGCTCTGTGATGATACATCCAGTATGAAAAAGGACTGGCTTTGTGATGATACATCCAGTATGAAAAAGAATTGTCTTTGTGATGATACATCCAGTATGAAAAAGGATTGGCTCTGTGATGATACATCCAGTATGAAAAAGGACTGGCTCTCTAAAGCTACATCCAGCATGAAAAAGGGCTGGCTCTGTAGAGGACTACACCCAGTATGAAAAAGGACTGGCTCTATAGAGTTACATCTAGCATGAAAAAGGGTTGGCCTTGTCGATGAATACCTACATGGAGGTTAGGCCTACAACCAACATGAGAAAGGGCTGGCTCTGTAGAACTTCTTGTGACAAGTATAATTGAGAGATAACACCATTTCTTCAAGATAGCGGAAGCAGTGATGATGATGGTGATCTAGTGATGATCCAACGATGATCCAACTTTGATGATGATCCAGCGATGATCCAGCTTTGATGATGATCCAGTGATGATCCAGCTTTGATGACGATCCAGAGAAGAAGACTTGTACCGATGAATTATGTCAAGAGAATACCTTCTTAGTTAAGAGGAAGTGTTGATGTATTTGTAACTTCGGAATGTATTCACTTGTATATTTTATATATTGTACCCCGATGTTCCTATCGGGAGAATCATTTGTATAATAAAGTCATGTAAAGTTAATGAGGTTAACCCTCCATAGTAAGTCAGGGAAATAGTCCCCACAATTGAGTTGAGGTTAACCCTCCTTGTTGATCAGGGGGGTAAAGTCCCCATAGTTGAGGGGCACTAGGGTTATTAGACTCTTATAGAGAAGTCGGCCCTGGTAAGTTATTGTCAAGTCAAAAACTAGTAAAAATAGAGAGTGAGCCTCTCTATTTAATATACACACTCACTCACTGGGGAGCATGAGTGAGAGAGAAAGTGTTGGCACAAGTGAGAGAGATAAGTTGTCGGAGATCATCTTTATGTTTTCGAGTTTTACTGCTACCATTGTTGCTCATTCTATCTCCAAGGAATTTTCAATGTTTTTCCTTTATGGTTTCCCCGAGGATAAATCTTTGTGTCTATTGTCTCTTGTGATTGATTATTGTGCATGTTATTCTCTCATATAAGATCCTAAGATCATATTGATTAAATGATAAAAATCTAACAGTCAACGGCTTCAAAAGATTAGCAAGGGCTTCAAGAAGTGGCACCATGTTCTTCAGTCGCGTGGAGGTGAAGTGTCGTTGGTGGTTGGAGAGGGGTTGTGAGTCATGGATATTGTAGATTTGGAAGGTAGGGATTTAATGGGAAAATTATGTGCAAGAAGAGTAGGACTACCTGCTATTACTACTTGGATTCAAGAGTGTTGGTCCCCATTGGTAGGGGGTATCCCAATAATTCATGCTTTGACAAGAGGTTCATTTGATTTTGTTTTTCATGAGGAGTAGGCTCATGATATTATTGTTAAAGTATTGTAACTTCGGAAGATATTCCATATGTATTAATTGTATTCCTCCTTCGATAGATGAGTTTGGTCTTGTTAGAGTCATTGAAAGAATCAATGTAAACATCCGGATGTAAGTCCAGTCAATAGTACCCAAGTGCCAATATAATAAATGTTATTTGTGGTGTCCAATTGGACAAGTCGGCCCAGTCGGTTAGAGAAGTTGTCCCTATTAGATTAGAGGTCAAGTCAATTGAAGAACATAAATAGAGAGGTGCTCCCCTTCAGTTGCACTCACTCACTCAAGTGGTTTCGAAAGAGAGAGAAGAACTAGTGTGCTAGACAGAAGTTAGAAGTAGTTGTCTGGGTTTTAAACTGCTCTGGTCGAGATCTATACTGAGAAATTTTTGCGGGGTTTTCTCCCTTGTGGTTTTCCCAAGGAAAATCTTTGTGTTCTTATGTTTATGTGCTTGTTATTCTTTCAATGATCTTCTAGTGATAATTTGTTTTAAGATATCATCTAAGCAAAATAAGAAAACTTAACATGGTATCAGAGCCGCCCTTAAAGGAAACATTACACAGTTAGGGTTTGTTACTCAGAACAAATCCCTCGACAGATCAAATAGAAAAGAAGGCTCCCTCAACTCGCCCCTAAAGAGCACATCTTTCTATGAAGACAGATCTAAATTCCAAGAAGCTTCAGTTTTGGACCAGTTACTGATGTTGGGACAAACCAGGGCTTCAGTTTTCTTGATACTTCATCATTAATCTCAGAAAAATCAAGATACAATCTACCTCACCCTAGGGAGGCACATATTCTCCACCTCTCAACCCTACTAGGGTTTCCAACTGAGAAATTAGGTTTTCTGCATCAAACCCTAGGTCATCGAGAAGGAGGTCAGCTAGAAGTTGTTTTCTTCAAGTAAGTATTATTCCTCCTTGTTCCATTTGAAGTTATCATTCTATTAAATATGACAAAGAATACCAAGTTAGATGAAAATATTGAAGGTGTTGAAAACTTTAGAGCATGGAAGTATAGGATCATGCTCATTCTGCAAGAAACTGATCTATACAAGTTTGTAAAGGAGGAAGTGAAAGAATAGAAGAAGGTGAGGCCAAGTCTAATTATAAGAAGGATATGATCATAGCCGACTCCATCAAGAATAACTTGATTCCTTGAGTATCCTCAAGAGAAACTCCAAAAGAAATATTTGATGCTTTGTCCAATCTATTTGAAGGAAGAAACATCAACAAGAAGATGAACCTGAGAAATCACCTTAAAAGTGTAAGAGCTAAAAAATCAGAGACCATACAGTCTTACTTTTCAAGAGTAGCTCAAATCAAGGATCAGTCAGAAGCCATTGGTGATATAGTAGAAGAAGCATAAATTGTGATGACCACCTTAAATGGTCTTCCAAGAGATTGGGAAGCTTTTATCCGAGGAATCTGTTCAATAAGGAAACTAACTAAATTCTGGAAGCTGTGGGAAGAATGTGTCCAAGAAGAAGAAATGATAGCAGCTAGAGAAGAAAAGCTAAATGACAATGAAGATCAAGCCTTGACAGCTCATACTAAAGGCAAGAACAAAAGGAAGAGTCATGATCATCCTCATAAGACTCAAGGGTTCAAGAAGTCCAAGAAAGACTTCTCAAATTATGGATGCTTTACTTGTCACAATTTGGGACACATTATTGTCCCATGAATGCAGAAAGAGTCAAAAAGATGAAAAGATTTCAAGCTCATGCAGCTGAAGATAGTGATCAAGAAGTTGAAGAGGAAGCAAAGAAGGATGAAGACTCCAATGAAGAATATGTAGTGATATCTGCTGTAACATGATCATTCTCACCATGAAATGACACATGGCTAGTGGACAGTGGTGCCTCCAAGCACATGATAGGTTACAAGGATTCACTCTCATGTCTTGTAAAAAATGAATTTCCACACAAAGTAATGCTTAGAGACGATTCCCAATACCCCATCAAAGGAATGGGAGAAGCATCCTATAAGTTGGACTCTGGAAATTCCATGAAGATGAAGGATGTCTTGTATGTCCCAGGACTAAAGAAGAACCTTCTTTCTATTTCAGCCTTAGACAAGAGAGGCTTTAGAGTTGCCTTTGTAGATGGAAAATTCCTCATGTGGTCAAAAGGAAAAAAACATAGACGATACAATAGAAATTGGAGTTGAAGAAGGAGGACTCTACAAATTGAAGGGACATGTAGATTCAGCATTAGAAACCAGTACGATAAACCCATGTGAGCTATGGCACAAAATCCTTTCTCATATTCACTATAAAGTTCTGCCAATTGTAAGCAAGGTTGTGACTGGTCTACTAGAAATTTAGATAAAACATGAAGGTGTGTGCAAAGGATGTGCATAAGGAAAGAATACTAAGAATCCTTATCTAAAAGTGACACTAAAGCAAAAGGGATCTTAGATAGTATCCACTTAAACATATGTGGGCCAATGCAAACCACTTCGTTATGCGGGCATATTTACTATGCTTCTTTTATTGATGATTACTCCCACAAGACTTGGATATACTTCTTGAAAAAGAAGGATGAAGAGTTTGAAATGTTTAAGGAATTTAAGGCCCTAGTAGAAACCCTCTCTGAAAAGAAAATAAAGATATTGAGGTCAGATAATGGAGGAGAGTTCACATCAAATGAGTTCAATGATTACTGCAAGGAACCTGGGATTAAGAGGGAGCTCACCATTCCCTATAATCCACAACAATATGGTGTGCCATAAAGAAAGAATAGATATATCATGGACGTTGTGAAAGCTATGATACATGATCAATATCTACCGATGTCCCTGTGGGCACAAGCAATCGGAACAACAATATATGTATATAATAGAATCTCCCACAGTGCCCTTGGGAACAAAACTTCATAAGAAATGTTTTCCGGAGAAAAGCCTGAAGTAAGTCACCTATAAATATTTGGTTGTCCTGTATACATACACATTCCCAAGGAGAAAAGAACAAAGGTAGATCCTTCAGGAAAGAAGGGATTGTTCATAGGATATAGTGAGCAATCAAAAGCTTATCAGATCTATATCCCAAGATACCGTCAAATTGAACTTAGCATAGATGTCACATTTGACGAAGATACAACCTTCAAAAATTCAAAGAAATATAAGGAGGATGAAGAGGAGCATGAAACTCCCAAAGCTGCAGAAAGTCCTAAACCAATTAAGAACGAAGAAGAAAATTAAAAGCTCGAGGATCATGATATGACATAACCACACTTACCGGAAGAATTACACAATGAAATGATTTCTCGAAAGAGAAAACCTGCCTGGGCTCGTGAAGTAATCAAAGAAGCAAAAAGACATGGTGCCCATAAGGAACCATTAGAGAAAGGAAGAAGCCAAAGTCATACCTCAGTTACATGGCTTTGATGAGTGATTTAGTTGATAAAGAACCAACATGTTTTGAATAAGCAACAAAGCAGAAGGCATGGGTTGATGCAATGATTAAGGAATACCAATTCATCATAAAGAATGATGTGTGGGAAATAGTAACAAGACCAAAAGACAAGTCAGTGGTATCCTTGAAATGGATCTTCAAAATGAAGCACTTAGCATATAGTAGTATAGAAAAGTACAAGGCAAGATTCATAGCTCACGGGTTCTCCCAAAAGGAAGGAATTGACTATGAGGAGACCTTTCCTTTAGTAGCTAGGTAACATTCAATTAGAACTGTCCTTTCCCTAGCATCCAACGTGAAGTGGAAGTTACACGAGATGGACGTCAAGACAACCTTTCTAAATGGCTTGATAGAAGAAGAAGTTTATATCGAACAACCGCAAGGTTTCGAGACTGACGATCGGGAAGCTTATGTATGTAAACTTAAGAAAGCGTTGTATGGGCTAAAGTAAGCACCCAAAGCATGGTATGGAAGAATCAATGGATTCTTGATGAGTTTAGGCTTTACTAAGAGTAAAACGGATTCTAACCTCTATTATAAGATTGAGGGTGATGGACTTATGATACTACTACTATATGTGGATGATTTATTCTTGACAGGGGACGATAAGCCCATCAACGAATGTAAGAAGAAACTCACTGCAAAATTTGAGATGAAAGACCTTGGAATGATGCACTACTTTCTAGGTCTTGAAGTATGGCAATATCCAAATGAGATTTTCCTAAACCAAGGAAAATATTCAGTAGAAATCCTAAAAAGATTTGGGATGTTATATTGCAAGGTTATGTCTACTCGGATGATAAGAAATTTGAAATTATTGAATGACGATACTTAGGAAGTTGTAGATGCCACCTTGTATAGACAGATTATTGGTTCACTGATGTACTTAACCAATACAAGACCAGATATATGTTTTGTTGTAAACACGTTAAGTCACTATATGGTGAATCCCAAACATATTCACCTGATAGGAGCAAAACATGTGATGAGGTACCTAAAGGGAACTTTATATTATGGGCTCAGATATGCATCAAATGGTGAGATCATATTATATGGGTTCAAATACTCAAATTGGGCAGGAAGTGATAAAGATAGAAAGAGCACCTCATGATGTTGTTTTAATTTGGGATCAGGGATGATCTCATGGTTCAGTAGAAAGCAAACCAGTATTGCACTTAGCACAGCGGAAGTTGAATACATTGCAGCATGTTCAGCCTTTTGCAAAGCAGTATGGCTTCGAAAGATGTTGACATGATTATTTGATGCAGAGATAGATGTTATTGATATCCTTTGTGACAATCAGAGTTGTATTAAGATGCCAGAAAACCCGGTATTTCATGGTAAGTCAAAACATATTGAAGTTAGATATCACTTCATTCAGGACATGGTTCAGAAAGGAGCTGTAAAGCTCAAGTATGCTCCTGCAGAGGAGCAAGTGGCAGATGTGTTAACTAAGCCTCTGCCTCGTGTTAAGTTTGAATACTTTCGAGACAAACTTGGTGTAGTCCAAAAGGACCTCTCTCAAACAGGGAGTGACAATAGATGGAAGAAGGATGCAATGGTGGTAGCTAAGTCTAAAGTAGGGTAAGTATGGCTAGGACTGTTAGACCAAAAGGGTTAGTCAGATGAGGCTTGTTGATCCTAGGGGTATTAGTATGTTTGGCTAGATTAGTTTAACCCATCTAGGTGTGTAAGCCAGGACAAGGCCTCTTGTTCCCCAGGAAGATCCATTTGTCTGACTAGCCTTGTTGGCTCGAAAGGGTTGGTAGGTTAGACAAAATGACCAGATGGATCTACCTGAGAAATCACCATGATGCTGCTCCGAGATAGTTAGAGGGAAAGATGGTTGTTACAATATTTCTATATTGTTAATTGTTGAGATGTTTCTTTTCAATATTGTTAGACTAATGATTGTTGTTGAGATGTTTGGTTTAGTATTGTTATACTGATGGTTGATGAGATGTTTGGTTCAGTATTGTTGTACTTATGATTTTTGAGATGTTTGGTTCAGTATTGTTATACTAATGATTGCTGGGATGTTTGGTTCAATATTGTTATATTGATGATTATTGAGATGATAGTTTCAATATTGTTATACTGATGATTGCTGAGATGTTTGACTAATGATTGCTGAGATGGTTGGTTCAAGTATTGTTAATACTGAGATGAAATTTTACTGATGGTTGTTGAGATAGTTTCAGTGTTGTTACATTGATGATTGTTGATTGTTGAGATAGTTTCAGTATTCCTATACTGATGTAGAAGGTTCAGTATTCTCATACTGATGATTATTGATTAATAGTTTCAGTATTCCTGTATATATGTAGCAGGTTCAGTACTGATGATTGTTGAATTGATTGATGATGAGTTTGTTTCAGTATTTATATATTGATGTTGATGTTTGATGTTGATGGTGTTGATATTTCAGCATCTCTATGCTGGTAATGCAGATGATGATAGAACATCACAAATGTTTTTTTTACCACTAACATACTAATGATGTTGTTGTTGTTTCAATATTTACATACTGATTATCCAGAAGATGACTCAGTATCCATATACTGAAGTGACATATGATGATTCAATAGAAGATGATCCCGAAGATGATTCAGTATTCATATACCGATGCTACATAAGATGATCCAGAAGATGATAAAGATGATTGAAGAAAATGATTCAGTATTCATATATTGAGATTGCAAAAGATGATCTAGCTGAGATTGATGATGAAGATGTATGATGATGTTCCAAAACTTCCTATGACATATAGAGTCTCACCAGTCAGTTGTACAGTTGTAATAGTAGCAGTTTCTACTATGATTGAATACCTTATTAGTTAAGAGGGAGTGTTAAATTATTGTAACTTCGAAAGATATTCCAGATGTATTGATTGTATTCCTCCTTCGGGAGATGAGTTTGGTCTTATTAGATTCATTGAAAGAATCAATGTAAGCCTCCGGATGTAATTCGGGTCAATAGTGCCCAAGTGTCAATATAATAAATGTCATTTGTGGCATCCAGTTGGACAAGTCGGCCCAGTCAGTTAGGGAAGTCGGCCATGTTAAGTTAGAGGTAAAGTCAATTGAAGAATATAAATAGGGAGGCGCTCCCCTTCATTTGTACTCACTCACTCAAGTTGTTTTGTAAGAGAGAGAAGAACTAGTGCACCATAAATAATTTAGAAGCAATTGTCTGGGTTTTACGCTGCTCTAGTCAAGATCTATACTGAGGAAGTTTTGTGGGGATTTCTCCCTTGTGGTTTCCCCGAGGAAGATCTTTGTGTTCTTGTGTTCTTATGTTTATGTGCTTGTTATTCTTTCAGCGATCTTCTAGTGATGATTTGTTTTAAGATATCATCTAAGAAAATTAAGAAAACTTAATAATTATAGGGCAACTTTGGTATATAATGAAGTACCTACTCTCCCCAAAGATGTGGCGCCCCCTCTTCAATCCAATGGACAAATCTCTAACTGGCTCCTCGGTTTGAGTTAAATTTCCACGGTTTCCTATGGAATTCTGGATTGAGGAGCGTCGACATTCCATTAATAACATGTTAAGGATTTTTGTTGAGGTCGATGAATGTTTATTGGGTAGCCATTCGAAGTATTAGGCTCCTATTCTTGTCAAGATGGAATAGCGGAAGGGTTTTTTCTAGTCGATGATTCTAGTTGTAAGAGATAGGTCCTATGTGTAGCTTTGAACTATATCATCGTGCCATTCAAATGTGTTAGATGCCATGTGTATGGCCATAGGTTGGCCAACTATACAAAAAAGTTCACCCAAATGATTTGGGTGCTAAAGTCTTAGTTAGGAAACCTTTTTATACCCCAACTGTCAATGGTATCTTTCATGTGGATAATAATCCCATGAAGGGGCAGGAGAAGACGACCGTTGAGCCCAAGGTCGAGGATTTAGGAATTAGGCGAAGCAAGACTCCAAGACATATGGATATTGGTTATCGTTTGGTGATTTAGATACCACACATGTAGTGGAGAAGGAACTTTTTGGAGACACAAAGCTCTCCCCTTAGGATCTAGATAAGCCAGAGTAACTAATGAGAAAGGAGAGGTTGACACATCCTTCAAATAGTAAGTCTTTGGATATTGTTTCACATAATCTAATCTTGTTACCTAATGAGCGCCCTTCAGGTGCTAAAGCCCCTCTTTTGACTGACCTTAGACTTAGGGGAGGGGGGTCAGTCCCTAAAGATACAAGGGCGGAGGTCAAAAGGCCAGGTCCTTCAACATTCTAAGAGAATGGATTAGTTAAGTGTGGCCTTAGTAGCTTGAAAGTGTTGGTTCACTTTTCACACAGTCGACGGGTGGACCCTATCTACTTAGGTCGAGGGTTGATTCCTGAGCCTCAAGGGAAGACGACTGTCTAGGGATTGACACTCTTAAGGTAGGGGGTGTTTTTAAGGTTGGAATGAATTCTACTATAAAGTAAGCTCAGGAGAAAGGAGCAAGAGAGATAAGACAAGGATGAAAACACATCCCTTTGGGGGTCCTTAGAGCAGGCCATACCCATTGTGAGGGTTTAAAATGAAAAGCTTGTTAATCAATGTAAGAGGCATAGAGGGGCAAGATAAACAAGTTTCCCTCAAATGAATAGTGGAACATGAAAGACCTGATGTGTTATTGGTTCACGAAATGATGAGTAGAGGGGAATGGATTATTAGGGAGCTACCAAATCAATTTCTAGGTTGGGAGTTTATTTCGATTGATTATATGGGTCACTATGTTGTCGTTATTACATGTTACAACTTAGATATTGTTTGTGTTAAGATTTCAATGGTTATACAAGATCTAAAAACATTTTAGCATCATAACATCATATCCATATACAGAAGGATCACTTAAAGAAAGTCAAGCACAACCACACTAAAGAACACAGAGATTTATCCTGGGAAACCCCCATGGGGGATAAAATGCAAGAAAACTTCCTCGATATAGAATTCAACCAAGAAAAATGCAAGACCCAAAGAATAAGACTTATAAGACGCCAAGAATAATAATGGACTACTTCCTCTCTCCCAGATGGACCGCTCCTTCTCTTTCTAGCGCAATTGTTGAGTTCTAAGTGTGTCCAAATGAGGGAGGCACCTCCCCTATTTATATTAATTAGTGCAGAGGATTAATAACCCAACAAGGCAGACCTCTTCTCCAAATTAGGGCCAACTTACCTTGGGAGACAGAAAATTGTATTTTAATAATACTTTTGTGAGTACTACAGACCCGACTTACAACAGAGGTTTTACCTAAAGACTTTACATGACCAATTACATCAATGACATCCCTAATCGAAGGAACAACGGCTTCAGAAGGTGAGATAATAATAATAATAGAAAATAGAATATATTCTGCATTTACATTTCTTTAACACTCCCTCTTAACATGGAAGGTATTCTATAACACAACAATACAATTGTACAACTGACTAGTAAGTCTATACGTCAGAGGAAGTTTTCACAACCCTGATGATCCATGGAACATCTTCATCATGGACCATCACATCATTGTCGCATCATCACGAGCATCACATCTCGAGCATCATCATGAGCATTACATCTTGTCGCATTATCATGAGCATCACATCTCGAGTATTACATCTAAAGCATCATCATGAGCATCACATCTCAAGCATCATAACAAGCATCACATCTCGAGCATCATCATGAGTTTCACATCTCAAGCATCATCATGAGCATCACATCTCAAGCATCATCACGAGCATCACATCTCGAGCACATCATGAGCATCACATCTCGAGCATCATAATGAGCATCACATCTCGAGCATCTCATCTCAAGAATCATCACATCTCGAGCATCATCCCGAGTTTCACATCTCGAGCATCACATCTCGAGTATCACGTCTCAAGTATCATTACGAGCATCACATCTCGAGCATCATCATCATCTCGAGCATCACCTCCAATATCATCAGTATACAAATACTGAATGGAATCACCCACAACATACACAATGTTGGAACATCATCATCTACAACTGAATGCAGTAACACGTCTACAACTGAATGTAGGACGACTCTCCATATGAGAGTACTATCATTTGTAGGACCATCCTCAGCTAGAAATTTCTAGGACCATTCTCAATAAGACAGTGTTCTTGTTTGTAGGATCATCCTCAACAAGGATACTACCGCTCACAAATGAATACAATATCTTGTCCGCAAATGAATGTAGGACCACTCTCCATATGAGAGAACTATCATCTACAAGACCATCCTCAGTTGGAAAGTGCTAGGACCACTCTCAATAAGAGAGAGTTCTTGTCCGTGGGACCATCCTCAACAAGGATACTATCGTCCACAAATGAATGCAGGATATCATCCGCAAATGAATGCATGACCACTTTCCATATGAGAGTACTATTGTCCACAGGACCATCCTCATCTAGAAAGTGCTAGGATCACTCTCAACAAGAGAGTGCTCTTGTCCGCAGGACCATCCTCAACAAGGATACTATCACCCGCAAACTAATGCAGGATCTCATTCGCAAATGAATGCAAGACCACTCTCCATATGAGAGTACTATCATTTGCAAGATCGTCCTCAACCGATAAGTGATAGGACCACTCTCAACAAGAGAGTGTTCTTGTTCATAGGACCATATCTTGTTGGGATCTTCCTATTTGAAGATACTACCAGCCTTCCTGAGATCTTCCTTTTGAGGATGCCACAAACCATGTTAAGATCTACCCTTAGTGATACGACCAATCATACTGGGATCCACCCTTGATGATGTCACCAACCATATTGGCATCTACCCACGAAGATATGACCAAGTTCTTTATATAGTGACCAGACCATTGGGGCTCATTATTCTTTTCTTGTACATCCACAACTTCAGCTTTCTTTTCTTGTGCATTCACAAATTCATCATTATTTCCTTATACATTCGCAACTTCATCATTCTTCTCTTGTACATTCACAACTTCATCATTCTTCTCTTGTACATTCACAACTTCATCATTCTTTTCTTGTAGATGGTTGCATACAATCCTTCCTACAAGTTAAATACATCAGTTGCATGGTTAGAAACATTTCATAATCTTCAAGACATATTCACAATGACAAATTATTATGCATAAAGATATAATCATGCAACTATTTTAGCAAATACAACATTCATCTATATCCCGTATACACACGGTAACTTTCTAGATGCCTTCCATTTCTACCACGACATTATTAAGAATGTGCACTACTC
Organism: Pseudotsuga menziesii; assembly: GCA_001517045.1. Lineage (NCBI taxonomy): Eukaryota > Viridiplantae > Streptophyta > Pinopsida > Pinales > Pinaceae > Pseudotsuga > Pseudotsuga menziesii. Next base: position 368,718 of record LPNX010563665.1, read on the forward strand.
CCAACATGTCAACAAAGAAGTTTCATTTTAGATAAGTAGCAGTGGAATGTTGTATAGTACCATAGGCCACTTACCCATCACATGCATATCAATAGTATAATGTTCATCAAAGGAAAATACTCTAGCATGGAAAATACACTTCCTAAATCTAGGAACATACCTATGTACACAACTAAACAACTAGATATATAGGAAATGACAAGTCAAATACTTATATTTGTTTGTTTGGTGGACTCCATCTTGATATATGTCTCCTTGCATGAGTTACTAGAGTCTCTCACAACGTGCTCTACTTCATCGTCTGATTCTGAGGACCTCAACCTATCTTGCTCATGATTGAGAATAATAAGCAATTATTCTTACACCACAGATAACATAGAATTGTGTATTGGTGTTGAATCTATGTGTCCTACAAATGCAACCTTTCGTATCCAATGCTTAAATGGATAAGAGTATGATCTTTGTCTTTATTGGTAGAATTCCTCTAGATCAAGGTACATGTTTCTCTTCACTTAAGGAATATTCCCCTACTTTCTTCTTAGCTACAATATATTCATCCTAGGTTGCATCGAGAGAAACACTGGTCCTCTTTCTGCAATATCATGGAGTGCTCTTTTTGTTTGTAGTATTGCTAACCCAATCAGAGTCCTCATATCCCTATAGGCAGGATACTTTGGTCTCTTGCATGTTTGAATCCATACTCAATTGCACTCTTCAGGTACCTCACCATGTGCTTTTCCATAACCATGTGAATAGATCTTGGCTCCACTATGTACAGGATCAAGGTATTCACCGCAAAGCAAATATCTGGCTTTGTGTTCGTCAAGTATATCAACGAACCAATCTTTTGCATGTAGACTATGACATCAATGATTTCCAAAGTAGAATCACATACTGACTTCAATTTTGATGCCATCGGTGTATCCCAACATCTCAAGCTTTATCTCAACCACACATTTTCCTTGGCTAAGGAAAATATCCTCTAGATTCTGCCAAATCTTTAATCTCGAGAATCATGTCAAGATTATTAACTTTGAGATCTACCGTAGTCACTCCCTCTAAAGTGGAGCACCGTCCTCCCTCTGCATCTTGTACTAGCTGCATAGGGACATTGGACTGACAGGTAGCCTCCTCTGCAGCTAATCTTCTGTGTATCCATCTATGTTAGCTATCAAGGTCACTGGATATCAAGATACTCCATCTAAAACTTTGTTGCAAGTTTCTCTTGCACCCATCTATGAGCTTCTTGTCCTGTTTAGGCTTCTATCTTCAACCTTGTAGTAAAGCTTGGGATCTCCATCACTCTAGTTAATCCTCAAGCTATTCATGTGATATCCCATGGTTGCCTACTGGGATTGTACAAATTCTTCTGCACATAGGTGGTTCTTTGTAGAGAATCCCCAAGTCCCGGAGATTGCTCAGTCTGTTCTTCTACTTCAATTAAATAAACTATTTAGTGTAATAGTCATCACTAAAGAGGTGTGTCTAGTCCTTAGCGCAATGTATCTCCATGATAGACTCTCTCTTTCTGAGAGAAATCGCAAACCTTGCTATGTATCTCTTGAAACTTCCATTTGTTGTATGCTTGATCTTGTAGATCTACTTGGAATATGTTACAAAACTTCCCTTCAGGTCTCCAAACATCATTCTACATGATCGAATGGTATTTCTTGATCATCTAATACTTCCATTCTTTCTTCTTGGGATATATTTTTCAAGATGTACTTTATCATCACAACTAAAACATCTGAGCTGTGAGAGGTCCTTCTTCTGAAGCCATTTTATTCTCACCAGAATGTTCTCCTTCTTGTTCTTTTTCTTCTTCATATGAGTTGTTACGGATTGATTTCCATATTCATCTGTCTCTTCTTCTTTTGCTATCAATCAAGCTTGTTCTTATGTGCATTCCTCCATAGGTGATCTTCCTTCTAGAACAAATCCCTTGAATGAACTTGGAATACCATTCAAAGTTTCAATGTATGTTTCTTCTTCTTTGACATTGTCTCAAATGGATTCTAATTGCTCCTTGAGTTGATATCCTTGTGAAGTAAGATTGAATGCTTTATGACATTTGCATCTTCACATCCTTGAGTTGAGTTTTCAAGGTCATCTTCGTACAGTTTGGTCATTGCATTGAACATCTCCTTGGGAGTCTTCAAGGATGATACATGTGAGAGCCAATGGAGACAGAAATACTCCTCTTGGATTTGACTAGGTCCTTCTTGTGCTTTGCTTTGTCTTCATCTCCCTCTATATTTGTAGCTTCATCTTTGACATAGTTCTATAAGTCATGCTTCTTCAAGTATGATAAGCACTCTATACTTCCATGCTCAAAAGTTATTGGCTCCTTCAAGCTTGTCCTCAATCTTGGTACTGTTTGTCATCATGATAAAAATGAGAATCTCAAATTGAAATAGTGAGGATAGAACTTACCAATGATATTGCTTCAAGTTGATGCTTGTTTGAAATCTTTTATGGAAGACTGCTTCTGGTGGTCTTATGGCTTGATAGAGAAACCCTAATTTTTTAACTTAGATAAATTTTAGATATGACTGGATAGAAAGATGTGCCTCCTCAAGGCAAGTTGAGCAATATACTTATTTTCCCAAATCTATGGACAGAACTGCAAAATATCTGATGCCCTAGTTTTCTCTGACAATAGTGTTAGGTCCAAAATTGAAAATAGACAAAATGAGAAACTTATTACATAGAAAAATGTGCCCTCATAGGGTGAGTTTTATATTCCTCCCTTTTCAACTGATTAGTGGAGGGAAGTGCCCGAAACAGGAAGCCTAAGTTTTCTCCAATTTCATCTACATAATTGTCTGATCTTGATTATGTTATATCTTCGAAATTCTTGCTCCTCAAAGTATGAAACTTCATATTGAGATATCTTGATCTGTCTTCTTTCCAACCCCATAGTTTAGAGCAGAATTGGATTCACCAAGTGGAACTTATGTTAAGTTTCCTAAGGTGACTTGTTTGAGGACTCATTTGGTATAGAGAACTTGTACAAAATGCCACATGTCATTGTTTGAACTTTAGGATATGCAACTCACACCATAGAAACTACAGTATGTTCCCTATATAAAACATGTTGCAAAATTTGATTTGCACTTTCCTAGCCTGATTTATAACAATTATCCCTAGGTCACCTTTTTATGACTGAAATTTGGAAGAGGTTGGAACTCTAATTTGGAGGAATCATATATCCTAAATTATAACGAATCTTAGGCCGAAACTCGCAAACAAGGTACAACAAGATTTAATATTCGACCTATAAATGTTTTAGCTCTTGATACTTTTCCAAACATGAGTTATAGCGAAAATTCCAATATGACTAGATTTTTCCTTCTAAGGTTTTTCAAGCATGAAACCCTAATCTTAGTGGCTACAGTTGTAGCAGTGTTTCGGTTGCACAAAGACTTATTTCAACCTGTCTCTAATACCATGTTAAGTTTTCAATGGTTATACAATATCTAAAAACATTTTAGCATCATAACATCATAACCATATACAAAAGGATCACTGAAAGAAAGACAGGCACAACCACACAAAAGAACATAGACATTTTTCTTGGGAAAGCCTCATGGGGGAGAAAACCCAACAAAACTTCCTCCATATATAATTCAACCAAGTATAGTGTAAGACCCAAAGAATAAGACTTATAAGACCCTAATATTAATTTGGACTCCTTCCTCTCTGCCAGATGGACTGCTCCTTCTCTTTCTAGCGCAACAACCGAGTTCTAAGTGTGTCCAAATGAGGGAGGCACCTCCCCTATTTATATTGATTAGTGGAGAGGCATGATAACCCAAAAAGGTTGAACTCTCCTCCCAATTAGGGCCAAACTGCCTTGGGAGACTTAAAATCTCATTTTAATAATATTTTTGTGGGTACTACTGACCCAACTTACAACAAAGGTTTTACCTCAAGCTTTACATGACAAATTACATCAATGACATCCCTAATCGGAGGAACACCATCTCCAAAGGTGAAATAATAATAATAACACAAAATATAATATCTTTCGCAGTTACATTTCTTTAACAATTTGAGCTACCTAGTTTTCTATAAACTCGGTACTCTATATTGAGTTGTATAGTAAGCAATTGGACAAATCCTTTATGATCCTCTATATATATGGACCCTTTGAAGGGAAGCAATTCTTCTGGGAGCGCCTTTGCTCACTTTAGTGTTTGAACTCTACAAATATGATAATTTGCGGGGATTCTAATTTTATTTCGAGTCGGGAAGAATTTAGGGCATTATGCCTGGGTGATTCGAAACATATCCTCATTAAAACTTTGTAATGAAAATTTAATTTTGAAAAATCAATTTTGGCTTTTGAGCTTGAAGATAGAAGGCCAAAAGGCCTCAAGAAGGTGAAACGAATCACCTTGATGGTTGGTAGTATGGGCATTTCTATTAAATAATGCTAGCTTGACGAAGATAGGGGAATTCAACTACAGGGAGAATTGAATCTTGGGAAGAATAAGGGTATTGGTAGAGAAGAGGGCTTGAAAAGGAAACTTGCTTGGAATTCAATGGATGAAGGAGTATTGTGCTCGTCCATTGATGAGCACAAGGTTTTCTGAGCCAAGACACCTGCAATATTGCTAGTGAGTAACAATGCATCAAAATCTAGTCTAAGAATGCATAACTCACCCTTGTAATCAATTTTTTGAGCAATTATAAATCCCCATGAATGTTGGTTTACCCAATTTGGTTTCTAGGATAAAATCCTTTGTATTTAAATGTTGTATGAATATCATTATTTGCATTCTTGTTAGCTCCCATTTTAATTTATTGCTTGGGTGATATGAAAATTGCACTACAACAACTATGTATTCACCTATTTAACATTGATTGGAATCAGTGGAATGTACCACTTGTTCATTGTTTCACCATAATCTACACCCAATCTCATGATTGCTTGTTCGTCGAGTTGCCTAATTAAAGCTACAACCCAACTCTCACTGAGGTGATTGTTGGTGTTATTAAGTCCTCGTCCCTTTAAAATATCAAAGAATCAATGTAACCCATGTCCACAAATAAATTTCGATTGTCGCGAAATAACATTGAGTTGAGTAGTTGAGTACAACAATGGTTAAAAATCAATTTGGGGTAGTTTTGAATCTGAGTGCATTTAGATAGCATATGGGATGTGTCATTCACAAACTGTTGGGCGTGAACTTTATTTAAAACACAAGTCCATTGATTCATGGGTGTTATGTCTGAATGGATTCATAGGCATCTGAATTATATTCAAAGCGTTGAGTAGGCATATCTCTAGAGCATATTTTTCTTTCAAATCGCACGATAATTTTTTTTCTAACTCTTTCTTTGTACGTGATAGAAAACATAGGATTCCATTCATGCACAAAGGTTTGATCTTAGCGATGACAATTTATTATTGAGGATAGAGAACAAAACTTATATTCCCCAAAATTCTGTGTTGGTGAGACTGTCAGGCAATTATGAGCCTATAGTTTACGAATCACCGAGAGGATTTCGTAGCTTCCTTTCTTGTTGATAAGTTAGAGGAAAGGGATTGGGTAAACTTAGTTCCTTATGCTCCTCACCCTACATATTATATATCGGCCCGGTGTGGCAAGTGTGCCTAAGCGGCTAAATCACTTCATTATGCAGGGAAATATCATTCAAGATGTGTAAAGATTGCAATCTTGGGTTGGAAACAAGCATTTTTCGACCATTTTCCTATCTTTATGGAATTAAGGGTGAAGGAGGAAAAAAATGCCCCCCCTTTAAATACAATCCATCATGGGTGATTTAGGAAGATTTTTAGACATTGGTCTGACAACACACACATCACATTAACACAGTTGTGGGGATTGGGGTCGGAGTTCAATTCCTATATTCCCTTCAGTCCATTAAGGAAAAAGTGGACGCCTAACACAAGGGGCTCCATTAAAAAAGGGATTCTAACATCTCTACTATAAAGGAGGGGATAAACACCTTCTTTGGACCGCATCAAGATGCTCTTTTAGAAGTGGTGGATCGGAATTTTGTGGTGAGTCTTGAACATAAAAGATATAGGCTAATTCAAGAAAAGGAGGTGGAATGGTGGCTTAAAAGACAAGCCATATGCATTTTTACGGGATACCAAAACACTAAGTTTTCCCAAAAGTTTGTTAAGTTTCACCAAATTTCCAATTCAATATGGGAACTTATAGATGGTGAAGTACACTTCGTAAGAGGTGTTCAAGATTTGGCTTCTTTGGGGGTCTATTATTTTCAGTCATTATTCTTTGAGCCCGACTAACCAAAACTTGAAGCTATTTTGGGAATGATGCATCACAAACCCCAATTGATTGAAGAAGAATCCAATATTGAAAATCTTTGACTGGTGACAAAGGACTAGTTCAAGGCAGTCCTTTCTAAGTTTCAAAAGGACAAAAGTCTTGGGTCGGATGGTTAGAGGACGAGTTTTTTGGGGATTTTTTTGACTTAGTTGGAAGTGATTTTATTGTTGTGGTGGAGGAAGTAAGGACTAATGGGAGGATGCCAAGGGGACTCAACGCCACCTTTTTATCCTTGATCCTGAAGGTGGACCAACAACGGTCCTTTGGAAATTTTGATCCATTCTCTCTTTCTAATTGTGTTTGCAATATCATGTACAAGATGATTGTGATTCATCTAAACCCCTTTCTCTTGAATACAATATCTATGAAACAATTCTACTTCCTTAAAGGTCTCCTAGTTCACGAGGAAAATGGATCTACACATGAAGGTATTCATTTTATTAAGAAGGTAAAAATTCCAGTGAGTGTTCTTAAATTGGACCTCTCCAAAGCGTATGATCGAGTATTTTGGTTTTATCGCAGATTGATGTTGTTGTAGGTTGGTCTAAGTTTAGATGTGTTGTGATGGATCATGTGATGTGTAAATTCCTTCTTCCTTTGCCTTTCTTATCAATGGTTCTGTCTCGAAATCTTTTAACTCATCTCAAGGATTGACGTAAGGATGTCCTATTTCACCTTACCTCTTCCATTTGGTTGTGGAAGGGTTGAACAAGGTAATTCACAAGGCCAAAAGAAGACGCATGGTCCAAGGCATCTCCTTTGGCAGTAGGAAAAAGCTTACACATTTTCTTTTTGTTGACAATATCCTTATTTTATGGATGGCTAAAGGAGCTGAGGGGAGACATATCATTGATATCATAGACTTATTTTATTTGGATTTAAGAATGGAACTTACAAGCTCAGGCATGATCATTCAACAAACTTTAGACATTTGGCTCACACAAAGGTTAGAGGGGACTCCCTCACCAATTTACTAATACAACATTTTCCACCTACAGAGAGACATAGGTTATTAGACCGTAGGATATTCACAACAAGTATGCCATATTTAATAAGAATTTAAATGAAAAATGGTTGGAAATAATTAAAAGTAGATTTGGGAGCGAGATATGCAGAGTTTCAAAACAAAATCCTTTCCATTGGGCATGGAGTAAGAAGAAATAGCGTTGAAAATTTAATATGGAAGATCGAGGAAATATAAGGGAACATAACATTTCAAAACCTCTCAGTAAATGAACCTTTTACTATAGATCTTGAGATGAGAGGAGATGGTTTCATTGGGCATCACTTGAATGCATTCAACACATGAAAATAGTTGAGAGGTTTGAGTGTTTCAAGAATGAATCCGAACCTAACAACTCTAAAACAACAGTCTATGAGATAACCAAAACCACTGAAAGAACTGGGCATATGATATGAATCCAAGACATTTCACCATTAAGACCCCTTAGAGACCAAACCAACTTAAAGAATTAGGCACCTGCTAGATGAATCCAAGATCATACCTACTTACAAACAAATCTAAAAGCATTTATCAGGTATAGGAAAGAACCACATGTTAAGATTTCACCATGTTATGTCATTACATAAAGAACCTTTATGTAAAACATATAAAATATCAAACATATTCGAAACTCAAACATGACTAAAAGTTGATATGATATGCATAATAGACTACCTGCAAATTTACAAAAGAGATAGAGAGAAAAGATGTGGAAAATGAGAAGTTTGATACTGAAAATGGAGAGAAGACACATATATGCTTTCCAAAGAATGAATCCTCTGGATGGTTCCACTATAACTACAATAAATACAAAAATCTTAACAACCATGGTTGTCTCATCCCTATCGATTCTCAAAAAATTTCACAACCTTTTTCTCTACCCTCGAATGTTTCCATTATATGCTCTTTGATTGACAATGTTGGCTTTTGATTGGCTGAAAAATGCCACCTAAATGGGACATGTGTCGCATGCTCTAATGACTTTTATTCCAGCTACTGCGAATGAATGATCTAGGGGATTACAATTTTTTGTTTACAAATATCTAACTAAGAGCACGCGAGAGGAAACCACGACTCATATTTGAACTTGCCTCCTAGTTCTAAAGAATACACCCAATATACCCTGCCAAAAATGGTTTGACTTTACCTCAAATATTTATGATTGTTTAAAAACTGATACTACAATGGCTATGTTCATAAAGCTCACGATGATTTTGCTCATAATCAGGAAACAAAATTTAATAGTGAAAAACAAAATTCAAGAGGTGTGCCTCGCTTATGGTGTATATAAGTGCCAACACGCTGACCATTGCAGAAAAATTGCTTCCAAAAACATGATTGCAGATAAACCTCCCTACTAGCGGATTTTTCTTGGCATTTTTACTCTTAATTGAGGTGAATTCTCTATAGAATTTGTTTCACATTCCAATGCTAATGTTGGGCTCTTCCATCTGACTTGCTTTTGTTGGGAATGGGCATCCACGATTATCTATCCGACCACTTGTCTATTGAGTCAACAATGGTCTCTCACAACTCCTAGGTGACTTGTTGTTTTCCCTAGGGAAAGTTAGGCATAATTCAGTTGGAATTCTGAGTAAGTATCAAAAGAGTTAGGTCACAGAAAGGAAGAATGAATCTACACCAGAAGTAGAAGGAAGAAGTAAGGAGTTGCGATAAAAGCAACAGCAGAAGAAAGAGTACACAAAAGAAGAGATTTTGATCGAAAAAGATATTGCGATGGAAGAAGGAAGTGCGACATAAGAAGGAAAAGATGAGACAGGAGGAGAGTTCACGATAGAAGAGAAGCCGCGACAGAAGCAAAAGATGAGACAGGAGGAGAGTTCACGACAGAAGAGAAGCCAACACAAAAGGAAAAGAGGTGACAAGAGGAGTGGCGGCAAAGGAAACCATGTCAGAAGGTGTGCAACGATGCAACGCCCATAAAGCGACATTGGAAAAGATCATGGGTACGAGGTACTCTAGAGTCGGTAGATGTCGCACGTATGAAAGAATATTTGTAATTTAGATTGTTAGTGCCTACTTACATGTGTTGCTAGAATAGGAATGACAGCCTGTTGGCTAACTATACGAAGTCGATTGAGAGCGACATGTAAAAGTCTATAAGAATGATGAACCCAGGTTGTTTGTGGGTTACTTAGTTACTTACTCACTTACTTAGGAGAGTTAGCGAGTTAATTACTCACTTAGGGGGTGAATTTTAGAAGTTGTAGTGGTTGGATTGTTCAGGTAGTCTATCAGTAGAGAGTCAATTAGTTACTTGGTAAAGAGTCGAAGAATTCTGTAGCTGAGTGCACAAAGTTGTAGAGAATATCAGGTTGATTCAGGATGTGGGCAGATCAACAATAGAGTCAAAGAGTCAAGATTCGTAGAGTTGTAAAGAATTCGAGTCGATCCAGGCTGTGTGCATATCAAACTATACACTCAAGTACAGAAGAGCCAACAACAAAAGACTAAAGAGCATGAGAGGAGAGAGAAGTCCGTATAGATAACAGAGGAAGATCTAGAACAGAGTCTGTAGCTTAGTGCGAGACAAAAAAGTGCCATATATTTCTCATGCCAGATGAAGAGCGTATTTGCAGTTTTCCCCGGATGGGTTTTCATGTTAATTACTGTGTCAAATGTGTAAATGATGAATGTATTTGAGTTGCATGTATGTTGATGCGAATGAATGTTTATGTGTTTTCTTTCAAATTGAGTTATATGCATTTGTCACACTATGGTAGTTGAAATCACCTATTCTCCGTGATATTTACTGTTATAGTATCTGTTATGGTTGAATAGAGTCGCATCTTAACTATGCATAATTGATATAAGTAATCCACCCCCTCAGCTTCAGTCGAGCTCCCTAGTAGAATTCCAAGATGAGAAATCCCCCACCCAACTGTGGAAACCTGGTTCTGATAGTTACCGATAAGAGAGATATCTTGGGTGAGACGACATTTGCGTCACAAGTGTTGCCGACTGAGCCTTGCTCTGTCATGCCGATATCTTGATCTGAGTTGCGCACAAAGGGAGGGGCTAAACCTGGGTCAAAGAATATAAATAAGAGATCCAAACGCCAACAAATTTTTCTGATGTTGAGATCATGAATCATTATGGTGAGGGATATGTTGTGGCATCTGACGAAGCCTAAAATCCAAGATTGGGAGGATTTTATAGCGTTAGAATTTCCGTAAGAAGAGAGTAAAGGATCTTAGTTGAATCCAATAGTGTCGTTGGGTTGACATATTTTATACAAATATTCATGAGATTTTATTTTTCGAGTTTTTCATTTTGTTGCATGAGTGGTTATCGAAGTTAGCCACCCAACAAAGAAATTTTCAAGGAGGAGAACCGACGGAGAGGAATCATCAGTTGATTCGACAACTGAAGAGTTTTAACAACCCTGTGTTGAGGGTTGTTGATTTCTGGGTAGATAGTATTTTGCAAGGTTATATTATTGATTTTGTTGTCTTAACGATAACCTCATATAATGAAGTGGAAAGAAAAAATTTCCAAGGACCCCGAGGAAGATACTTGTCATCTTTGAAAACATGGATAAAGATGCTCGTATGTGAAAAAGGAATATTGAGAATGTGACAGTTAGAAGAACTGTGCATAGAAAATTGGATATGTCGTAGACGAGGTGTGTGAAAAATGGAGCAAGCTAAGCAGAAATGTTCCCTGGTGATAGTGGAAGTGAACTAGAGGTCGGATATTTGAGAAAGGGAAGAAGATTTAGGTCAGGAAAGAGAAGAAAGACTGTGACAAGAAGAGGAAGTTGTAGTACGACCAGAGGGGAAGACTACGACATAATGTCACACGTTAATGAAGGTTCTTGTGATGAAGAAGAGGAATATCAGTCAATATCCGAAGAAGAAGAAGAAGCATAAAAACAGACCTAGAGCACGAGTACGATACCCCTACAACCCCGTGCACATCGCTAAAGGTAATATATAGAAACTCCTCTCCAAGTGGTTTTGTAAATACAAGTAGTACTAACGCTGTGAATAATGGACAAGGGAGTCTGACTACTCAAAAAATTTGCCCAAGCATACTAACAGTTAACATAATGTCTTGGACCGATATTAAGTTCCCAATATTCAATGGAAATGGGGTAGAAGCCCCATAGCAACATTGGTTTATTTGTGAAGCTGTCTGGACCGTGCGATAGGTCCAAGATGAAGTGATGAAGTAAGCGCAATGGATCATAACCTTGAGAGGTCGCGCGTTATATTGGTATATGAAGTTTTCCATAGTTCTAGTAGGAATTGCACAGAAAGCACTCAACCAAATTCGAGTGGGAATGATAGACGAGTTAAGAAAGTCGAAATCTGAGTCGAAGTGCATCACAAAAAATAAATAAATCAAGTAGTTACCTACATAATCTATCTGGGACTTTGACAAAAGATTTAAGACATTGATGGCCAAAGTAAGTTTTCAGATGTCAAACGTACAACACAAGGAATGGTTCATTGCTGCGTTGTTGCCGCACATCCAAATCCCATTAATGCAACACACAATAGTGTCGTAGATTGAAGCTCTGGAAACAACCATGAAGTTAGACTCCTTACCAGTTGGATAAACTGGTGCAGGAATGATGTAGATCCACTCGCATCTAGATAACCTTACACTGCAACTCCAAGATATTAAGAAGGGGAAAGAGATTCGGGAAGAATTATGGTGTACAAGGTGAAGAACAGAGGGGCACCATTAAGACAATTGCCCAACGCTCATGAATTATGTCGCAGCGGGAGCACCGAACCCGATAAATACCCAAGGGATGACTTGGTGTAGGATATGTCAAACTCGATGCCATCGGTCAGAAGAATGCTTGTACTTGCATAATATTGTAAGTGCACTGGCTAGTTTGTATTGTAAATTTTGTAAATCTGTAGGACATGATGAGAAAGTTGCAGAGCATTTTAGCTACTGCAGGAGAAGACGGTGGATACTTACTTGATGAAGAATGATGAGCATATGCAAGCTGAGCGAGCACAAGCTCAATATCAACCTGCTCAATATCCACCACCTTAGTATCAACAAACATAGTATCCTCAGCCATGATATCAACAAAATCAATATCCGATGCAGCAACAATGCCCTCAACCTAGGGGGTGGAAATTTTTGGGGCAGAGGAAAACAACAAGAGGGATGAGGATTTGGTTGAGGAAGAGGCCAAGTCATATGTTATAACTATGGATGACTAGGACACTTTGCTCGAGATTGTGTGAGTCCCGCAAAGGCATGTTCATATTCTAAATAATTTGACTATACTATTGAACAATGTCCACAATTGATTGCGAAGTGGCAGGATCGAACGGTGGGAAATCCCAATCGTGTGTAGAAACCTAACCCAAATCCTAATCATAACATCTAAATGATTTATGCTAAGTAAATAGCAACAAACATTGTTGTCGTAACAAGAGGATGTGATGCGATTGGAGTAGACCAAGATACATAGCATGGACAACCGTAGGTGCGATCGATGACACAAAATAAGGTACTATTCGGGGTCCAGAAAGAAAATCAAGTATTATTGGACATGCGATCAAAATTTGTAGGAACGCATCAAGCATCAACATTTGGACAACCAATAGTGCAAATGCCTAAAAAAATTGACTATTTATTACGAAAGCAACTGACGGGAAAGGTTAGTAAACTTAAAGAAATTTTCAAAAGTTGCTTATCGCTAATCCACGACAAAGATGTTGTCGTAGAATTGACATCGCTGATAGAAGAAACTCAAGAAGAGATCCAACTAGAAAGAAGAGTCAACCATGTGTGAAAATGATCAAAGACTAGTCACAAATTGCGAATGACCGCCCAAATCGGAGACTATGATAGAGATTATATCATTTTAGAACTGGGATCTTATGTTAATATTTTGACAAGACAAACATGGGAAATCATTGGAAAACCGCGACTAGATTGGTCTCCTATTCATCTTAGGCTAACAAATCAGTCGAAGGTCCTACTTATTGGTCGACTTACTCAAGTACCTATCGAGGTAGAGGGCCTAAGAACATATGGAGATTTTGAAGTGATCGACATTATCAATGATACAAGCCCCTATCCTGTACTTTTGGGGATCGACTGGGTAATAGACAACAATACCATCATAAACTTCAAGTGAATTATATTGTCATTTGAATATTCAGAGATAAGATTGGCCGCGCTAATTGATCCGTTGAAAGGGCATAGATATGTTGAACCAATGCAGAGCGAAGGATAAGGTGATTACCTATATCACATATATAACATCCTGTCTTTGTGAAATGACTATATCAATCCAACAACTGACGGAAATATGAGTTGGAGGAGTGTTAGCTCATGTACATCTTATGTAAGTGAAGCTTTAGAAAATTGGAAAAATCATATGCATGAGGTATCTATGAGAAGATGCGCAAGAATTACGCAATATGTGCAACGAGTAGGAGCTAAGGCAAGCGAGCTTCCTACATATGAAGGTTTACACAACCTTGCATCTTTTTTAGCATAATTTGTAGAAAAAGTTATAGAATCACAATGATTGTCCGCCTTGTACTTTGTGCTGAAATCTACGCCCGCTAGATGGTTGGGTACACATAAACAATATATCTCCAAATGGCCACAATGTAGAAGATTGATAGAAATAATATTTGGAGATGAGATCAGCTATAATACTCAGAAATATACAGGATTGGCAGATCCTGTCGAACACATTGAGTATTGTCATGCAACATGGAAATCATATCCGTGACAAGAATGGGTTCATCACTTTGTACATAAGTTTGATATGATACCAAGAAATCGGTATGCATAAGTAGAGCTGCGACAAGGAACTCTTGACTGGGAGGACTTAGCTACTAGTTTTACACATACATTTGAGTTTGTCGATAATCTTCATTTGATTAATACTGCATTGCAAGTGATGAGGACAAAGATATTTCAAGAAATCCCTGTTGCAGCGATGAACTTCCACCAATGCAGTGCGACAATCCACCATTGAATGGAATGTTACAATGTGATAGGAGAACCATATGATGATGACCCGCTCAATGTAAACATACATGATTCGGAAGGTATGTGCGCAGTGGAGGGACTTGGTAGTTCTAGTAACCAATTCCTGAGTCCACTTAAAATCAAGAAAATTAATATTGACTCGACAGAAAATCCAAAGTTCACCAATATTGGAGATTATTGGGATGATGAGACTATAGGAAAGCTCACTGATTTCCTGTATGAATTTCAGGATTAGTTCCCCACCAAATTTTTAGAGATGAAGGGGATAGTTGGAGATCTGGGAGAAATGAAAATAACTTTGAGGCTCGACGCAAAACCGATTAAGCATCGACTGTACATACTGAATCCGTGCTATAAAGAAAAGGTTAAGACCAAGCTGGCTAAATGCAAGACGCATACATTATAGAGCCTATCGAGGAATCATAATGGATGAGACCAATAATAGTACAAGACAAAAAGGTTATGCACAAAGTAAGAATTTTGTCGACTTGATGAAACTGAATGATGCTTGTTTACGTGACGCGTTTCTAACACCATTTACAGACGAAGTGCTAGAGAGTGTCTGAGGTCAAGAAATGTACTAGTTCAAGGATGGATTTTCTGGTTACCATCAGATAAGAATCACAAAGGAAGACTTATACAAGACTACCTTTGTGATAGAGTGGGGATGTTTCCAATATACGGTAATGCCCTTTGGAATTAAGAATGCTTCTACAATTTTTTCCATAATAGTAGTTGTTTCTTTTAAAGGTTTCATTCACAAATTTATCGAAGTCTAATTCGATGATTGGACGGTCTTTGGGCTCATAAAAAGCCATATTGAGAGCCTTAGAATGATGCTAGAATGGTGTCACCGGTATCAAATTTCTTTAAAATTGAAGAAATGTATCTTTTGCGCCTCGTTTAGAGTCTCGTTGGGACATGTGGTCTGTCACGGTGGAATTTTGCTCGACTCGACTAAAATTGTGATCATCCTCGACCTACCACCATCGAATACAATCAAGCAGTTGAGAGCAACATTGGGACAAACTGGATACTACAAAAAATTTATTAAAGCATATGCATAGGTGACTGCGTCGATGGAAAAAGTATTGAAAAAATATGCCAAGTTCGAGTGGACTGAGAGCTTCCAAGAGAGTCTGGATACGTTAAATAATAAGATGGCTACAACGCCCATACTTGTACTTCCATACTGGAAAAAGGAATTCCATGTTCATGTTGATGCGTCATCTATCACGCTTGGTGTGTTACTAACACAACAGGAGAAGGATCAATTGACCATCCTATTGCGTTTGCTAGCAGGAAATTGTCGATTGTAGAAAAGAATTATACCATGACAGAAAGGGAAGAATTAGCGATGGTATATGCTCTGCAGAAGTTTATACACTCTTTATTGGGAGTACATTTCAAGATGTACCCATTCCTCATTGAAATACCTGGTTAATAAGCCAGTGTTGGGGGGGGGGGGAGATCTGTCGGTGGCTTCTTCTCTTTCAAGAATTTGATTTTGAAGTAATTGTTAAACCCAATCGATTAAATTTGGGACCATACCATCTTTCAAGGATTGAAAGTGTTGAAGAACCTAGTAATCTAGAGGATGGTCTCTCTAATGCGCAATTGTTTGCGATAACCATATTTGATGATCAGTACAAAGATATCATGCAATTCTTGAGTATGGGTTATGCACCAACTAAATTTGTCACTGCGGAGAAGAAGTAGTTGGTTGTGTGAGCTACGGATTTCCAGTTGATAGCTGGACAATTGTATAAGATGGGCCCCGATGAGATTCTTTGTTGAGGTGTCTTGGAACACGAGCGACTGATGATATTAAACAAGGCACATGTTGGTGTTGCAGGAGGCCATTACATTGGAAAAATATACGGTGCTCCATATATTATAAGCAGGATTGTGGTGGCCCATCATGCATGCAGAGGCCCTAGATTATTATTACATCTGTGATATCTGCTAAAGAACTGGGAAGCCGTCGCGACGAGATGAAATCCCATTAGTACCTCAGTTAATATTCTAGGCATTTGATAAATGGATCATTGAATTTGTGGGCCCTATCAGTCCTACAGGAAAGCAGACATGTGCACACTATATTATTACTTCGACTGATTACCTAACCTGATGAGATGAAGCAACACCGGTAAAGGATTGTACTGCCATGAAGTTTTTGTTTGAAAATGTCGTGACAAGATTTAGTTGTTCAAAGATTTTAATAAGTGGTCAAGGTATGCACTTTGTTAACCAGTTGATTGAAGAACTGACAGAAGAATTTCAAATTCAACATAGAAAAACAACACCATATCACCCTCAAGTGAATGGTGTTGTCGAAGCCTTTATCAAGATCCTGGAAAATGCATTGACAAATATTTGTGATGTTCAAAGAGATGACTAGGATCATAAAATTTCTGCAAGATTATGGGCATATCACATGACTTGTAAGAAATTGACAGGACGCAGCGCATTTCGCTCGGTATATGGGAAGGAAGTTGTGATGCCGATGGAGTAGATTGTACCGAGTCTAAGAATTATTGCGATCACACATATGACAGATGTTGATGCTATCAAAGAGAGATTGTTGCAACTTGTGCAAGTAGAAGAAGAACGTTTTGTCACAGGGTATTACCAAAATGCGGAGAAGATATGGCATGATTGACACATTAAGAACAAGCAGTTTCAGGTCGGAGGAGTTGTTCTTATGCATGACAACCAAATTTTCTATCATTCGGGAAAGTTAAGAACACATTGGTTAGGACCATATATTGTCGAAGAGATCACTAAGAGAGGAGATTTTAAATTGCAAAGGCTAGATGGAACATTAGTCGGATGAATGATAAATGGAAGTCGGTTGAAGCTGTATCGCAATAACAACAATTTGGTAGCATTAAT
>LPNX010563665.1:386922-430021 GCA_001517045.1 Pseudotsuga menziesii
TCGCAAGAAAAGGAAACCTAAAGAAGGAGGAATATAGGCAGGGATCAAAATTCTGATCGTCGCGGCCCATCAAAGGGCTCTCAACCCGTCTATGAAGTGGTATGTGAATTTTGCCCGTCATTTAAAATCAAGTTTTTTATTTTTGTCATTTTAAAAAAAATTGATCATTTAAATTTAAATGCCATTAAAAGGGCTGAGACTAAAATTGCTCGTCAACAATTTTATTCAATTATGTTGTCTACATGGATGTCACGGGTGAAGGACCACGATACTAACTCCCAGCTCTACCTCCAAACTACCAGCCTACCACTGTCCACAAGTGCAAAATGCATTGATGGGCTTAAGCGACCCTGCATTGTTCACTGTTCACCGTTCAAGTTTTTTTTAGTGTAAATTTGGAGAATGGGACAGTTTTAGACTGATTCGGAATCCAGATGGTTAACTCACCTTTAATGTGCCATAAACAACTATCAACTTTACAATTAGATGTTCACCCATAGCATTAAATTATTTCACATCGTATTGAATCGCTGCAGGTAGCAGCAGTGGGTAGTGGGCACTCAGAGCAGCCGGCTGGCTTTCATAGTTCATTCTCGGTTTTCAAAGTTGAATATTGCAAATCAGTGTGGAGCCTATAATGCGCATCCTATATTCTCTTAGGATATACTTTGTAACCCTATTTAGAATTTTTAAGCTACTCATTGGCATGGATGGCCTTCTCAGAAAGTGCTCAGTTCTCTGAATCTTCCGTGAAAGCTTTGCTGCATTAAACTAGGAGAAGGATTGGATTCTGGAGGTCAGGTATGTACTGTGTGCTTTACTCTTAATTTATATTTGAAAACCCTTAAAATATATGATGTATGTTGCATCAATGAGCCTTTGTTCGATACTAGAGTTACACCATAATATGTCTGTCAAGTTTTTGTTATTGTATTATGTTCCTCTTTCAAATTAGTCTTTTGTCTAAAGGAGATTGGTGCACTATGAGTTATCAAATCATTTTGTTTCACACAAAAGAAATCAATCTGAATCCAAATCAATGTCAACTTGTAACACAATCCTGCAATGTTGTAACACAATCTGAATCCAATTCCATATCTGAGATCTTGTCTTCTCCACACATAATCAAAAGATTCAGCATCAAATTCTTCAAACTCAGGTTCACCCAAATAATATTTTGGGTAAAATGTAGGAGAGAAACAACTAAAGGGTATTCAACTTACCATACACCACACATTTCATAAAGCGCCCTCAAGCATGGTGGAACCGTGGAAGCACATTTGGATTAATATCAAAAACAATGAGCACATACTATACTATAAAGAAATTTTGAAGTTGATTTGCTACCCAAACAAACATGTCAATGTGTGTGTTAAGTCATGAATTTGTTTTCATTAGTCTTATATTTTGTTTGTGTTTTGAAGCTTGCTTATTTGTCTACTTCTAGCAAATTTTGGTTTAGAGTGCAATTTTGGGTTTATGCCATTAGGTTTCCATCATTTTTGTTTTTTCTTATGTTCTGAAGGGTTCTATAGGATATATGTTGATTAAAGGTTTCATGAATAAACCTAAGATCAAGGTTTATCACATAAACCTAATTTAAAGTTAAATTAGGGGTCAAATAGCACAAAATTTGATTTTTAAACCTTGTTGTAGCGCAACGGTTAAAATTTTGCACTGGCGCGCTACAAGAAAATCGCGGGTGCAAAATTTGTCAGTTTTTATGCTAAATTCTCCAATGATTTCGCTCCTGGGATCACTACTCACATGTGTAGGCAGGTTTGATACGTGTTTCATCAAGATAATCATGTAAACAGGTGTTGGCTATGGCGGGAGGGAGATCGTGGCAGTCAGAAGTAAAGGCATGGCAAATCATGAGAGACAGTGGAATGAGGTGAGATTGACGGGAAAGAGGTTCTCGAGTTAAGCATTATGAAGCTGGGGGAGAAGTGGAATTAAGACACACTGCTAAAAATCGGGAATTGGCAATTGAAGAAGGAATTTAGGGTTTCTCAGCACGAAATTTGTAAGTAGGCTGAAGACTTGAAGACACCTGGAGGGTTCAATTCAACATTCAGATAGTCCAAGAATCAACTTTTAACACCTGCAGCAAGCTGGGAGTGAGGTATTCCGCATGACCTTGGTCATGGCCTGTTAAATTGGGGGTTTTTTCTATTAAGCCTTATAATGTTAAATTGTTAAAAGAAAACATAAACTCATGTATTCAACAAACTCCCAACGGTGAGAGATCAGTCCAAAAGGTCTAAATGAACATCTTTGATGTTAGTAAAGTTCAGCAGCAGCTCTGTTAAAAATTTTGGTGCTCTGTTTGACCTAATTATCCAAGCTCAATACAAAACATTCCCTGCATTGATAATAGAACTGATTGTTAAAAAATTGAGGAAAAACAACCAGGGAGAATTCAAAGGAGAAATGACTGCCAAAACTGTGAAAACTTGTGGAAAATAGGATGTTAAGTCACTAACAGGTTCTGAAAATCACACAAAAGCATCATCAAGCCTGGGGAAAGCAGATGAAGAAGAGTGGGAAGACCAACAGGGCTGAACCCACTGAGCTGAACTGGATAGACAAATTTCCAGGATGTGCTGAACTTTTTGAGAATGTTGGATGGTTGAACTTTTTTAAAAGGATTGATGGATATAATACTGAAGTTTCTCACAAATTTGCTCAATGTTATAACAAAGATATAGTATCATCTGATACTCTGAAGTTCAAATTAACTGTAGATTTGGTGGCTGAAGCAACAGGGTTCAAGAATGAAGGAGAGCTTTGGTTCAAAAAGGTGCCATTTACCTTCAATGCCCAAAGGTATCTATTGCCTGACATTGTTCCAGATTGGAGCAAGGGAGTGCTCATACATAATTTCAGAGTTGAATGGGTAGAGCCTATCAAGGTTCTACAAAGCTACATTACATGTGAAGGGAGGTATGTTTTTGTCTTCAAGTATCATTTCAGGTTTCTTCAACACCTTAGTGGTGAATCAAGGATGAATCTCCCTTTCTTCCTGCTAAAGAGCTTGCAGAAAATGTCCAGCGGGATCAAAGAACATCATGACCACACTGCACAGTCCATTTTTCACCATGGATTGATCAAGCTTATTATCAGCAGTGTTCTGCAGAAAGAAGGAAAGACTTGGGATTACTTTCTCTTTTGGTCTGGATTCCAAAATAAGCAGGAAGGACAGCCTACCAAAAAGCAAGTTGATAAGGGACAAACCCTAATTAGAAAATTAAGACAAAAGGTGAAGGCTGAAGATGATAAATGTGTCAAGTTAGAGGAAGTGGCAGAACCTTCAAAAGGAGATTATGAATCTCGGCAACCTCTAGTTGACAGTGAGAACAAAAAATTGCTTTTTATTCACAAGGAAACCCAGTCCGTTCAAAATGAAGCACTAGCAGAAGCACTTATTGATGAAAAAATTGTTTCTACAGAGAAGGTTTCAGTAGAGGAAGAAAATACTAAGGTCCAACAACAAAGTCCAATCACCATCTTGTCTGAAGATGAAGCATATTTGTTGGAAGGGGATGAGTTGACTGTCAGTGCTAAGACTAGGGTTGGCACACAAGGGGAGTTCTACAGTCAAGAGGATAAGACAGTAATACCGAAGAGAAAGAAGATTAAAGTTAAAGAATTTGCCTCTATTATGCATCAAGGAAAATTTTTAAAGATGGTAGGAGGGTTTGCTCCAGGCTGGAGACCTAAAACTAGACCCAAAAACAAATTGAGGCTAAACATGAAGAAGTTATTGAATCCTAAGTTGAAAACAGAAGGAATAACTATGATTGACACTTCTTCCTCAGATGAAAAGTTCAAGTCTAGCAAGGGTGACAACAAAGGAAAAAAAACATTAAAGACAGAAGAAGAATCTAGCCTCACCGAGACAAAATTGTCTGCTGTGTTTTTGGAAATATGAGGTAAAGTTTTGAAGGAACAACAAAAAGATGAAACAAAGATTTCTTATTCAGAAAATAAGCTGTTAATGGATGAAAATGCTCCTGCTAAAACAGATAATCAAGAAAACCCAAGTGTTCATGATACTTCCACAGAGCTGCTGCCTGAGGATGAGGAAATCTTCAGAAAGCTAAAACATCCCATGGCTGCCTAGTGAGCTACAAAGTACAACAGGAAGCAAGGCATTTGACTCAGAGAAGGAAAATTTGCAAAGAGCCATCAAGCAGTATAAACATCAAATAGAGTATATGCAAGAAACAAATGATGGTTTGATTACAGCTAATAGAAGACTCAAGGAAGACCTAGAAGAGGTGAATGATCACTACCAAGAACTCATTGCAGTCTCCAAAGAGGCCTTAAAAAGGAAAAGAAGTACAGATTTGCAGTTGGCAGGATTAAAACAGACTATCAGAAATCTACAGCAATAGAATAAGGAGCTTACAAGAAGAATGACAGAGATGGAAGCTGAGCAACAGAAAGCTAGGAGAAAGGCCCAAGCCTTAGAGGGGATAGCTCTGTTAGCAGAAGTTGCTAAAGACCTATGAGAATTGTTAGCAAAAACAGTTACTTTTTATTTTTGAAGAGTACTTTATTTTTGTAATTATTATTTTGATAATACCCTATCGATGAGTAGGCTAAAAAAAACAGTTAGGCTTTAGACTCTAACTGAATTTTGAAAAAACAATATTTAGGAAGGTCACAAAGAGAACAAGGGTTCGACTTTTGGATGGCTAGAGGAGGTCTCTTGACTTATTGATAAGCTAAGTACTTGACTCTCATGTGTATTTGATGAACTGATTATGAAATATATGCTCCATATTACCCTTCAGTATGTTCTTTGGCTTCATTTTTAGCTTGTTTAGCTACACAATTGATAATTTCATTGCTGGTTTATATTTTTTATCCTTGTAGTGCTTGTCAATTGTGAATGAACTTCAATGTTATGATCTGTTGGATACCTGGTTATTATATTATGCATCTCAGTTCTTCTTTACTTGTGATTTAGTTCCTATTTGGGTTATGAATGTATTCTCTCTTGTCACCAAACCTCACAACCAGAAAAACCTTTCAAAACCCTAAAAACCTAGGTTTGTTTGATTGAATATTTGAGATTGTGTTGGCTTGTTTCTTTGTAGTCTGGAAACAATTTCTGGCACAAACAGTGTGTGTAACAAATGATTTCTGTTTGAGTTAGTTAAGTTAATCCATTGCAATACATTTGAAGGCCACACATGAATAATTGAATACTATAATTTGTGTAATTTGTGTTGTGTTTGGTCTAATTTTGCTAGTAACTCCCCAATGGATCAACCATGAATAACATTAAGTAGCCAAAATCAATGACCATGATCTATTTCTATTTTCAAAGCACCAAATCCAAGTACTATACTTTGTTGTGGTTGCGTGAATTCTACTAATGCACTCCTTGATTGGCCAACCACAAAGACATCAGGTTGCTAAAATTAATGTCCATCAGCTATGATTATTTTCACAACACTAATTCTGGAAAACTCTGTCTTTGTGCTACCATATTTTTCATGCATGTAACAGGCCTACTCAAGAGAGCCATTTATTTCTTTTTAAATTTGCTTTAATTCTTCCACTCTCTACTGTTTCCATCTATTTTTTGTGCACTCATCACATTCCAGCTATTCCATCACAAATGTTTATTGCCCACTATTGTCCATAATGTCTTCACGACGTCTTCATACTACTTATTGCATATATTAATATGATCTTGATGGTGTTTTCAACAGTAGTTTAAACACCTTCTTATGGCAGTTTTTACATTGTCCTTCAACAATAGTTTTAGCACCTTCTTAAGGAAGCTTTTTCGAGTATATAAAGAACACCTACAAATTTTAGCATTATAGTGTCACCACAAACATCCCTTCAACTCGCATATTTACAGTCTTTTCCCAATCACATGTACACATTTGCATTTCTCAGTGACTGCTCTGCTTCACATGGCCTAAAATATGTGGAATTTGTTCACTGTATAGTCTTTACATATGTTGTATACATTTGTCTGTTTTATTTTTATTAGCTGGATACATTTGTCTGTTTTATTTTTATTAGCTGGATACATTTGTCTGTTTTATTTTTTATTAGCTAGATACATTTGTCTATTTTATTTTTATTGGTGATATGTTATCCCCAATTAGTATTGTTTAATGTGTTTTTTTCATTTTTTTACACTTTAAAAGGATTAAATGGACTGAGAAAGGTTCCACTTGAAATGTCAATAAAAAAATTGAAAATATTGAAAGGTTCCATGCAGAGCTATTTGTGGCATCTAAGAAATGTCTTGGAATGTATTTCCAGCTGCTAGGTGGTTTTGAAACAGAGATCTTTCTTGTGTTGTGGTTTTGAAACCAGAGATTTTTCTTGGGTTTACTAGAAATGGTTTATAGGATTCATTGCTTGTCATATAAATAATGTGAATTAATAGCTAATTCTATAGAATCCAAATGGGTCTGCAACTAATGCTTATTTGTGATTCCAAGAATAGGTGGTTTAGGTATTTTTTTAAGGATCGGTGTGGGTTTATTTTTGAATTGAATTATTTTTACACCTTTGATTATTTCTGAATTGAATTATTTTTACACCTTTGTTATTTCTGAATTGAATTATTTTTACACCTTTGTTATTTCTGAATTGAATTATTTTTATACTTTTGATTGAATACAGGGATAAATTATTGAGAAATGTCACGTCTTGGTCGCCCTAAGAAAGATAAAAAACAACTTTCTCTTGCTGATGCATTTGGTATTCCTCAATGCTCTAATCAACCAATGCACCATGAAAATGAATTTGATGATTTGCCACTTGAAGGCCATGAATCAGACAGTGCAGAACTTCTTGAAGAGGAGACAACATCAAAGAAGACCAAAGGAACATTCAATTCCAAATGGAAAACAAGATTTCCATGGGCTTACGTTATTAAAGATCTTAATGGTGTTCAAAGGATTAAATGTTCATGGTGTGTAAAATTCAAAAGAGAAACTACATTTGCTAAAGATGGAAGTACTACTCTTCAAGTCAGTGGTCTAAGTGTCCGTGCAAAATCAGAGGCTCATAAATTTGTCGTGCAACTTTTAGATGGAGAAAGAAAACGGAGTACTCTTCGAATTACTAAACATGTAGAGCTAATGGTAGATGTTGAGAAAGAGAGAATTATATCGGTAATTGAGAACATGTATTTTGTTGCAATACATGACTTACCCTTAGAATTATATAAGTCAATAGGTGACTTGAATAGGTATAAAACACTCCTCACATGCCTTTAACAGATGAATACTTGGCATATACAAACACATCATCTGGAAAAGAGTTTTTACAAGCTGCGAAAGAAGTATATTGGACAAAATTAAAAGATGAAATTTCCAACAGCCCATTTTACTCAATTTCAGTTGATGAAAGTACTGATCAGACTATGGTGCAACATTTAATCATTTACATTACCTATTTAACAAATGAAGGAAGAGGCCAACGTGTTACAAAATTCATACAATTGCTTCAAATTAGAGATGGCACTTCATAGTCTATGTATGATACTGTTACATCTCTTTTAGTTGAAATAGATCTATCCTTGATAAAACTAGTTGGATTTGGGTCTGATGGGGCTTCCGCAATGAGGGGTAATCATGAAGGTTTATCTACTAAGATTCGTCGACATGCTCCTCATTTAATAGATATCCACGGCATGGCTCATCGAGAAGCACTAGCAGCAAATGATGCTTCATCTTATCTTCCAGAGTTGCAAGATATTGACAAGTTTTCAAATAAAGTTTATTTATGGCTTGGAAAGTTTGCCAAAAGACATGGAGAAATGAAGGAGCCCATGGATTCATTTCAAATCACAAGGTTAGAAGTGTTACAAATTCATCACATTAGGTGGTTGTTTAGAGGCAAGGTTATGGAAAGACTTGTGAAGCTCATGCCTACTTTGTTAAGAGACTGGGAGTTAGGGGAGAAAAAAATGTATGAGCTGGCTACATTATTTCAAGTGCAGTTTTGCATTCATTTACTTACAGATGTGCTTATTGAATTAAATAAGTTGAATCAAAAGTTCCAAGAAGACCATGTTGATATTACATCCATTGGAACTACTTTGGATGTTACCATTAGCTTGCTTCATAAGCGATTTATAAAAGGCACATTTGGGGTAGGTACGATGCACATGTCATCATTTTTAAGTAAAACACAATAAGGAACTCTTGAGTTTGCAGATTGCACAGGTTTGGTACATGTACATGCATTGAGGTTTGAAAGATTGCCCAAGTCACAAAGATCGGGGACATTGGATGATTGCATTATGTTGGGAAAAAGTTTTGTAATGAAGGTGATCGACTCTCTAAATGCAAGGTTCACAGATTTACCTACATTTAATGCAGCTAATTTTTTTAGTCCTTGTAATTACTATGAAGATATGGATGATAGAGACTCTCAAACAAGAAGATGGTTAGCATGCTTATGTGAGAAATTCAGTGTTGGAGACTCACCTATTGTGAACAATGTTAAATGTTTCGGTGAAATGTATGAATTTACTTGTACTATTTATAGGTCATATCCAAAAAAGCATATGTTTGGAGCATGGGACCTATGTGGAGCGGAACATGAGTGGTTTGAAGGATTTCCATGTTTAATGTAACTATAGCAAATTATTCTTGTTATTCCAGCTAGCACAACAGTATGTGAAAGAGGCTTCTCAAAATTATGTCGGATAAAAAATGATGATAGATCAAGACTTTCTTTAGAAACATTGGAGATGTTAATGTTTCTCTCTCTCTCTCTCTGCACCTCATGCTCTGAATGAGGTATATTGGAATGGTATTTATGATGTATGGAAACAGACAAAAGCTAGAAAGCTTCTTCCACTAGGAAAATAGATTCATATCTAACGTGATTTAAGATATAGTTTTCAACAATGTGATTCATAGTATAATATATAGTTGCTACGTCCTTGCCTTTCGATGGTTAATTTTTTAAGGCAATTCTACAGCTGGTCTTTTGTCATTGTAGCTGGGCAGATACAATTGTGGATTAATGATTTTCTTCTTACCTGAGTATAGATTATATTATAGTGACATGACTGGTAGTTTACATGTTATTTATGTTTTCTTGGGGATTCAACTCTCTCATTGAATCCACATATATATTGTAGCTCTCTGTTTGGAATCTGGAGATGGGGTGTATTGCAGCTATAACATTTCCTTTTTGTTGATGTGTTGAATATATATGACATAGTATTCCAGTTTGGATGTTGGATGGGTTACATAATATTTCATAAGTTTTGCTCCAGACTTCATTTTTTTAAGGAAAACTGTAATATCTCTATTATCTATAAGTATGGCAGAAGTATATTGATGCAAGATTATCTCCTTATTATGCAAGTATATTGATGCAAGATTATCTCCTTAATTCATTCAACAACCAAGCAATCAAGAGAATACCTTCTTTGTATTAAAGACAATAAAATTCAAATATGGAAGAGACTTGTCGTAAATTTTGATAGCATTTTTATATTTTGCAAAAATTGCAATATATAAATATATATAAAAAATTAAAAATATTATTATTATGGTAAGTCTTTCTAATACTTAGAATCTGTTAATCTATACCCCTTGAAAGTTAAATATATATATGATGCTACACTGTCCCAAATTGACTATAAGAGCTAATAGCCATTTTCAAATTATTGGACAGACTTATCATAAAGGTTGGTGACAGCTTTATGTTTTGCAAAATTACAAACAAAAAACTGTAGGGCAAGTATGTCTGATGCTTAAAATATGTCAATTGTATGCCCCTTGGATTAAAAAATATCTGATGCCACAGGGTAGGTAGAAGGTAGGTAGAAATTTCTTGAAGATTCTCCAATTTTTTGAAAGGCATCAGGCCAGGAGATCAGCAAAGAAAAATCCAAGGATTTCTCATAAATGTGAATTCAAAACTCTAAAGAATTGGAGAGGTCCTAGGATTACAAATCCTGGAAATTCCCACTAGGTATGTAGGATTTCCTCTTCGTGCATTTATATAGAAAGTAATGAATTGGGCACCAATCACTAATCAACTCAAAAGCAAGTTTGGACAAATAGATTTCATTTAATCCATAGCTAGCAGAGTTACTCTTATCTAATCAATTCTCTTAATCATACCATTGTATCAAAGGATGTACTGTGCTGGAATTCCAAAAAGAAAATTACCATAATTAAGGATGGCTACATCCTAAGAACTGGAGAAAGGATGTATTGTGCCGAAATTCCAAAGAGAAAATGAGCACTGTTAAGGATGGCTACATCCTATGAACTTGTGAGAGAAGACATATAAAAATCCCAAATCCGGAAAAACTTAAAGGTGTAGCTTCTGACAACATGGGTTACATTGTATCCAATCTTGTGACAACATGAGTTATACCAAGCCATGAAGCTTGTTGTCTCGGGGTAGGTAGAAGGTTCAAGTCTTGTGGATCATGACATTTATATGTGTCCATGCATCTGTACATGTGTCGACCATGAAGCTTGTTGTCCCATCTGGTTTTTCTCATTAGAGGGACTGAAAGTGACCACTGTCAAGCCACTGCTAACAGTGGGTTCTGTTCTGTTGACAATTGATTACTTCTTAAATGCCACTATCGCAGTCATAGTGAGCCCATCACTCGTTGCAGCGATGTGGGGTCTGAAATCTATAATATGACTTCACTGCCCAGAAGTTTGCACTCCCGAAAATAGTAATTAATTGATCCTCTATGCCATGGCAGCCACTAGCCAGCTCCATGCAAGTAAGCAAGTAAGACATAAAGCCTCGGGTTCAACATTCCGAGACAACTGAATCTTTCCAAAAATATTGACTTAGAAAATTGTGATGATCGTTGAATTGACTTAAATAGTTCTCTCAATTATCGTGCCAGTGCTAGTTACCCCGCTAAACAGAAAAGGAACAGAGTAACGCCCTTCAGCCTCATTGGCAGCCATTGTTGCGTTTGTGTTGTCCATTAAGCCAGAGTCAACAAACTGTTCCCACTTGCAGGTGTCACAAGTTTTATTTTCCAAAAAAATTGTGTCATAAATTTAATTGAAATGCATTATCTTTTTAGCACATTTTTTAATGAAGTGTGCAATTAATGTGTTATTGACATTTGAAATGACAGTTTTTTTAGAAACCCTTCATCATAGAAGGGCAGCATGAGTAAATAACCTTCTGTATGAAATTAAGACCAACCCTTCAAATTTGATCCTTAAATACAGGTCGCAAGGAGTGCAATGTTGTCGCAAGAAAAGGAGATCCGTCGAAGTAGGAATACAACTCGCAAGGAGTGCGATGTTGTCGTAAGTAATACTTGTAGTGCGAAAGCGACAGCTAGCGGGCATTAAATTTCAAAATCCCGAGATATTTTGGCGGTGTGCTTTTTGGTCATGTCTGTTTTTATGGCAATAAGTACCACTTGAGGTGACAGCTAAATGGTGACATGCATAAACGTTTCCTTAATTATTCAGGCGATCAGTCCATGTGACTGAAAGGACATATAACTTATTATTGATTACTTGCGTGTGTGAAGCACAGTTCTAGATAATGGAAGCATGATATCAAACTGGCCGCCCAAAGTTCGTTTTCATCTTATTTGCATGAGAGAAGAGTGATTGTTGTCTGCAACTGCAAGAGCAGAAGAGAATTGTTGAAAAGTACAATTATTGAATCCGAGGTTACAACTGCATCGCCTATGATAGTCATGGAAGATACTATTGGATTTATCCCACCACAGGTGGAGGTTCCACCAATCGCTGAGTAGATGACTCCAGTTGTAGAGCAAGTTCCAGTTAGACCTTCAAAAAAATCACATGCAAGCAGAACGGGTCCATCTGCAACTACATAGGGGAAGCATACTGCAAACAGGAAGATGAAAGGAAAAGAAACAACACCATCAACACCACCTCCTCAGGAGGAAGAAGACTCAAAAATTAGAAATATGTTGCTTCCAAACATTACACCAAGATGCTCTAATGTGCCAAAAGTTAAAATCCCAAAGAATTCGGGGGCTTCACTGGTAGCACCAGATCGACCGAAACAATTGGTTCCAATGGAATGGGCCAAAGGGCTTGAAAAATCGGGAATATTATCATTGTTGTATATGCCACACTTTGGCTGAAGCTCGAAAATAAATACCTATGTCAAATAGTTATTAGTTTGTTTTCATGGTGTCTACCTATGGCTCGAAAAACCAATTTCTGTCAATGTCGAACTTGTTGAAATATTGTAACTTCAAAGAATATTCTAAATGTATTTTGTTGATGTAACCCATGGGATATGTTTTATTCCTCCGCCAGGATGTTACTATTGTATTTGGTCATCCTAGAGTCATGAGGTAAAACCTCCTTTGTAAGTTGGGTCAATAGAACCCTCCTGAATATAATATAATATTGTTTTGTAACTTCCTAGGTGAAGTTGACCCAGTAAGTTTGTTGGGGCTGACTTGATTAGGGAAAAAGTCAAGTGTAAGAAAGAGTATAAATAGAGGAGATGTGTTCCTCATTTGAACACACACACTCACTTGTGGCTAACACATAGGAGAGAGAGAGACACACACACATATGAAAGGAGGAAGAGAACATGTTTGGGGTTTTATCTTTTTGCTTTTGATACATCTATATAGAGGAGGTTTTGCTGGGTTTTCTTCCCCTTGAGGGTTTCCCAGGATAAATCTGTGTCTATCTTGTGATTGTGTTTCTTTCAATGATCCTACATATGTTGTTGTTGTGAAATTGAATTGAATAATAATTAAATCTAGCTAAGCATATGAAATATTAACATGGTATCTGAGCTAGCCTGAATAGAACAACTTTCACAAGGTGAAACTCTCTCTCCTCTCCCTCCGATAAGAAGTTAGGGTTTCTGTCAAAGTTGGAATTTTGAAGATATATTTGCATAGAAAGTTGCACCTCCCTAGAGAGCATGTCTTGAGCCCTAGATCAAATTTTTGAGTGGGTATATATATGGGAAAGTCAAACCCTTGTTTTGCCCTGAACCAAAAAACTGTAGAAAACTAGAGAACCGAAAAACTGCAGAAACTGAAATATTACAAGACAATTTGAAGGGTGAAGATTTGGAATCTCCAGAAACTTAGTGTACAATCAACTCGCCTCAGTCAAGCACATCTCCAGGTATGGTCAATTTTGCATTTTTAGAAATTTCATTTTTTAGTGACCTCCTGGATAAGATGACCCTAAGCACTAAGCTTAAGGACAAGTTAGAAGGCATAGAAAACTTCCAATCATGGAAATATAGAATTGGTCTCATTCTTAGAGAGAATGATCTTAACAAATACATCAAAGGAGAAGTTTCAGAACTAGAAGAAGATGAAGCTAAGGAGAAGCACAAGAAGGACCTAATTAGGGATATGAGGATCATTGTTGATTCTATCAAAGATCACTTAATTCCTCAGGTGTCGTCCAAAGAGGCACCTAAGGAAATGTATGACACCCTATCCTGAATGTATGAAGGAAAGAACATCAACATAAATATGAATACAAGAGCTCAATTGAAAAGTACCAAGATGAGAAAGGAGAATCCATTCAAGACTACTTCACAAGAGTCTCCCAGTTCAAGGAGCAACTAGAAGCCATTGGAGACTCCCTTGATGCAGATGAACTAGTAATGACTGCTCTTAATGGTCTCACCAGACCTTGGGATTCTTTCATCCAAACTATGTGTGCCAGAAAGGAAAGCATGAAGTTTTAAATTGTATGGGAAGACTGCATCCAAGAGGAGGCTAGAGTAGCCAATAGAGAATATCTACTTAAGGAATATGATCAATCCCTAGCCACCCATACTAAAAGAGGAATAAGTCAATCTAACTTCAAGAAGGAAAGCAACAAGGAGTCCCAAATTCTGAAGAAGTTTTAAAGGAAAAGAGGAAACAACAAAAGGAAAGACTACTCCAACTTTCAATGTTTCAATTGTCCCAAGATAGGATACCTTGCCAGAAACTGTCCATTGAAGAAATAAGAATACAAGAAGAAAAACAAAAGACATCATGCACACCTAGATGAAGATGAAGAAGAAGAAGAAGAGGAAGAAGGACCTCAAAGAAAACTAACAAAAGAAGAAGATGCAGAAGAGTATGTACTATTCTCTGCACTCTCTGGTTCTGTCATACCTGGAGAAGATACATGGCTTATTGATAGTGGTGCTTCAAAGCAGATGACTGGACAAAAGAAAAATATTTCAAAACTTGAAGAAAAGAACTCTCCTCATAAAGTATATTTAGGAGATGACTATTAATATCCTATAAAAGGTATTGATGAAGCAAGCTATAAGCTTGATTCTAGAAATCCCATGAGAATGAAAGAAGTCTTATAAGTACCAGGTTTTAAAAATAACTTACTTTCTATCTTAGCATTAGATAAGAAAGGATATAGGGTTGCATTTATAGATGGACAAGTGCTTATGTGGCCTAGAGGAAAGTCAATTGAAGATGCAGTTTTCATTGCTGAAGAAGGAGGATTATATAAACTCAAGGGACATTTGGAAACAACCCTTTCTCATGAATTCACTAGCCCAAGTGAACTATGGCATAGGAGGCTTGCTCACATCAACTACAAAGCACTACCACATGTGAGCAAAGTAGTAACATGTTTACCTGATTTCAAGATCGATCATGAAGGCACCTGCAAAGGATGTGCAAGAGGGAAGAATATCAAGCATCCATTTCCGAAGAGTGAAACAAAGACTAAAGGTATGTTGGAATTAATTCATTCTGATGTATGTGGTCCAATTCCTCCCACATATTTGAGTGGTTTTGAATATTATATTACATTTCTTGATGACTATTCAAGAAAGACTTGGATATATTTCTTGAAAACAAAGGATGAGGTATTCGAAAAATTCAAGGGATTCAAAGCCTTGGTACAGAATCAATAAGAAAAAAGAATCAAGACACTCAGAACAGACAATTGTGGAGAACATACTTCAAAATAATTTGAACCCCTTTTGTAAAGAAGCTAGAATTAAGAGGGAACTAACCAATCCCTACAATCCTCAACAGAATGGTGTTGTGGAAAGAAAGAATAGGACCATTATGGAAGAAGTAAAGAAAATGATACATGATTAAGATCTACCCATGCATCTATGGGATGAAGGAGCAATAACAACTGTATATGTACATAATATATTATCTCATAGTTCCCTTGGATTGAAGACTCCTGAAGAAATGTTCACAGGAAAGAAGCCTAAAGTAATCCATATCAAAATATTTGGTTTCCTAGTATTTATTCACATTCTAAAATAAAAGAGAACCAAGTTGGACCCTTATGGAAAGAAGGGAATATTTATTGGATACTGTGAAGTCTCCAAAGCCTTTAGAATATACATTCTAGGATTCCATCACATGGAGATAAGTAGGGATGTAACATTTGATGAAGAAGCAACTCTCAAGAGATCCAACAAGTGCCAACATGAAGAATTTTATGAAGAAGATATACCTATCAGAAATGAAGAAGTTGCACCATCCCCTGAAAACGAGACTTTAGATGATCGTGATATGATAGAACCTCAAGAACCTCCTACTATGAATATATCACGAAAGAGAAAACCTGCTTGGGTAAGAGAAATCATACAAGAAGCAGAAAAGTATGGAGCTCCAGAAGCCTCCACAAGAGTAAGTAAAAGATCAAAGCCATTCTCCAGTTATGTAGCCTTGATGTGTGATCTTGTATATCAAGAACCTACCAATTATCAAGAAGCTGTACAAAAGAAAGAATGGGTAGAATCAATGATAGAATAATACCAATCTATAATGAAGAATGATGTTTGGGATAT
The DNA here is from genome assembly GCA_001517045.1 of Pseudotsuga menziesii. Classification (NCBI taxonomy): domain Eukaryota; kingdom Viridiplantae; phylum Streptophyta; class Pinopsida; order Pinales; family Pinaceae; genus Pseudotsuga; species Pseudotsuga menziesii. Next base: position 402,712 of record LPNX010563665.1, read on the forward strand.
AGTTCCCAAACCCGAAGGCAAGAGTGTGGTATCTTCCAAATGGATCTACAAGATAAAGCATGCAGCCAATGGAATTATTGAAAAATACAAAGCAAGGTTAGTGGCTAGAGGATTCTCTTAGAAAGAGGGAATTGATTATGAAGAGACATTTGCACCAGTAACAAGGTACACTTCCATCATAACCATCATGGCACTTGCATCCATGATGAAGTGGAGTTTACATCAGATGGATGTAAAGACAACCTTCTTGAATGGTGTAATTGAGGAAGAAGTATACATTGAACAACCACAAGGATTTGAAGTCAAAGACAAACAAAATCACGCATGTGAGTTGAGGAAGGCTTTGTATGGACTAAATAGAGATCCTAGAGCTTGTTATGGAAGGATAGATAGCTTCTTGACAAGCTTGGGATTTACCAAAAGTAAAGCCGAATCTAACTTTACTTTATGGTTATGGATGATGAACCTGTAATACTATTATTGTATGTGGATGACTTGTTTCTGAAAGGAAATGAGAAACAAATTTTAGAACGCAAGAAAGCTCTATGAAGAATTCGAGATTAAAGATCTTGGATTTATGCACTATTTTCTAGGCCTGGAAGTATGGCAGAGGCTAGAAGGAATCTTTCTCAACCAGGGAAATTATGCTGTGAAAATATTAAAAAGATTTGATATGACGGAGTGTAAACCCATGAACACTCCCATGGATATCAACCTGAAGTTGTTATTGGATGAATCATCAGAATTAGTGGATGTGACTTAGTACAGACAAATTATTTGGTCGTTGATGTATCTGACGAATACCGGGCCAGATATATGCTTTGTTGTGAACACCCTGAGTAAATATATAGTCAAACCTAGATGTGTTCACATGATAGCTACAAAGCATGTGATGAGGTACCTGAAAGGTATGATAAACTTTGGACTATACTATGATGGAGATCATGACTATAGACTGTATGGTTATACAAATGCAGATTGGGATGGAAGTACCTTAGACAGGAAGAGCAGCTTAGGTGGATGTTATTGTATGGGATCCGCCATGATCTTGTGGTTTGGCGGGAAGCATTCTGGTGTTTCTTTCAGCAGAGCTGAAGCAGAGTATATAGCAGCTTCTTCTGCTAGTTGTGAAGCCATATGGATTCGGAAGTTGATGTCAGGTCTGTTTGATATGGAGCTGGATACCACAGTGATTATATGTGACAACCAGAGTTGTATAAAGATGACGGAGATCCCAGTGTTCCATGATAAGTCGAAACACATATAAATCCAATATTTTTATACATGGGACATGGTACAAAAGGGAGCTATAAAGCTCCAGTATCTACGTATCGTTGAGCAAGTTGCTAATGTGTTGACCAAGCCTTTGTCTTGAGTAAAGTTTGAATGCTTCCATGATGAGCTTGGTGTACTACACAAATACTTTCCTCGTAAGGAGGAACAATGATGATGAGACTGAAGACTTTCCTCGTAAGGAGGAATAATGATGATGATACTGAAGACTTTCCTTGTAAGGTGGAACAATGATGATGATACTAAAGACTTTTCTCATAAGGGGGAACAATTATGATGATGTTGAAGACTTTCCTCGTAGGGAGAAACAATGATGACGTGACTGAATACTTTCCCTCATAGGGAGGAACAATGATGATGATGTTACAGACTTTCCTCACAAGGAGGAACGATGATGATATGGACCCTCCTCAGAAAGGGGGAGCAAGTTGATGATATGGACCGTCCTCGGAAAGGGGGAGCAAGTTGATGATATGGAACCTCCTCAGAAAGGGGGAGCTGGTTGATGATGTGGACTCTCCTCGAAATGGGGAAGTAGGTTGATGATGTTGCAGTGCGATTGTATCATCCCTGGACATTAGTCCTAAATTAAATCCATATACTTTTTTCTCTGAGAAGGTTGTAGGATTGCATCGTCCTTGGCCGACTTATGTCCTAAATTGATAGGGACCGATCATCCCGTAATTGAATCTGTAGCCTTTTGTCTTCGAGAAGGTTGTAGGATTGCATCGTCCTTGGACTTATGTCCTAAAGTGATAGGGATTAATCATCCCATAATTGGATCATGTGTGCTACAGGTTATGTTGCTGCCAATGATGATGTTGATCAAGAGATCAAACATTGCTATGAAGGATCAAGCGATCGAGTGCTGCAAAGGATCAAGCGATCGAGTGTCATGGAATATGATGAATATTGATCAAGTGTTGTTGTAAAGGATCGAGCAATCGAGTGCTGCAAAGGATCAAGCAACCGAGTGCTGCAAAGGATCAAGTGATAGAGTGCTACAAAAAATCAAGCGATTGAGTGCCGCAAAAGATGAAGATCAAAGATGAAGACTAATCAAGTGTTGCTGCAAAGGATCAAGTGATCAAGTGCCGCAGAAGATGAAGATCAAAGATGAAGACTCAATACTATAGAAGATGATGTTCTAGTATTGAAGATGTTAAAGATAACTGTTCCAGTTACTGATGATTGTTGAAAACTTCCAATGACGTATAGATGTATCACATTGGTGTTGTTGCATATGTTCTCTCTCTCCTTGCTCCTACAGTTGATGATGTTGTTGTCAGTAGAATACTCTTCTCATTAAGTGGGAGTGTTGAAATATTGTAACTTCAAAGAATATTCTAAATGTATTTTACTGATGTAACCCATGGGAGATGTTTTGTTCCTCTGTCAAGATGTTACTATTGTATTTAGTCATCATAGAATCATGAGGTAAAACCTTCGTCATAAGTTGGGTCAATGGAACCCTCCTGAATAATATAATATTGTTTTGTGACTTCCTAGGTGAAGTCGGCCCAGTAAGTTTGTTGGGGCCGACTTGATTAGGGAAAAAGTCAAGTGTAAGAAAGAGTATAAATAGAGGAGGTGTGTTCCTCATTTGAACACACACACTCACTTATGTATAGCGCATAGGAGAGAGAGAGACATATCTGCAAGGAGGAAGAGCACTTGTTTGGGGTTTTATCTTTATACTTTTGATACATCTATATAGAGGAAGTTTTGCTGGGTCTTCTTCCCCTTGAGGGTTTCCTAGGATAAATCTGTGTCTATCTTGTGATTGTGTTTCTTTCAATGATGCTACTTATTCTATTGTTGTGAAATTGAATTGAATACTAATGATATATAGATAAGCATATGGAATCTTATTAGAAATCATTGCAATAATTATAGGCCTACCATTCGCAAGTTTGGACCCAACGCACTTGTTAAGGAAAGACCATAAATATGCGATATCGACAAGGATGGAAGAAAAATATGACATGATTAGAGAAAATAGAGGATTCCTAATATCCTCTATTAATGACCATACCGTTCGCTTTTATACGAAGGTATTATCTTCAAAAATGTTTCACAAAATGCGACCGACGCAATGTATTACAAGTGCGGTTACACTAGCTGAACTATGTGCGAAGGGAGTTCAGATCAACTGGTTGAAGACAATCTTGATGGTGCTATAAACTTCATATCCTATAAAAGCATTATATACTTCATCCTATAAGAAAATGAGGTTAATGATTATGTAAGCAAAGTTATTCCTGAACCTACAAATGATGATGAGAAAACTAAGCAAAAGAAAAATGGATCGAAGGAAAAAAAGGATTCTGGTTGACTCAGTGAAAGATCTCTTAATCCCAAAGATTGCACAATTGAAGACAACTAAAGAAATGTATGATTCTTTGACTGGTCTATTTGAATCCAATAATACTAACATGAAGTTAGAATTCAAGAATAATCTTTGTGACATCAAGATGATGAAGTCATGTTGTTGCTACATACTTTATGAAGATTACTTAGACAAGATATCAACTCATAGCTATTGGAGAATAAGTTGACGATTGAGAGCTTGTCTCATTAGCTCTCAATGGTATTCCCACCTCATGGGAACCTTTCATTCAGGATTTTTGTGCCACAGATGCACTACCATCACTTGATCAATTATGGACTGATTGTGTTCAAGAAGAAGGAATAATTGTGTCTCGAAGTGGATCTAAAAAATACCAGGATGAAGAAAATTTATCCTTTGCAGCTCAAGCAAGGAAAGGTAAAGGAAGGAAATTTCCTTATAAGAAAAACAAAGTGAAAAGACATGCTTCATACCATGAATAAAATACAAATGATCTCTTTCATATCATGTGCTATAACTATAAGAAGTTTTTCCATTTTGCTAACAAATGTCCCGAGAATAAAAGAAAAGGGAAACAACATGCATTTGTTGTTGAAGCAGAGGACCAATCACAAAAGAGGACCAAAGAATCACAATTTGATCAGCTTGTTGTTGGTATTAGGAAGGAGTACCATTTTATCTCTCTTCAGTCAAGATCCATTACCAACAATAATGATATTTGGTTGGTAGATAGTGGCGCTTCCAAACATGTGACATGATATCAAAGTGATCTCACATATTTGTTAGAGGAAAATTCTTCACTGCATGTGGAACTTGGGTACGATTCTAGTTATGCAGTGAAGGGTGTTGGATATACATACTTCATTTAGATTAAGGAGACACTACATATGAATTACATAGTGTTTGTACTAGGACTAAAGAAGAACCTCCTATCTATTTTAGTCTTGGAGAACAAAGGCTTTAGAGTTGCCTTTGTGGATGGTCGGGTTTTGGTATGGGACAAGGACTCAAGCATAGATTCAAATAAAGTGATTGGTGTCTAAGAGGGAAGCTTGTGTTGGTTTACATGATGCCCAGTTCAAGTATTGATCCATGACAACATCAGTCTATGTGAGCGCATAAAATATTTTCTCGCCTACACTACAGATCTCTTCCTCGATTAAGGAGATGGTCACAAGTTTACTAGAGCTTCAAATGGAGCATGATGGTGTTTGCAGAGGATGTGCACTTGGTAATAATTATACCAAGGTATTTTTCCTAAGTAGTGACAATCGATCCAAGCGGATCTTGGATCTGGTACATTCTGATGCTTGTGGACTGATGATAGTTCATTCCTTGAGTGATTACATGTACTATGTGATATTAATTGATGACTACTCTTGAAAGACTTGGATATATTTCATAAAGACCAAGGATGAAGTATTAAACACATTTTAGGAGTTTAGGGATCTAGTTGAGAACTTGATACGAAGGCACATCCCAGTATTGAGGATAGATAATGGAGGAGAGTATACCTCTAATGACTTCAATAAATTTTGCAAAGATGCAGGGATTAAGAGCAAGCTAACAATTCCTTACAATCCACATCAGAATGGGGTAGCATAAAGGAAAAAACATGGCTATCTATTAGCCATCCAAAGCAATGATTCATGATTAAGGATTACCCATGGATTTATGGGAAAAAACATCCAATACTAGAGTTTATGTTTAGAGCAGGAGACGTCATCAAATCTTGGGGAAAAAGACTCTAGAGGAGGCATTCACAGGTATGAAACCTGAAGTCAATCATATGAGGATCTTTGTTTTCCTAGTGTACTTTCATGTACCCAAGGAAAAGAGATTGAAGCTGGAAACTTCAAGAAAGAAGGGGACCTTTGTGGGATATAGTGAGACATCGAAGGATTTCCAAATATACATCCTTGGTTAGAGACAAATTGAGGTAGTTGGGATGTTACCTTTGATGAGGAGGTAGATTTCAGGAGATTTAGAGAAGCTCACATGGATATTGACTATGAAGAGTAGGAGGCTCCCATATTTTTTTTCCTGGGAAAAAAGCATAATTTCATTTCATCTTTCGAGAAGAAAATTACATTTTGTAGATACACATCATTGTGTATTCGGAATAAACCATATGGGTCCAAACATTCAAAAAGGGACGAGTGTTCAGTCCCTGCCAAAATAGTGTCCACAGTATAACCTGTAATGTATACATATACATCCAGAATCATGCAGAGATAAATCTCCACTTAAATCACAAACTGTTCAAAATATTTATAGTAACTATAAATAAAAACCAACAGTGTCAAAAATCATCTGAAATGTCCAAAAGCAAGCAGAGAGTAAAAAGCCACCGCCGAGAAAGTAACCAGAGTCCAAAAAAGTGTCACATCTATGCAACCCCTTCAATGAAGGGTCTATGATAATACTCATGAGCCGAACCATCAACTGATTCTCAGATATTCCATTGACCCAACATCAATAGTAGAATAGGAGGCTCCCATATATATAGATCATTCTATTAATTATTTGGATGACCAAAGAGAGGAGCCAGTGGCTCCAACATATCATGTTGACAGGCAAAAAAATGTTGCAATGGTCAAGAAAATACCAGGATGTCTTTGTAACACTTTGCAGGTTGTAGAGAATCATTCGACTCCTAGTGGTATCTTCATGGAAATTAAGAGACCTCGTATATTCTCAAGTGACATGATATCTATGAGTCACATCATTGATTTTGAGCCTTCCAATTATGAGGAGGATGTTTATCAACAGGTTTGGAGAGATGCCATGGTGGAGGAGTATCAGTCCATCATGAAGAATGATGCATGGGAGATTGTTCCTAGAAATGAAGGGAAGTTTGTAGTGAATTCCAAGTGGATTTACAAGGTCAAGCATACAACGAATGGTATCATTGAGAAACATAAAGCAAGGTTTGTGGCCCAAATATACTCTCATAAAGAGGGAGTTTACTACAAGGAGATGTTTGCTCCAGTGTCCATGTATGCTACTATTAGAACTATCATTTAACTTGCTTTAGTGATGTGTTGGAGATTATATTATATGGATGTAAAGACTGTGTTTCTTAATGGTTAAATTGAGTAATAAGTGTACATAAAGAAACCTCTAGGCTTTGTGATACATGGGAATGAGTCAAATGTATGCAAAATGAAGAAAGCATTGTATAGACTCAAGGAGGCACCCAGGGCTCGGTATTCCAGGATTAACGAATACCTAATGAGTTTGGGATTCACCAAGAGTGTAGTGGATCCCAACATTTACTACAAGGTTGTCAACAATGATCCTCTGATCTTGGTACTACATTTTGATGACTTGTTTCTTACCGGAGCAAAGCAATTCATAGTTGAATGCAAGAGGGAGTTAGCCTCTGAGCTCGAGATAAAGGATATAGGTTTGATGTAGTACTTCCTGGGATTGGAAGTGTGACAGATATAAGATGAGATATTCCTCAATCATGGGAAGTATGCATTTGAGATCGTAAGGATATTTGGTATGATGGACTGCAAGCTCATGACTACACCGATGGTAACAAATCTAAAGAAGTTGGGTGATTCTGCTTCAAATTCATATTTGGTGGAGTCCCACTATGTATAGGAATCTTATTGGATCCTTGATGTACCTAGTTAACACCAGGCTAGATATTTTCTACGTAGTAAATACCTTGAGCCAGTTCATGGTTGAGTCGAGGGAGTTGCAATGGGTGGAAGAAAAGCATGTGTTGAGGTACCTATGTGGTACACTTAAATATGGTATCAAATATGTCTTGGGTAGTGATGTGTGGCTACGAGGGAGGGAGGTAGTGTGGTAGACATAAAGAGCACCTCAAGGTGTTACTTCAACTTGGGATCAACCATGATTTCTTGGTTTAGCCGGAAGCAGACTTCTGTAGCACTAAGTACATTAGAAGTAGAGTATATTGCAACTAGTGATGCAAGTTGTAAAGCAGTGCGGCTTTGGAAGTTACTTGCTAGACTATTTGATCAAATGTTGGAAACTGCCTTGATATATTCTTGTAATCAAAGTTGTATCAAGCTTTCAAAACACCCACTCTTCCATGACAAGTCAAAACATATTGAGATTAAATATCTCTCCATCCAAGACATGGTGCAGAAGGGAGCAATTAAACTCTAGCACATATCCACAAATGAGAAAACTATAGACATTCTGACCAAGCCTCTGTCCAAGGAAAAGTTTGTATACTTTAGAGACAAGCTCGGTGTGGTAGAGAATGCCTCCCTCACTGAGAGGGAGTGTTGATTTTGGGGAAGCTATGGGTAAACATCCTCCTAGACATAGTCACAATGCTTGGTTTGATGGGTCACAATGGTTTGACCTATGGAGGATGATTATGGTTCACTCAATGGTGTATGTGAGGACCCTAGATGTATCATTTCTTGGTCATGGTGCTTGTTCAAGTGGTATAAGGGTTGGATGCTTGCAAATATACTCCTTGGTTATAGGAGGCCCTAGTATATTCCTTCTTGATCATGGAACTTGATTAATTTGTATAGGACTTGGGTTTCCCATCATATGCCTACCTGGCTCTAGTATTCCTTTTCATAATATATTGGATTTGACTTGTCCATTATTACGGATTAGGTACCCCTATTGGAATGGTTAAGTCTACTCTAATGTGGGTGCACACACACTATATCTCTTATGACATATATGGACATGCATGTGAAGCAAGCTCATGGAAATCCTTCTTGGAATATGAAGACTAAGTTTCTAGATCGTGTTACGTACATTAAAGAATAAGTTGAGGGTATGTGAAAATAAATAAATAAATAAAAATAAAGAATTAAACATTAAAATGAAAAGATAAAGAAATAAAATACCATGGTTTTATGAAACCGTGGGAGAAGCGATAATAAAATATGATATAATAATTTATTACGTCGATATGCGTTTAGATATTATCTGAGATTTTGGACCTCCTTGAGCGGATCAATAAGATTAAGCCGAGTGTAACAAGTTTACAGCCGAGATTCATTTCATGGTTGTAGTATCTTGTTATGCTTAAATACATCTTGATTAAGATTTAAATAAGCTTCAGTTAAGCGGTGGTTAAAGAAATGGGCGACAATTTGTTTTTTGTTTTTTCCATATTAGTTTTTTATTTTTATTTTTTAAGTAGTATTTTTTTAATGTTTATATTAATTAGTTTAAAGTTTATGTTATACCATAAATGGATAACTATAACGATCTGGTATGAATAATGGATAAAGAATAAACTAATATTATTTTAATATAAAATTATATATTTTAGCCTTTGTTTAACAACCAACCATCTCCACAAAACTAAGTGGCTGGCTACGCCTATCGGCATTCACCGACCACTTAACTTGTGGTTGTGTTAGTTAATTAAGCATCTAAATAAAGAGTAAAAGCATGTGCCCTTTACATTTGAAAAGGCACGATGAGGCTTATTTAGTGGTCCATTTATTGTATTGTATTCATTTTTTTACCATTATCAATCATTCATTTTATTTAAAGTGTAACATATGTTTGAATATTTTAGTATATAGTTATTTTATGAAGAATATGTTGCATAAAATTCATAAGGGAAATAACTAGCATTTGCACCAAGAGGTGCAAAAAAATGTCGAGAGGGTAAAAATATTTTGTCTTTTCGCAAGCCAACCTTTGTGACTTACCATGGGAGACTGCATATTAATACTAAGTTTTGAAATTTTAGGTTAAGACATTTATAACTGTTGTGTTTTGGGGTTTTGATTTTCGATTATAAATTTTCCAAGAAATAATAAAAAACTAACAACAACTTAAAATTAACGCGTGTAATAAGTATGCCGAATATTTGCAAATACTAATAAATTTCAAGCTCCCGCAACCCGAAATTTGCGTGATGCGGGTTTCAGGAAAGATTAGCGGGATGACACACAATACTTACAAAAATTATCTCGCAACCGCAAATATCGGGATGTGGGTTGCGGGATGCGTGTTTCGGGAAAGATTGAATACAACTTCATTTATTTTGTCTTCTTGTATCCCGCATCGCGAATTCCGCATCTCGATTTCTGCAACCCGGAACTAAAAAATTACGGGATGTGGGTTTCAGCAAAGATTAGCGAGATGACACACAATACTTAAAAAAATTCTCTTGAATCCCGCAACCACAAATTTCGGGATGTGGGTTGTGTTATAGCTAGTTTTTGTTTTCTATTTTTAGACCTTATGCTTATTTTCAAAACATGGTTTCTCTTATTGCTTTAAGATTATAAGTTTGGTTTTTGAAGTATTTTGATACAATGCTTATTTTTATTTTTTGATTTCATAAGTTTTTATTTTAAATTTACTTTACTTAGTTGTTTTCATAGTTTTAATGGGCTTATTAGGTGTATGTATTTTTGAAAGGTTGTAAAATCTAAAGAAGAGTTATTTGCAGTGGGATTAAAATGTGAAATGGTACAACTTTCAGCTGTTAGGTATCAAGGAAAATCATTAGTAATGTTATGAGGAGCTGCAACAAGATGGAGACCAGAAGCCAGTAGTAAAAGAAGCCATTGAAATAAAAAAATAAAATGCATAGTTATGCTCTGTTTTTTCCTGTTTTGGTCATTGCAATTGAGCGCGGATTACAAGCTGATGGAGATGAATTTTAGAAAACAAAATGAGGTTTTTGTTCAAAAGAGAACCATTCACAAAAACCTCTATCAGTTTTTCAACATCTATCAAGGTTTGAAAGATTCAATTTAATATTTACAGCCTATTTTTTAGGGTTTAAAAATATTTAATATTTTCCTGTTTTAGTCTTCATCTTGCGGGGAATATTATGATTGATTGGAGACATATTTTTAAAAACCAAGAGAGGTTTTTGTTCATCATGGACCCATTCACAAAAACCTCTCTCAGTTCTCACATGGGTGTCACGGATAGAGAGATATGGAAGCTTATCTGAGACCTATTTTTTAGAAATTTGCCAAATTTACGAGGAATCCAATTTTGCTATTTTTAGTCAATTAGTTGAAAGTTGGTTAATGTAACTGCTGAGTAGTTTCAAATTGGAGCTAATGAAGAGAAGATAGAACTACTTCTTTGTAATTATATAAATGGGTGGGGGAAACAGAGAAGAGGTTGGAATTTTTGTACAAGAGGAGGCTTTCAGCTACTATACAGAGCTAAGTTTCAGAAAACTCTTATGCATGTTGGATTACTGATTATGTTATATATGCAATCTATAAGCCCATTTTATCTTCTGTGCTGGTTTCATTTCTGATTAGTGTGATCACTTAGTTTATGAATTCATTTCTTGTTTAAGGTTGTTTCTCATGGAATGCTTATGAACTGTGGATGAAACTCAGTTATGTGCTTATGTTTTTCTGGTTTATGTTACATATATTATACATCTCAGTCTAATATTGTGCATGATTTAGTTTTTTGCTTTGGCCTTATGAGTTTTACCCTCTTGTTTACAAACTGCAAAACCAAAACCCTAAAAAACCTGTTTTAATTAATTTTGTTTTATGAGATTGTGTTGGCTTGTTCTTTAGTAGTCTAAGAACAATTTCTCGCACTAACATGTTGCGCGATGGAAATTCCTGCCAATAATATATTTCAAGCTCCCGTAACCCGGATTGTGGGATACGGGATTCGGGATGCGGAATGAAATAATATTTGCAATATTTCATTTTTATCCCGCATACCGCCAGGTTTAATTGTGGCCTTCCATTTGTTTTAATCCTGCTTTCCTAATTTGACCCGCGTAAAATATATATATGCTGGTCTTTTACAATATCTTTACCAATTTTTTACTGTTGCGAATAATTGCGCTGCATGAATTTTACTACGCAACTTCATCACAGTCTAGTTTGACTACAGGTTAGCATCTTGGTCATTTCTTCATTCAATTTATTACTGTAGTCAAGCCTGAATTAGTTTTAATTTTAGCTTCTCGTTGTTTTTTCTTTTAAATAGAGTTTTTCCAATTTGCAACAATGGCAAGATCTACCTGCTGCAAAAACCTGCAAAAGGACATGTTAACCAAGGATCCAAACTTTGGTATTTTCTCAGATATCAGTGGCAGAATCACTCATACCTACCAAATTGAATGGCCTAGGGTTTATGCAATTTTTGACAATGACAAATTTTCTGATATTCAAGACAACCAGTTGGCTTACGAAAGAATGAGGGATTCTGGACTTCATTTTATTGCTACTAGACCTGCTATGCTCCCCTACAATGACGCGGTCAAATGGATAGTAGAACATGCGGACCTGAAAGACCATTCTTTGAACAACAATAGAGGGTTAGAGATAGCCAATTTTCGTCCTGGTGTATTTATGAAGGCTTATGCCCTTAAACCAGTAAGACAACCCCTGAAAGCAGAATTTGCAAAAGCCTCCAAAAGTAGGTTCAATTTCAAAGGAATGTTAAAATGATGGATGCACCAACCTAGTAAATTCTCGAAGAGGTCTAACAACCTTTAGCCTGTGACTTGGTTCAAAGAACCCTATTCCTTATTGGCAGGTATGTTATGCAAACTGTATGGCCTTCCTAATTGTTTTATGTTCAAGGTTGAATGGGCTCTAGTAGCTCATCATGTTTTAGCAACAGGTGATTCTTTCCCGTGGGCATCCATCTTGTCGCTAGAACTCAAAATTTATATCCAAGACTACCAGAAGGCCACCACTAGAAAGAAACCCAATTTCTTCTTTCCAGCCTTCATTTATGATATATTTTGTGTTGAGTTCCAATATCCCAATTTGGGATGGAAGTGGAGTTTTTTGGGCCCCCCCGGTGCCCATTTATTATTTAGAAATTTGGGATACTAACTATGCACCCAAGTTCTATGATATATGTGAACACTTCCTTGACACCATCTATTTTTCAATTGTCAAAAAGGAAACTCCTGCATTTTCACCTGAAGCCACAGCTTTGATTGCTACAATGGGTGACTGGTATGTTAATGAGTATTTTTCGTACATCAGGATTTGTGGTAGCAACATTGTTCATATGCTACCCAGAATTCTCCCTGACAGGTTGGTTCTAGAAGAAGTGGCTTTCCAAACTGTCAATGACGGGGTTTACAGGAAGTTGATTGGCCCTAAGAAAAAAGCTTGGCCCAAATTCCCTTTGAACCTTGGAACGTTGGTTATCCCAACTTCTACCTAGGCTGCAGTATTTGGTGAATAGATACATTCCTTGAAGCTTGGTTTTTCCAGCAAGAGAAAACACGATCCCAAGGGATTCCTCGATGCCCACTTTAAGCAGTACCATATCAAAATTAATTATGTGCATGAGGAAATTCATGATGATTCCATTTACCAGGGTGTTAGTACATTTTATGAAGTCTTGGGGAGAGCCAAAAGCAAGAATGAGCAAGCCCACATCTTGCAGCATCAAAAGAAACCGAAAGACAGGATTTAGTGTTACAGGGCACTGTAGGTTGGCCTCTTGGAGAAAGTAAGAAAGGACAGAGAAGAAAAAGAAGTTGAAGCAACGAAAAATTCATCATTGGCAACTTTTCTGGATGGAGACAAGGGAAAAGGTCTAATGGAAAACCTTTTAGAGGTACCAGTTACCCAGCATGTCAAAGCCTTAATACTTACGTCTACATATTTAAAACAGAAGCTGGCAATGATGAGCTCTGTGCTGAATACTTAGGCAACTATAGCTGCTGAGAGTGTTACTGATATCCCGGTGATTGTTGCAATCAATCATCCAAGTGATAATCAAGAAATAGCTGAACAAAAACCATTCAAAAGATTGAAGGTGAAGGCTTCTTCCTCTACAACTCCTACTATCGATTTGGTTGATTCAGACTTAGAAGAAGATGTGATAGCCTATGCACCTGTCACTGAAGAGGTGGATCAATATTTGCAATCATTCACAGATTTGTTGAATGGTGATGGTAAGAAAGGTTTTATCCATGTCTCTGTAGTTTCACAATCTTCTTCTGTTTCTAGCTACTTGTATTCAGCATTGCTCCTTTCATCCATTCATACTTTATCTACCCTGCCTGCAGGAGCACCCATATCACCTACACTGTCTCAATTGTATCAGGATTTAGCCTCTACACCTGAATCTATCATGTCTGATCCTATGTAAACCTCCATCTCACTACCTGTTATTTCAGAAGCACCAATTTTCAAGATTCCCTTACACCTACTATCAGTTACTCTGTCAACATCGTCTAGTACTAAAAAGGTTTTGGTGTCTTTCTCACCACTTCTAGCTATCAATCTCCACTTCCCATATTCCGAATCTTCAACCCCACTCGCCTCTTCAATCGTTCGAATAACCTGTTCAAAACATTTCAGAAGCACCAATTTTGAAGATTCCCCTAGAGATATCATCAGTTACTTTGTCAACATCATCTGGTACTGAAAAGGTTTTGGTGTCTTCCTCACCACTTCCAGCTCTCAATCTCCACTTCCCATCTTCTGAATCTTTAACTGCACCGCTCTCTTGTATCTCTGAAATAGCCCATGTTCAAAGCAATTCACAAGCACCAATTTTCAAGATTCCTATACATGTACCCTCAGTTACTATGTCAACATCATCTGGTACTAAAAAGGATTTAGTGTCTTCCTCACCACTTCCGACTGTCAATCTCCACTTCCCATCTTCTGAATCTTCAACGCCACTCTTGTCTTCAATCTCTGAAATAGCCCTTGTTCAAAACATTTATCCTTTGACCACTCACATTAGCATGACCATGCCCTCTCCTATCATTACCCAAAAATCCTCTTTGGTGTCTACAGTGATTGACACCTTTGGATCCATTGATCCAAGAGCTAAATTTGATGAAGACATTGTTGTCTCTCTTGGAGATTATAATTATAGCAATCCTAATAAAGTAGTGATTAGAAAGGGAAAAAAGAGGACTAGGGATCAAAGTGGGATGGAAGTATCTATTTCTGAGCAAATAGTTTGGACTCAGCAATCCGACGACCCACAGGTAGATGCAACATATATAGTTGCTGCTTTGGGTGCATTCACAGGTGCCAATCTCCATGTTGTTAACACTTTAAATAGGGAGTTTGACAGGAGGAAAGAAGAGATAACCCAATTAAAGGAAGAACTTGAGAAGACTAAAAGGGAACACGACGCTCATTTTGTTGATCTTATGAAGACATCTGAGGATAAGTACAATGAACTACAGGTCAAAAGTGCCTTTCTTAAGGTTGAGCTGCAAAATGAGAAGACTTCAAATGTTGCCTTTACACAGAGGATAGCCTCACTTAAAAATCAATGTGAAGATGCAACTGTAAGTGCAACTTCCTCTTCGTTCTCCAGGTTTTCATAAGAAGAATTTAAGGAGTTGGCTATCATGACAAATCAAGAGCATTATGAGTTAATAACTGACTTGTTCCATAATTTAAATGATATTTATGAAACCTATATTACTTTTGGTCAGATGGCTGCTGTACTTGAAGATCACGTGGAAAAGAGGGAGAAAGCTTCAAAGGCTTATGATGACATTGTGGACTAGCAAAGGTACATGAAGGGCAAACCAGAAAACATCATCATCCTCAACAGGTTTCAGCTAAAGAACGTCAGAACAATACTCTGTTCTTGGCTTGATCTTAATGAGATGGTCGAAGAGACTATTAAAAAGGCATAAGCCATGTGTGGAAGAAGATGGTATGTTGTTGACAGTATCATGGAGGCTTTGCTTTTACCCACAGTAGATCTTATTGAAAATGCTTGTCCTCCAAAATTGATGATCAAGCAGGTTGAATGCTGGAGAGATGAAGCAAGGGAGAAAATCCGAGTGCTCAATCATATAACCATTGAAGACGTGGATCACTTAATCAGACAACTGTTGGCTATTGAGGGCAAGGTCCACATTTACATCTGCATCTAGCATAAGTTAGCTAAAAACGAAATGGAGAATTATAAATGTGATGCTCAACTTGGTTTTGAATCAGCCAACTATCCCAACATTGAGGAATTGCTCGGGATTTGGAACAGATGGCAGGATTTCCTTGGATATTGGTTTTATTTAGATTTGTCAATCCCAATTTGATGGAAATCTACTCTTTGTAATAATTATTTAAAGGGTGGGTTTCACATGTAATAGGGACTTTATGGAAGGGAAAAATCTGGACAAGAGACTGGAGATACCTCTGTTTAATTGAGGTTTTGTAATTTTGTGCAAATCTATTTAATGCAGTTATGATATTCTTTCATATCTCTTGTTGTTTATTTGATTAAGTTTCCTTAACGGATTATGAGTTTTCCTGTTTCAGAAGGATCAATATTACCGTTAGTATTTTGTGATCAATTAGTACATTTATTCACAGCCTTGCTAGTCACTCATGTACTGACAAACTTTTAATAGAGTTTATTTTATTAAAATCTTTATCTATTTCTGCAAATGATTACACAGTGAATTCGATAATACATATCTTAAATTTTTAATGTGTTGATTTTTTTTTTAGAAAATTAGAAACTCAATTTTATAGATTCCTATAACTTGTGAGAAAAAGGGGCATCCCAGAGAGAAAGACATGAAGCTGTAGATTCCCAGGTAATAAGTTGGCCCTCTTAAATGGATAGGTTGTTCGCGAGCGTTGTTGGAGCAACACTGGGGAATGTTGGGACTTGAATGGTGACTTGGAAATGGACTTAGAGAGTAGGAGGTTGAGTTTACATGGAGCAAACCAGAGAAAAATATTCAGAAACAGGCGATACAGATTGGCCATGTTACAGATTTTAATGGATAAGTTGTTGATACTATTTCCAACACTACTGTTGGAAATTTCAGCAGGTAGATATGAGTTTGGATGGGGAGCCTCACCAGATGCAGTTATAGGTAAAGGGTCCACATCCACCACCATAAGTTCTATCTTGATAGCCATTGTTGTAGTTCTCTTTCAGAACTGTGCCTAGTTTCTTTTTTTCTTTTTTTTAACAAAAGCGGTTATAGTATTAAGAAGAGCTCAGTAAGAAAAATACTGATCAGAGGTACATAATCCAACTAACATCCGAAACTCAACTAGATTCAGACGAAACTCCTGTAGCCGATCTAGGGAGGTATATCAATGGATACAACAGAATTTACATTTAACTCGTTAAGGCCAATGGTTATGGACTTATTTGCTGCCGAATCCGCCAGAGCATTAAGATTTCTAAGAATGTGAAAAAAATTAATTATCCTGAACGTGTTAGCCTTGTATCTGATTCTCCTAATCAGTGTTGCAAATTGCTCTTTCTTGCTCCTACTGCCTCTGTTCAGCTCCTGAATAATTAACCTGGAATCCCCGAATACCATAACTTCATCCACTCCTTTATTTTTTAACTGTTTAAGGCCCTGCCAAAGCCCATAATCTTCAACCATATTATTGGAATCGTAACCGATATTCCAAAAAAATTCCAACACCTTATTTCCTCCTGGATCGAAGATGACACCACCGCCTCCTGCTTTCCCAGGATTCCCTTTGGAGGATCCATCGAAGAAAAGTTTAAAGAGTTTCCTCTCTCTAAGCCAGTTCTCAAATTGCGAGTTGTCTAATCTGATCTCCCAATCCTCCACCTTATTAACAGCCACCTTATTTGCCGTCTTGATGTCAAGGCTATGCATCCACTTGTTTTCTTTGGCAGTCAGATTTACTTTATTTTTTGGGATTTTGGAATTTCTGACAACCTCCTTAAACAGAGCAATAATTTTAATAGCTGTTCTCCAGAACTATGCCTAGTTTCTACACAAGGTAGGGAGATTGTCTTATTTGAGATTGCTCAAACAAACAACAATTTAAAAACCAAAAATCCATTTTCTAGGTAAAATTTTCTTGGATCTTTATTGAAACAAAAGTAGATATTTTACATAAACAAGTGACCAAAGAAAAACATTACATTTATACAGAAGACAATGAGAAGATTAAAGCAGAAGTTGGTTTTAAAGACTTTGAAGCAAGTAAGCTTTCCTCTTGTTTCCTACATTCGACATATCGATTGCCTTGCATTCGAGAGTATCTGCAAAAAGAGAAAGGTGGATAAATGTGTAGGCCTGAAAGAGATGTAACTCTTGATATTGCAGTGAATGTGCGCCCTTGTCTGTCAAGTTTCCAATATCTATTGTTACATTTTGTAGGGTCATACCTTGGGATTTATGAATTGTTAAACCCCATGCCATTCGAAGTGGTATTTGTCTACGGGATCCTCTTGTTATTGCAGATATTGGAACATAAGTAGGATTAGAAGCATCCCATAAGGGTCCTTTGTAATGCAGGAATTCGAAAACAATAAATGATGGCAAGGCAGGAGGTTTCTCATTTGACTTGTAGACAATATGAATGACTTTTCCAAGTGAGTCGTTAACAAGTCCTACTTGAACCCATAAATTAGTAGTTAACATGACTTGTTGACCAACAGCAAGAAGGACCTTTAATACCAGTTGTTTGTCATCAATGGACTCATGGGCATTTTGGTTCCTTTGTTTTGCAAAGCAATGTGCAATTGGCTTATTAAGTTGTTTCAGCATGTGTTTGTTGTGCAGTGAAACAGAGCTATTTGTGGGATAGAAATGGATAGATTTTTCAAATGAATAATTTTCGACATGTGAATGCATGAGGTTGTTCTTGTCATTAGGAGTGCCCAATATTCAACAGTTGGTGTTTCATTTCAAAGGTTTAGCAAGAGTTGCGGAAAGGTAGTTTGAGAAGCACTATTTCCTTGTTGTAGGAAAATTGTTTTGAGCGTCATAAAAGTATCAAATGTACGCCAAAGAGCAATTCCAACGGATGAGCCTGCATACATGGGGATGTCTTTTACAAGAGGTAATTGTCCAAAGTCACCAAGAAGAATTATAGAGCAACCACCAAATGGGATTGTACATTTCAAGGGGAAAGGTTGATGTAAGTGTGCATCAATTTGAGTCAAGATTTTTGGACCAATAAAGCTCATTTCATCTATGAGAATATAACGAATATAGCGAAGTTCTTCTTGATGTTTTGAAAGGGATTGGCCTTCAAGAGGGTGCATTTCACCAATGGGTATTCGAAATGCATGTATGTTAAAAGCAACAACACAAGTTGGAGCAAGGAGAAGAAGTGGGCAGGCATTTTGTTTAGATGCAGTTTGAAGTGCAAATCTGAGGCAAGATATGGGGTAAGATTTTCTGGTTCCTGCAATACCTTGAATCACCAGTTTTAGCGGTTCAACATATGTAGTGTTTTTGAAATGGGATATGACAAGATCAAAGTCTATGCGTTGTGTGGGAGACAAGGAACTAGGTGAATTGGAGAAGGATGGGATGTCTTCATGTAGTTCAATGGACAAACAATTGAGCTCAATGAATGATGTTGTTGTCTCATGCAAATGGGTGCATATATTGTTATGTGACCAATTGTGATTTTTGTCAAATTCACGATGGTCAAGCATTTCAAGGTCATTAACTTGGATGTTATTGTCTAGTCTCATTTGAGAGAGAAGTTCCCATTCATCCATGGTATGGGGAAACAGAAATGTAATACCATCAAAGTTTGAACCTTCGGATAGAGGTGTAGAGGATTCTTCTTCTGCACGTTCAATATGACACACAACATATGTGCCTTTAATATGATGCCAATGAGAAATAATTACAGAATTTTTGGTTCCAATATCGTGAGGGATAGACCGAAAAGGTTTGTATAGAAGAAGTTCACTCCAACAAAACAGTTCAAAAGATGAAGAATCAGAGGGAGGAATGGAAGTGAAATGTGGATAGACTCTAACAATCTTGTCACGCAAGTTTTGTTTCCATGTATTTTTTGTCCTATTAGACAAGAAAGACCAACAACGAGCAGCTTCAAGCAAAGTTTGATGTTTAAGAGCAATGGGTCTTTGCATGTAAGCAAAAATGAAGGGGGGCGTTGCAGGGGTGTTATTAGTGTCATTAGAAACACAACGGAAGACAGTTTGGCTCACGTTTAGTGAAAAGAAGTGATGGCTACAAAGCACAAGAGGAAGCTTTTGCAGCATGTGACATGTCTCTTGTGCACTAATGTCTCTTTCTGCAACTGTTTGTGCAAGAAATTGTTTGATTGGCTGAAGAATGGGGCTGTCACTTGGTGCAACATGTGCAAGGCGAGAGAGAATGGAATGGTAAGTTTCTGATTTTGGCTCTACTTTTGATGCATACTTTGAAATGTATTTGAGAACGTCATGTTTACAAAGAACAGGTTGGCAATCAACATTAGCCCTCCATATTGAAAGCATGGTAGGGTTGTGAATATTTAGAAGGAGATCATTTCTTGCAGGATTGTAGGTTTTCTATCCATTTGGATCAATGAATAACGAAGAAGTAGCTTGCAGCTCATATGGAAAACCATAGCGACATTGAACAAATGTTCCTTTTTTGCGAAGACAAGTTGACTCTGAACATTTGGTGTGCCTTTGAACAAGATTGACAAGTTCTTCATAGTCAATTGAGTAGTTTGATGCAAATATCGATGGTGATGCAAGACTACATGGATAATTTGTAGTAGAATGGTGTGACTTAGATGTGGACAATTGGGAATTACGAGGATTCCAAGCTATCATATGTGTGTCGAAAAAAAAATTTGGAGCTTCAACTGCAACATCATCTTCCCAATCTAACGTGTCCATATTTGGTGCATTTTCCAACCAAATAAAACCATGAATGTGTGTGGATCCTATATGCTGCCATTCATATCTACATGGGAGGAAAAATCATATATTAGAAATAAATTGTATAAAGTAAAAAATACATAGAGAAAAATAGGAAGGAATAGATGGTATAATACCTGCACCAATAATCGGTTATATGAAAACATTTTTGAAGCACCTCTTCAAGAAATGTTTTAAATCTATTGTGCATGTATTGTGATGTAATATGTGGATTTGATATGATGTTGTGAACCTTCCATTGATAAGCTTGAGCTGAACCATTAGGACGTTTAGCAGGCATTAGAGCATGCAAATCTGGCCATTTTGTGTCAGTTGCACTAAGGGTGAAGAAGAACGTTGGTGTACCTTGTTAATTGATCATATTTGTTAATTTGGCTCTACTTTTGTTCCAATATGAACGTGTTCCACGTAATGAATACCCAAATCTTGCGACCCCTCTCACCAATTTTATCATTTGGCATGTCTTGCAATTGGTTGACAAGCTCATGTACTGTGGGAGGTAGTGTATCTTCAAGATTTTTTTTGACAAAAACAGAGGCAATAGAATTACTTCGATGACGCAAAATTAGATTGTATATGTAGTATCGGAAGCGAGGATGTTGGGAAAATTTGTTGTCATGATAGCGAATAAGGTGAAGTGCATATCCGTGCATATCAACTTCATGAATGCGTGGTCGTAATAACATTGTTGTACCTGTGGGAAACAAAGTTGGAAAAGCCATGGAAAGAAGGCCTCTTGTGTTGTACTCATTGATAGGGGATATTTATATAGGGGGCCAATCAATGGAAGGTGGTAGTGGGATATTTGGTATGTGTAACAACTGTCTAATTTCTTCAACCTCAGTTCTAGCATTAGTTTGTGTTGAAATCAATGACGAGGATTCCAATTCATAGGGTTCAAATGAATTTGGTGGTTGATTTGTACAGGACAAGCTTTGTTGATGAGATAATGTAGCATTGCTATTAAGATGCGAAATCAAAGGTGAAATGTCTGCTGAAATAAGAGGCAAAGAATCTAATGCAACTGGGTTGATTTGTACATCCTTGTAGTATGGGTCGTTTTCCATTTTGAATTGAAGGGCAGCAAGAACATGTGTTCGACTAACAAACAGTTCATATGGTTTGTTTGTAGAATTGCATTTCCGAACAACGAGGATGTCGGGTTCTGATACTAAATGCGGTAGGTATGTGGCAATATTGGAAATGTCTTGGGTGAAGCAAATAGTATGACCAGAGTATTTATATTGACCACCACGAGCATGTGTCACTTGCAAGATTGGGTTAGCACGACTAATGAGCATCTCTTCAACCTGTGTAAGTACTACAAGTATCTTTGGTTGGTTGCCCGAATCCATATTGTTTTCCAATGAAAAGCGATGCCCTTTTCGTTCTAGAATACAACGTGAACAAGCGTATGCTTCATGGAACTTTTTTGTTACAATACCAAGGTAACATTCTTTGCAAATAGAGCAGACATGCATATCAGCTAGTTGGTCCATTTTTTTACGAAATCGTTGATGTGTATCATTAAAGTGGTTGTTCAATGGATTTGTCACAAGAGATGGAAGTGAAGCTGAGTCGAGAGGTTCTACAAGAGAATTTGAAGAAGACATATCCACACGCAGACGAGCAGCCCTGTAAAGAAGACGTTGTTTCTTGTTGTTTTTATCTTTGTTTTGTGCATATAAAACTCTTCTTCATGCATTGTCTTGTTCCTTGTCATGATTTGTCATAATGCCTACAAGAAAATTGTAAAGTTGTTAAACACCTAGAAGCTTTGATTGTTGGCAGCGACACATTTTGTATATGTATTAACTCAAAACTATAGATATAAAGTAGAAGATAAAAAACAAATGTTAATTCATTGCATATGGGGAAGTAAGAATGTAGCTTAAAATAATATAACTGGAGTAAATTTTGTTTTTCAAGTTGTAACTTGATAATTATAAGAAAACGATAATATAGAAGAACAAAGTGTAGTGTGAGAAAGTATATATGAAAAAAAAAGTAACTGTAATTATTGTTATGTGCAAAGTAATCAAAAGTTGTGCCCAAAAACAAGAGAACAAAGCTGTGCATTTTATAAAAAACATGATAGCAAAATAGTATTGTATTTAAAAACTACCATATAGGTTTTTTCACCAATTTGCATAAGAAACATTAAGTGATAGCTCGTACATTGGAAGTATGAGACTGCAAGAAAGTGGTGCTATAAGAGAGTTAAAAAAATACCCTGCTATGTTGAATAATGAAACAAGGAGTTAAAATTGACAATTGAAAGCATTCATTATAAACAATGAAGAATGGTTAAGTATCAAGTTGAAAAAACATATATATTTATGTGTCCATCTAAAATTGTTGTTTATGTGTTTTCAACCGTGACAATTACAACTTTTAGGTGTGCAACTCCGCAGAAGGTCTTTGTTCTAACTGAAAGAGTAAGAAGTAATTTTTTGTTGCAGATCCTCTGCACTATTTCATCAAGTGATGTTGTTTCAGTTGAGAGAAGACACAGATCTTTTGCATAAATTCCCGTGAGTTGGTTTGTAGCATCATCAAATGCTATCACACCATGAAGGTATCCAGTAACATCTTCCAAGTCAACCTTTAATATATATCGGTAGTCACATTCAAGAAACTCTCCATCACTTTTAACACAATGCCAAATGTCTCCAACTTTGTGAGCAATCTTTTTCATGCATTGTATTCCGTTAATAAAAAGAGGGCATGCAAGGAATTAAAAGTCATCCATGTTAACATTTGTGATGGTTGGTACAAGATAGTACCAAACAACTTTTTTTGGATGATTGAAGAGTTTGTAGGTCATTGATGGTAATGACTTTACGAGAACCAGAGTGAGAGGCATTGAACTTTCGGCTCAACGATGGTGATGCTAAACGAAATCCATTTTCATGAAACCAGTTTTGGAGAACTGAAGTTTGTTCAATTTCCTTGTTTATAAAAACAGTAGTGTTGGAAATAGTTCCAACAGTTTTTCCATTAAAATCTGTAACACAGCCACCTTTGATTGCTACAGCTGGAGGCGTAGGTAAACCACGGAGGTTGGTAAGCTCGGCTCCTTCAATCTGGCAATGCTCTCCCCAAAGTGTTATGTCAATACTATAGCCTTACATGTCATGAAGTCCAATAGTGTGCCTAACAGTCTCAACAACTCGTTTTCATATTGTGGATGTTGGAGAAACTGAAATGACAAGGCCAAAAAGGTCCACCATGGAATTGACAGGTATACTTTGTATCTCCTGAATAGTTTTAAAGTTAAAGCAAACAAAAGGTATTAAGGGGTATTCATTTAAGCATGGTTGGATGGTTGAGGAGGAACCTAGGAAAATCTCATTATGGCTTTTCAAATGGTTGAAAATTGAATCGGATGCTTTCACTGTGCCATTTGATACTATGTACAATATTCCTATATGTATTTGGTCATACAAAGAGAGTGCCAATTCATTGAATGCAGATATATGTATTTCATCGTGTGAAGCATTAAGAATGTCAAATCCAAAGATTTTTCCAGACCCTCGTTGGTTTCCATATTCATGTAGCTTTGTCTTGGCAATAACTCGACCTTGAATGTTCCAAACTTTGCTAGAAGAGGAGAGTGATGTGAATGGAATAGTTGATGCAGCCAAGGCAGGGTTTTCATCTACTGAGCTAGGATTCACTGGAACAGAGGAACAACTTTGCTAGGTAGAAGGTACAGGTAAGTGGTAAGGTGCAGGATCTCCAATAATTGTTGCATCCATTGTGACAACTTCGAGTGTAAGAAATGCGATAGTCCTGTGAGAAGAAGTATGTTAGAGTTGAATGGGATAGAAAAACCTTGGATGCATGAATAGTGTGAAAATGATTAAGTGGACAAAGATAAAATGGAAATTAAACATATGTTACACTATGTACAATGTTCGATGTACACTTGGTAAGTTTGATTATAGATCCTTCTTTTAGTTGTCCAGTTTCTACATGACTACTATATAGTTGGAAGTAATATCTCATGCTTGTGAAGCCTGTCTGAGATAGAAATTCAGAACCGAACAGAAGATGAGTTCAGTGAGTTCATTTGGTTTAACGAGGAGACTTGTACCAGCAGGAAGATGTTGACAGCACCATGCAGCAAGAGTGAAATAGAATCTTCAGTTAGCATACTCTCCATAGCATGACAGTTTTTTTTCCTCTGAAATGAAATAGGGAAAGAACAAAAAAAAAACACAGTGTCACATATTCATGTGATCGAATGACAAAAAAAAACTGCATATATCAGACAAAAAAAAAATTCCGCATGAACTTACACCAAGCGGGAATATTTTGATTTGGGGTGTACCAAGATCTATGCTTTTTTTTATCTATACCTACTTGGCAGGATTATATTACACACTTTATAGATTAATATATCATTCACTATCCCGCAACCCACATCCCGCAATTGCGAGATGCTGGATTATAAAATAATATTTCATTCGCCACCCGCATCCCGCAATTGCGGGATGCGGGATACAGGATTACAAATAGTGGGATGCGCGATTACAAAAATGCGAGATGCGGGATTACAAAATAGTGAATTTTTATTTCCCTTTCTGCAATGCGAAATCCCACAAATTGCAGGTTGTGGAAACACAAAACAAAAATCTTAAATCAAACTACAGGGTAAAAAGCCGAAAGCACAAAGGCAAAAGCATAATATCCTGGAATTACAGGATGCGGGATTACAAAAATGCAGGATGCGAGCATACAAAATAGGATAATTTTATTTTTCCCTTTACGCATTTCACAATCTTGCAAATTGCGGGTTGCGGGTTGTAGAAAAAAATAATAAAAATCTTAAATCAAACCACAAGGTAAAAAGCCGAAACTTGAATATCGTTTTTGTCTAAGAAATTTATATGATAAAAAATCGTCAGCGACCTCCGCAGGATTCAACTGTTTGGAACGTGCTTGTAAAACTCCAGTTTACTATTAAGTTCAGTTTAGCCCAGTTTACGACTACAAAATAGCGTAGTATAACTATGGACCGTTGGTGTCCTGCAAATTTAAAGAAACTAGAAACTGTAAAGTGTAAATGAAGCGCACCAAAATCAATATGTGGTTACCTTCAGGTGTGTTTATATGCAAAAAGCAAAGGCGTTTGGTGTTTGCGGCTTTCGAGTTCCTTTCAGGTAAAAATGTATTGAATTTTTTATTGCTGGGAAAAAAAATGAGGCAATACATTAATAACTAATAATCTGACAAAGCAGCAATAACAGCAAAATAAAGCAAGGGTGTTTGACCATCTCATGGAACACCCTTGCTTTATTTGGTTGAACTAAAACAAATCAAGGATTATGTCATTCTCTTTCAGTCAAAGTAGCAATAACAACAAAACAAAGCAAGGGTGTTTGACCATCTCATAATCAGACTAAATGAATATTCAAAAAATTTAAGCAGATTAAAGGAATACCTGCAAATTTAAAGAAACTGCAAACTGTAAAACAAAATACATAAATAACTAATAATCAGACAAAGCAGTAATAACAGGAAAACAAAGCAAGGGTGTTTGATCATCTCATAATTGGACAAAATGAATCTTCAAAAAATTTAGGCAGACTAAAGGAATACCTGCAAATTTAAAGAAACTGCAAACTGTGAAGTGTAGATAAAGCGCACCAAAATCAAAATGTGGTTACTTGAAGGTTTGTTTATATGCGCAAAGCAAAGGTGGTGCAACAACAAATGCGGCAAATGCAGTATTGTAACAAGATTTTGAATATCGTCAAAAGCTGAGCAAAGATGAAGATATTGACCCATGTCTGAATCATTTGACAAGCTTTCTTGCATTAATTGAGCAATAATGCATTGATGAAACATTAATGCCAGTGGATGAAGGGACATGGGCAAAGTGTATTCAATTCAGTGAAGCACTAGTAAAACAGAAGCTCGACCAAATTATGAGTGTAAAGATAGAAAACTCGTCGAGAATATCGTAGCCTAAACCCATAAAAAGTGGTGAACCGAAACTCCGCAAAATCGTCGGCAATGAGTTTGTCGAATAGAGATAAATGAACCGCGGGGAAGGACAGTAAAATCCTGTACAAAAAATCGCCAGGACCAGTGGTTTAGGACAACATATGGAAGAGTAGAGAATACACGCAAGCCATCTGTCAGGAAAACACAGTAAACACCAACTTCAAAGAACGACCCGCAACTAGCAATCAATCCATCAATCCATTCTTGTACACCAACGGCCGTAACACAGAGGACACCAGCGGTCTATGGGACAGAAGTTCGCCAATCGAGATTGGAGAATCGGGGACCCAACAAAGATGCAAAAGAAAAAAATCTAAACACCAACTCCAAAGAACGGCCTGCAACTGGCAATCGATCCATCAATCCATTCACGTGTAGCAACAACTGTAACACAGAGGACACCAACGGTCTACAGGATAGAAGTTTGTCAATCGAGATTGTAGAATCGGGGACCCAACTAAAATGCAGAAGGAAAAAAATATATGATTGATCAGCACAACACTTGTCCAAGATCCATTCACTAATCCGACGCAACACCTGTCAAAGTGTGAATGGCCAGGGAGACGAGGAATCTTCTGAGACTATGTCTCCATAGGGAAAATGCCTTCGACGTAATTATTAGATTTGAAAGTGGAAAAATCAACATTATTATTGTTCCTTAATGTCTCAGGTGAGACCTTATCCTATCATAATTAATTAAAAATGTCAATATGATCGTATTGTTGTTGGTGGTTGCATTGAACCTGTTGTATTAATTTAGTGCTAAAAATAAGAAGTTTACATGGAGATTAAGAAGGATTAGATCACGAAATACTTAAAGCCATACTTTAGGGATGGGGAGGGATTCTCAAGATATTATTAGGGTGTTTGATCGTAGGAATATAAGTCATCATGAGGGTATGATGGTTTTGGAGGATCCTAGTTGTTGGGACCACTAGG
Source organism: Pseudotsuga menziesii (assembly GCA_001517045.1). Taxonomy (NCBI): domain Eukaryota; kingdom Viridiplantae; phylum Streptophyta; class Pinopsida; order Pinales; family Pinaceae; genus Pseudotsuga; species Pseudotsuga menziesii. The sequence goes on from LPNX010563665.1 coordinate 429,923, forward strand.
TCCTCCCTATCAACCACTCACTTGGTTGACTAGTCTAGTCGAGTGAGTTAAACCGATTATCAGGTATTTGTACGATTATAATAGTCTGATCGAGTGTAT
>LPNX010563665.1:430090-600757 GCA_001517045.1 Pseudotsuga menziesii
CTTATTCATGGCATTACCATTACTTTCTTCTTTGTTCACTTTATGTATGTATGTTTTGTGTATGCTTATATGTTTATGATGCGCTACTGGTAACCACATGTAATCCTTCAGATCACAACATTGGTTATGTCTTCGGTAGTACTAAATAGAGACAAATGACGAGCATTTATGCATAAATGTTGAGTGAGGAAGAAATTCGCAAATGGTGGGATAGAATAAATGGAAATTACATTCAAAATTATTCCAAAAGGAACAAGTTAACCCTCACGTAGTTGAAAACTAAATTCTTCACTAAGTCACATTGGTTTATCTGTGAAACCATATGGGATGCTATTTTTGTCACTGATGAGCCTAGACAAATGGATCAGTTTGTTTGTGCTCTTTAGAAACAAGCACACACTTGGTATGTGAATTTCATTGAGAATCAAACTAGAACAAAGAACAAAAGGTAGTAAGCATATGGCAACCAAGAAACTTAAAGAGATTACCCAAATACTAGGAGAACATGTACAAGAGTACAACAAAATATTAAAACTTCTAACTTACAACTTTCACTAGCAGATCTCTTGCTCATCATTGATTTCTCCACTACAAAGATATGGACCGCCATATTTCTCACCATTTACCACAAGCTCCTTTTCATTCTCCTAGCCATTTTTATATTTAATCCCATGGTTTCATGGGAAGAAGAAACCATGGTTTCTTTCTTCCTTCATTCTAATACCCACAGTCACATTAGCAAGGTTTTCAAAGTGTCATGTTTCTTATTGGGACTTAGCTCCTTCTTCCAACCTGTAAACTAAAATAGTGCTCATAGCTGGCTTCAATTGGGAATGCTATCCTCCCTATGAGGTAGCAAAGAACCCATAGGCCAGTGCCAATACTATTCTCTGTACAAAATTTCTTCCAAAAAAATGGCAACTCTACTTCTTCTTCTTTTTTCTTCTGTGAATAAAGTAAATAAAAATGGCAAACCTCAAGATCTTAGGGCCTTCTCTTCAGGATTTAAATCCTTCAACCTTCCATCCGTACTCATATACCAAAAAAAAATAAAAAAATAATAATAATAATATATATATATACACAAAATTCTTTCATTTTCATGACAAATAATGTTTAAGAAACCTTCCATTAACAGGGCCTTTTTTAAGTTGAACCCCATTTTGATGTTGCAGAATGTAACAATTATCTCCCTTGTATGCAGTAATAATATATGGAACTGATCAAAAATAAGTTCCATGTTTGATCAAATTTTCCATGTTTGTCTTCTTTTCATGCATCCCATTTCAAAACCAAATCATCGACCTGGAATTGCTCCTCCTTTATCCTCATGTCAAAAGTCTTTTCATATTTTCATGATGAACCTACACCTTGTCATAAGCTTTGTCTCTCAATTCATTCAATTCAATTATATGTTTTATTCTCCATTGCATATGATTGGGTTCCTCATCTTGCTCATGTAGCAACTTTATCACTGGTAAACCCAAATATATTGGAAAAATCACTTCTACTCCATATACCAACTGAAAAGATGACACGCAAATGGCCCTTTTGGTACTTATCATGTCTTCCCATGAGGCATATTTTAGCTTGGTATGCCATGCTCTTTTATTTTCTTCCATAGGATTATTTATTATCCTTAGTAAACTCTTATTTGATGATTCAACAAGACCATTCCCTTGAGGATAATATGATGTAGAATGGTTCAAATTGATGTGGTATTTATGGCAGAAATTTATCATTTTCTTTGACTTAAAATCTTGTGCATTGTCAGTTACAAGTCTCCTAGTACATCCAAATCTTGATAGGATATTATTCTCCAGGAATTCAATGATGACAACATATGTAGCCCTCCTAGTTGGTATTGCTTCAATCCACTTAGTGAAGTAATCAGTTGCAGTCAAGATCCATTTATGCTGACCAAAAGAATTCATATTTATCTCACCAATAAAATCCATGCCCCATTGTTGAAAGGGTGTTTCAAACTGAAATTGGGTTGAGGGGTAAATGCATCAGTTTTATTTTGCCATGAAAAAATTGGCATTCATGGCAAGTTGTGACCTCTTTATATACATCAGAAAAAATTATGGGCCAATAAAAGCCGACTCTCAATATTTTATCAGTAGTCACCTTCCAAGAATGATGTCCTCCACATACTCCCCAGTGAAAGTCCTTCATAGTCTACTGAGCTTCATTCTCCAACAAACAATTCAATAAAATACCCCATGGGTATTTCTAATACAAATATTGGTTCAAAATGTAGAATTTAGATGCTTTCCACTTCATAGACCTCGCCCTAGTTTTGCTCAATCCTGGAGGTGCTTGTAAATTTTGCAAAGCATATACAATGTCATTGTACCAAGGAGATAAACAAAAATCTGTGATTACCTATAACCCTGACTCCAACCCACCTGAAGTATTAGACAAGAAATTTAGTTTCAAAGATTCACAATTGACCTCTCTCATCAATTTATCCAACCCCTATCCTGTCACCAGTTTAGTGGGATTGATTTCCAAATCATATTCTAACAAGACTGCAATCCACTTTGCTCTCTTCCCTTTTGAATCAAGGTGAGTGAGAATATTTTTCACAACATTATTCAGAACATAAGCAACAACATGAGAGTGAACAATATAAACTATGAAATATTTCAAAGATTTTATCAATGCATAAGCTTGTTTATCCATTATGTCATACTTAAGTTCTGAATCCCTCAAAATTTTACTGAAAATGCAATGGGTTGCTTTCTATTGTGTTGATTTTTCTGTAACAACACTCCAGCTATAGTATGATCAGAAGCAAAAGAGAAAACTATAAAATCTTTTGAAAAATCAAGACTAACTAAAACTGGTGCTTCTGTTATTGCCTTCTTAAAACTAGTGAAATATTTTTTTGCTTCAATAGTCCATTTGATGTAGGAATCCATTCTCATCATATTAGTGACACTCGTCAAAATCTCTGCAAAACTAGGAATGAATCTCCTCAAAAAGTTAAGTTGACCAATGAGTTATTGAATTTCTTTCTTATTCCTTGGTAAATCCACTTTCATAATTTCTTTTACCTTATCTGGATCAATTCTTATTCCATCCTTAGAAATGATATGACCCAAAAGCTTTCCCTCCTGCATAGAAAAATTTAATTTTCTTGGATTTAAGGAAATACCAAAAATTCTGCACTTTAAAACACTTTTTCGAGATGCTTAATATGATAGGTGTCGATTTTAGAGAAGACTACAATATCATCCATGTAAACCACAACAAATTTATCTTTCTCCTCAACAAAATCTATGTCCATTTCCATCTGAAAAGTTGCTCCTGCATTCATTATCCCAAATGGAATCTTGGCATACATAAAGGTCCCCCAAGGTGTAGTGAATGTTGTCTTTTCCTAATCTTGAGGATGCACCTTTATTTGATTATAACCTAAAAACATATCCATTATGGAAGTCCTTTCTGCACCCACTACCTTTTTCAAGATATGGTCCATTTTGGGTTGAGGGTAATTATATTCTAAAGAGACTTTATTGAGATTCCTGAAGTCCACACACAACCTTATCTCTCCATTCTTTTTCCTAACAGGCACTAAATTAGCCACCCATTTTGAAAATCTAAGTGTGACTATGATTTTTGCATTAAACAACTTCTTTATTTCTTTCTCAGTCAGAGGGAGTAACATGGGATTTATTATTCTAAGTTTATGTCTAAAAGGTTTTTCTACTGGCTTTACCTGGGATGGTATATTATATAATAGAAGTGTCATACTCCTTTAAATATTCATAGCTCCAAGCAAACACATCAGAAAAATTCTTCATTCAGCTAATGTATGTTTCTTTCTCATCTGCAAGCAATTTCTTTGAAAGTTTTATTATACTGGGATGGTCTTCTATACCAATGTTATCATCTTTAATACCATCCTCATTAGGTTATACTGTAGGTTTTTTAGCCACACCATTCTGATCAAATAACTTCTCTATAATGTTCTGAGATTTGATATTCAGATCTAAACACTAACTATTGCTGCAACTTAAATAAAAATTCTGATATAAACTTGAACATACTCAGTAAAATTTCTGACTAGGAAAATGAAGGTATTTTGCTGAGAAATTTGTATACAAGGGAGCAGAAAGGGGGAAGCAACCAAGGTAACTTTCATAAAATTGAATTCATCTTCCCTAACACATTTAGATCGGGGACCATTTAGGTTTCAGAGTCCTCTATGCGGAAACTTAATCCCCCGCTTCTAGGTCACCCAACCGTGAAACTAGGAAGAATTATTCAGCCTTTTTGACCAGGGGCTTGGGGAAAGGAATAGAGATTTTGTATGACCTTTATATAGCATAAAATAATATTTGGGACAGTTCAAAATGGTTCTGGAGCATATTGGGGAGTTTAGGAGTGAATTGGGAATTTTTGGCAATTTTGGACTAGAGAAGTCATGCACGATGGAGGCTACCAAAACAGTGTACTACCTCAAATAATTTGCAATATGGGAGTATGTACAGATATATGGGTCTCTCAGTGACACGCAAAAACTTACAGATTAAAAATTTACTAAAGATAACTCCCATAATTGAAGAAACGACTAGACTAGACAAATTTAACTATTGATCTAGCTAGGGTGTACACTTTAGCATTAGATTTGTAACATAAACATATAATACCTTATAAATGAAATTGAAATATCCTAATACATATTATATCAACATATTCACCACTCAAATCAAGCTCATGGCAATTACTCAATTATTCTTGCACTAGACTGATCATATCCCTCATTTTCATGGCAAATTAAGCTCATACAAGGAAAACTAATTATGTGAGCTGATTGGAAAGTAATATTACAATATGACATGGATATTAAGCAATCTTAATAAGCTGATATACATCATAAATAAATATATTGACTGACCACTCCATACGAGGACTCAAAATGGTGGGCAGGAGGCCCAAAACTTGACAACGGAAGGGATGATAGCATAAGTGACGCTTCGGCTTCACTGGAGCTTGAATTTAATGAATATGATGGCTGAAATAATTTATTGATATAATAATTATGATCTGACCATCATGCGCTCCACACCTGCAATGAGAAAAGAATGGGAGGAAGAAGAATGGGGAAGGAAGGAATCGGGGCACATATCCTAGTAGTTGAGGCACATCTCCCAGTAGTAGCAATGATTCACATAAACATCAATAAATCATAATCAAAACTGAGTAAATGAGCTCCACTTTTCTTTTTATAATCTTCTGGTGACTTATTTGTTAGTTTTTCAACATTAAGCTAGCATTATGTTAGGATCTTTACTGAGAGAATAACAAGTACAGCAATCAAACACAAGAGACAATGAACACAGTGTTTTTGATTGGGGAAACCATAAATGGAGAAAACCCCACAACTTCCTCAGAGATAGAATCAACACAATATGTAAAACCCCAAAACAGTAAGATGCACTCCCGACAGCAGTAATCTTCTTCTTGTCTAGCCCCAGTGTCTTCTCCTTCCTCAACTATGCGCTACACTTGAGTGTGTGAGTGATGTGTGCTAAATAGAGATCCCAACTCTCTATTTATACTAATCCCAACATGACTAAAAACCTACTAGGGATGACCTCTACTTGGAGAGTCTAATAACCCTAGTGCCCCGAAACTGCAGGGACTTTAACCCTTAGACACTCAGAGGGTTACTCACTATGGCTTGACATGAATTGTTTACATTATTGATCCTCCCGATCGGAGCATCAGGGCATGACAACATGACTCAATTACATAATAGATACATCCCGGAATAAACATCGGGTTACAATACATAAAATACATAGATGAATACATTCTGAAGTTACAAATACATCAACACTCCCTCGTAACTATGAAGGCATTCTTTCGACACAATTTTCAGCACTGGTCTTCTTCTCTGTATCAACTGGATCATCTCGTCATCTGCATCTCGAGTCTTCTGAGTCTTCAAGTCATCTTCATCTTTAAGTCATATTCATCCTTTGAATCTGGATCATCATGGGACATCATCACTGGATATGGATCATCTCTCGATCTGGATCAACAACACTGTATCTGGATCATCACTCGATCTAGATCATCATCACTGGACAGGATCTGGATCATCACTCGATCTGGATCATCTCTCGATCTGGATCATCACTGCTGGATCTGGATCATCACTCGATCTGGATCTCTCGGAGTCATCATAACTGGATCTGGATCATAGCTCGATCTGGATCTCACCTGGTCATCATCATGTGTGTACTATCTCATCATAGGAAGTTCTACAGAGCTAGCCTTCTTTCATGCTGGGTGTATGCCTACCTCCTCGTAGGTCTTTGGTAGCCCTTACATGTGACCTACTCATCAGAATGGCCAGCACTCACATCTGACCTACTCGTCAGAAAGGTGGTAGCCCTTACATCTGTCCTACTCGATAGAATGGCCAGCACTCACATCTGACCTACTCGTCAGAATGGCGGTAGCCCTTATATCTGATCATATAGGACCTAATCCTACAGTCACATCAGAATGGCCAGCACTCACATATGACCTACTCATTAGAATGGCGGTAGCCCTTGCATCTATCCTACTCGACAGAATGGCCAGCACTCACATTTGACATGGGAGGAACTAAATCCTTTAGCCATGAACAGGATGGCTCTGCCCTTACATCTGACCTGCTCGTCAGAATAGCGGTAGCCCTTACATCTGTCCTACTCGACAGAATGGCCAGCACTCACATCTGACATGGGAGGAACTAAATCCTTTAGCCATGAACAGAATGGCTCTGCCCTTACATCTGACCTGCTTGTCAGAATGGCGGTAGCCCTTACATCTGACCTGCTCGTCAGAATGGCGGTAGCCCTTACATCTGTCCTACTTGACAGAATGGCTAGCACTCACATCTGACATGGGAGGAACTAAATCCTTTAGCCATGAATAGAAGGGTTCTGCCCTTACATCTAACTTGCTCGTCAGAATGGTGGTAGCCCTTACATATGTCCTACTCGACAGAATGGCCAACACTCACATCTGACATGGGAGGAACTAAATCCTTTAGCCATGAACAGAATGGCTTTGCCCTTACATCTGACCTGCTCGTCAGAATGGCTTTGGGACTCATCACTTTCCCTTGGAGGAAACCTCGATCTGGAGAACACCAAGCTTCTCCCTAAAGTACTCAAACCTCACTTTGGCTAATGGCTTCATCAACACATCAGCTATCTGTTCCTCCGTCGCAACATATTGGAGCTTCACTACTCCCCTCTACACCATATCCCTAATATAGTGATACTTGATCTCGATATGCTTCGACTTGTCATGGAACACTGGATTCTCTGACAACTTCACACAACTCTGGTTGTCACAATGTATACAAGTAGCATCCATCTGGAGATCAAATAAATCAGACAGTAGCTTCCACAGCCATACTACCTCACAACTAGCTGAACAAGTTGCGACATACTCTGCTTCAACTGTACTCAGTGCCACACAGGATTGCTTCCTGCTAAACCAAGAGATCACACCTGATCCCATTCTGAAGCAACACCTTGAAGTGCTCTTCCTATCGATGGCACTGCCTGCCCAACCTGAATCAACATAACCCTCCAGGTTAATCTTTTGATTCGCATCATACTTGAGCCCATAATCAATTGTACCCCTCAAGTACCTCAGAATATGCTTTGCAGCAACCAAGTGAACATTTCTCGGATCTGTCAAGAACTGGCTCAAGGTGTTCACAGCAAAGCAAATGTCTGGTCATGTGTTCGTCAGGTACATCAATGACCCAATCATCTGACGATACATCGTAGCATCAACCGACTCTGAAGAAGCACCATTCAATAGCTTCAGGTTCGATTCCATAGGTGTGGCCATAGTCTTGCAGTCCATCATCCCAAACCTCTTCAGGATCTCTATTGCATACTTCCCTTGTCCAAGGAAGATTCCATTCGCACTCTGCCACACCTCCATACCTAGAAAGTAATGCATCATACCCAAGTCCTTCATCTTGAACTCAGCAACAAGCTTTCTCTTTGTATCAGTAATCAACCCATCCATACTTTTCACCAACATATCATCTACATATAGTAGAAGCATCACTGGGTTGCCATCTTCAACCTTATAGTAAAGGTTGGAATCTGCTTTACTCTTGGTAAAGCCCAAACTGGATAGAAAGCTATCAATTTTGTCGTACCATGTCTTGGGTGCCTGTTTCAAACTGTACAGGGCTTTCTTCAATCTGCATACATGAGACTCCCTATCATGTGTCTCAAAACCGAGTGGTTGTTCTACATACACTTCCTCTTCCACTACACCATTCAAGAAAGCAGTCTTGACATCCATTTGGTGTATCTTCCATTTCATCATTGCAGCCAGAGCAAGTACTGATCTTATGGAAGTGTATCTGGCTACAAGTGCAAAGGTCTCTTCATAGTCTATTCCCTCTTTCTGAGAGAAACCTCGAGCTACAAATATTGCTTTATACTTTTCAATGCTACCATCTGCAGCATGTTTGATCTTGTAGATCCATTTGGAAGTTACAACTAACTTCCTGTCTGGTCTTGGGACAACATCCCAAACATCATTCTTCATGATCGATTGGTACTCTTCGATCATAGAATCCTTCCATTCTTTCCATTCCACCGCTTCTTCATAACTGGAAGGTTCTTTATCAATGAAATCACATAGTAAAGCTACATACCCGGAACAAGATCTGGTCCTATTTCTTTCTCTGTGATTCTCTTCTGGAGCCCCATATATTTCCGCGCCTTGGATAAGTTCTCGTACCCAAGCAAGTTTCCTCTTATGAGGATTCTTCTCTAGAGATAGATCTACAGGTCTTTGTGGTTCTTCAAATTCTCGATCTTCTTCTCGAGTTTCTTCATTCATGGTTGTATCATGAATTCTGGGTGCTTCTGCTTCTTCAGGTTCTTCAGCAGGTCTCTTTCTGGATTTGTTGTAAGCTGTGTCTTCATCAAATGTCACATATTTGTTGATGTCAATCTTCTTATATCCTGGGAAATATATTTTGTAAGCCTTCGAGCTTTCAGAGTATCCCACAAATATACCCTTCTTTCCTGAAGGATCTAATTTAGTCCTCTTTTCTTTTGGAATCTGGATGTACACAGGACAGCCGAATATTCTGAGATCGCTGACTTCTGGTTTCTTACCAGAGAAGACTTCTTCAGGAGTCTTGTTCTCGAGTACTCTATGTGGAGTACGGTTCTGTACATACACCGTTGCTCTGGCAGCTTCTGCCCAAAGATGCATAGGAAGGTCTTGATCATGAAGCATTGCTTTTGCAGCTTCCATGATAGTTTTGTTCTTCCATTCTGCAACCCCATTCTGTTGTGGATTATAAGGAGTGGACAACTCCCCCTTAATCCTCGATTCTTTGCATAACTCTTTGAATTCATTTGAAGTGAATTCTCCGCCATTATCTGATCGAATGGTCTTGATCTTCTTTTCAGTATGGTTTTCGATCAGGGCTTTGAATTCTTTGAACTTACTGAATACTTTGTCTTTGTTCTTCATGAAGTAAACCCATGTCTTCCTAGAAAAATCATCAATAAAAGAAACATAATATGCATACCCACTTAGAGAGTTTGATGACATAGGACCGCATACATCGGAGTGGATGATTTCCAAGATTCCTTTTGCTTTGCTTTCACTGCTTAGAAATTTCTTCTTTGTATTCTTTCCTTTCGCACATCCTTTACAGACCCCATCATGTTTTGCTTGAATTTCTGGAAGACCTTCGACAGCTTTTCTTGCAATAGCTAGTGCTCTGTAGTGCACATGTGCAAGCCTTCTATACCAAATTTCACTTGGCTCTACTGTGTCATGGACCAAGGCTTGTTTTGGATGGCCTTTCAATTTGTATAATCCTCCTTCTTATTCTCCAATTACTACCACATCATCGATAGTCTTTCCTTTTGGCCACATGATGACTTGACCATCTATGAATGCAACCCGCATTCCTTTTGCATCTAATGCTGATATGGAGAGAAGGTTCTTCTTGAGTCCTGACACAAACAATACTTCTTTCATTGTTAGGAATTTTCCAGAGTCTAACTTATATGAAGATTCCCCACTACCTTTTATTGGATATTGGTAGTCATCTCCTAGCTTTACCTTGTGAGGTGATTCATGCTCTGACAGTCTCACAAAGGATTCCTTGACTCCAGTCATATGTTTGGAAGCCCCACTGTCTATAAGCCAATCATCACTACCATGAGTAATGTTACCTGTGAGAGCTGATATCAGAACATATTCATCCTCGCTTAAAGAATCTTCACTTTCATATCTAGATCTCTTTCTGGATGGTTCATCATCCTCTGCAGCATGAGCATGATGTCTTATTTTGTTGCTCTTCTTTACTATCTTCTGTTTGTTAGGACAATTCCTTGCATAGTGTCCTGCTTCATCACAAGTATAGCATATGATCTTAGATACATCTCTTCTAGTATTATCTTTGTGAAAGTGCTTACCTTTGGAACCATGAGAATTTTTCTTGCTTGACTTGGAGTGAGACTTGGAGTGTATCGTGAGAGCTTGGTCTTCACTTCCCATCTTCTCTTCTCAAGCTGCTATCCAAGCTTCTTCTTTAGAGCACTCTTCCCATAGTCGGCTGAACTTGACTAACTTCTTCCTAGCACAGATTCCTTCGATGAGAGAATCCCATGACCTAGGAAGGCCATTCAATGTAGTCATTACAATCTCTGCATTTGCCAATTCTTCATCAACTACTTCTAGTTGTTCTTTGATTTGAGAAACTCTTGTGAAGTAAGACTGGATTGTTTCTGCATTCTGAATCTTCACATTCTTCAATTGGTTTCTCAGGGTCATCTTCCTATTGATGTTCTTCCCTTCAAACAATTTGGTTAGGGCATCAAACATAGCTTTAGGTGTCTTGAGAGAGGACACCTGTGGGACAAGGTGATCCTTGATAGAATCAGCAATGACCCCCTTTGCCATAACCATCTTCTTTTTATGTAAGGCCTTTTCCTCATCTCCCTCTGGAACTGGAACCTCCTCATGGATGTAGGAGTCTAATTCATTCTCTTCCAGGACCAGGGAGATCCTATACTTCTAGGCTCGGAAGTTATCAGCTCCCTCAAGCTTTTCATCAAGCTCGATATGATGACACATCTTATCTGAGAACCACAAATGGAAATACAAAAGATTTTAGATCTTACCAGGTTCAAGTTGTCGGATCTGAAACTCGAGCTGAAATACTGCAGAGCTGGTTCAGGAGCAAATCAGGGTTTTGCTTTTTCTGGAGTTATGTCCTTCCAAATGCCTTGAAATTTGTCCTTGACTTCGATTTTGGGGAGGAGATCAATCCAGGCCTGGGCTCACTGAAAAATTCTTCTTCTGTGAAAAGCCCTAATTTTCGACAGCAGTGACAGGTCCAAAACTGAAAAACCTTAGAATTGGATTCTGCTTCGACAGAAAGATGCACCCTAAGGAGGAGAGTTAATCCACCTTACTTTTGTTGAAAATTTGTGGAGGAAGATCCACAAACTAGGAAGCCCTAGTTCCCGCAGCTGCACAATGTCTTCTTCTCAAGTTAGCTCTGATTCCATGTTAGTTTTTCAACATTAAGCTAGCATTATGTTAGGATCTTTACTGAGAGAATAACAAGTACAACAATCAAACACAAGAGACAATGAACACAGTGTTTTTGATTGGGGAAACCATAAATGGAGAAAACCCCGCAACTTCCTCAGAGATAGATTCAACACAAGATGTAAAGCCCCAAAATAGTAAGATGCACTCCCGACAGTAGTAATCTTCTTCTTGTCTAGCCCCAGTGTCTTATCCTTCCTCAACTATGCACTACACTTTAGTGTGTGAGTGATGTGTGCTAAATAGAGATCCCAACTCTCTATTTATACTAATCTCGACATGACTAAAACCCTACTAGGGTCGACGTCTACTTGGACAGTCTAATAACCCTAGTGCCCCAGAACCACGAGGACTTTAACCCTTAGACAATCGGAGGGTTACTCACTATGACTTGACATGACTTGTTTACATTATTGATCCTCTCGATCGAAGCATCGGGGCATGACAACATGACTCAATTACATAATAGATACATCCCGGAATAAACATCGGGTTACAATACATAAAATAAATAGATGAATACATTCCGAAGTTACAAATACATCAACATTATTGAGCAGGTAGGTGACGTGTGAGAGCAAGTAGTCCTCATAAAACCCTAACCCTAGCCAGATATGCGCCTGCCTTGAGTAATTAGAAAGTATGGACCCTTGTGAGTTGTTTCCCTATCCCTGTCATTCATCAAACTTAGCAACTTCTCCATCCTTAGGCCAATAGTTTATGCTTTTATCTATGACATCGTTTGTGCTTTCCCTTGCTTTTGTGACTGAGTCTCCAAAAGGAAACTACGCCCTCCTTTGTCAAAAGTTTATTGCTTTTTCTATGGCAGTTTTTCTGAGTCTCCAAAAGGAAATTGCACCCTCCTTTGTCAAACGTTTCCTGCTTTTTCTATGACAACTTTTCTAAGTCTATAAACGGAAACTGTGCCCTCCTTTGTCAATTGTTTCCTCTTTTGTATCTAACTTCTTTTGTCATAGATTTTGAGCACTTTCCCTTTTCTCTCTGACTTGCTTTTGTCATACTGTTCCCACTTTTCCTCCTTGGCAAGTTGGCTTGCCAATTGCACTCTCCTGACATGGCAAGCTCAATTGCACATGTTATTAACACAATAATTAATTAATGGAAATAATTAAAATCAAGTACATTCCTCAATAATAATTATTTAGCAAATTTTCCCTAGGCTAATTAATTAATGCCTCTTTGTCCTCCTAGGTGTTTAGCAACGTACACACATTTGGTGATCAAAATGTGGGGACATGACATTCATCCCCTCCCAAATCTACTTGTCCTTAGGTAGACGCACTCCATAGTGCTGCAAATTGGTCCACTATGTAGGAGAACTGGAGCATGAACTCATGTGCAAAAAAAGTTGGCTTGCTCCATCAAGCTCGCATGTAAAGTTTCTTAAAAAATAAGCAACGTCAGGGTTTCATTGCTTGCATTGCACCCCCTTTAGTGATAATGCCTTCCAACACAACTTATCAGGAAAAAAATATGTCTGGGTCCCATTTCCTCAACTGTGAATATCCAAATACTGTTGCTCCCTTTGGAAATCTGTCATTCCCAAGAATGCTAGGGTCCCGAGGTATTTTCTACCTCATTCCACTCATAAGTAAAAACAATAAAATTCCATCATCATAGAAGATAAAAATCATGATGTGGAAACCATGTCACCGCCCAGAAACTTGAGAACTCCCCATGCAACATTGGAGAACTGTGAGTCTTCTCCACCCAACATAAAATTCTTTGTGTACTTGATGCATACTAGCACTGAAGCTCCCTATTTTGTTGCTACAATGACATAGGTGTGATTCCCATGTCTCAAGACAATTATAGGCATCCTCTCACAACCATAGATTCCCAAATTGATCACAATAAGATGATGTATTACAATTTTATCCAAGAATGCAAGCAAGAAATACAAATAAGTGTCCCCTCATCAAACCTGAGAAAGTACTGATACTCATACCAAATGGTCCATGTGAACACTTCCAATGGCTCAACTCTCTAACACTGGTCAAAGGATGCAAGCATCAATCCAACTGTTTGGAATTCCTCCATAAATACCACCTTATGCAATATATTTTCCTCAACAACTTCTCTTGGCAATTTGCTTGCTTATCTTCCTTCCACTGATCACGTGCATAAATTTTTCTACAAGAAGACTCCATGTGTGACATGTAATCTTCCACCCAATCCATATGTGGCTAAATGGCATCAAGTGGCAGCAATATGTGCCTATGTGGCTACTGGGAGGGTGATGGTGCATTCATTAAGTCATCATGAACACCTAGGAAAGCCTCCAACTCTTCTTGTTGCACCAACAAGGAAAATTCCTTCTCCCAATTTTCATCCCCACTTGATGAGGCTGAAATAGAAGTGTGGGTAGAACTATGACTCAGATATCTGCAATAATTATCCACCCAACTTATGGTTTCCTCTTCTTCCTCAATGGCTGATCCAACTTAGGTGAGTTCATCTGTCTCTTCCATGGAGAAGAGACTCTCTCTAGAAAACAACTCCAGTTTTCTCTGGAAAAGGTCAAGTGTTTGGTTCTGATCAGGCTTCTCTGCACAGTTCTCAAGCACATGTAAAACCAAGTGCATCTCATGATCCACCATCCCATGAGATTCCTCCATATGTTCAAGAATGCAATCATCCTTGTGAAGATGGATGAATGGTGTGTAGGAGGGTAGGTGAGATCTTTGAAACTTCTCTTGAATTTGATCTATCTCCATATTTGACTCTTGGAGTACAGATTGAGTGCTCTTCAAGGAATCTTGGGTGGCTAACTGTGTGAGCTTGCAGATCTCTTCTTCATCCTTCAAGGATGCTCCATACAACAACTCCACAAGCTCAAGTAGACTATCTCTATCAGAAAGAAACTACAAGAAATTACCTTGGGTGCTTGTCTTGGCTTTCTGAAACTTCTCCATGTCTTCAATGAAATATTTGTCCTCTAACTTCCAACATAAATTTGTCATCAATGCAGAGGTTCTATGGAGAGTGTATAGGGCCTCTTTGATTTTTCACTCACTCGTCTTCAGTGACCTTGCAAGAAAATGAGGTTCTTGCAAATGAACCTCTTATTCTTCCCTCTCTCTAGTATCAACTTCATGGAACTCTATTGGTGAAGTGGAAGTTGATCTTGGAATCTTTTCTTCAAGTGAAATCTCTATGCCACCAACATAGAGAGATGGATGTACCTCCATAGATGTCTCTATGAAATTTGAGCACCCATCAGTAGGTACTCTTTCAATCATGTCCAAAGTTGTTCTTATCCCTCTGGATTGTTCTTCTACAACACTAGTGGTAGGGTTAAGTGAAAGAACACCCTGCTCTTTTCTTGCACAATCCTCATCAGTAAGGATTTCAATTATGTCTTCCATGGCTGCAACATATTTCTCTTTATGCTTATGGGAAACTTCACGCTCTCCTTCACAACAAATACCTTGCAATAGCTTGCACTTCTCTTCAAGATTCTTTATTTCTGATTTTCCACTTGCAAGACTAGATGGTTCATAGCTCTCCTCAATGGTGATAGTGGGATTTTGATTCTCACTGATGTTAAGTATTTCCTCTGATGTGTCTGCAACTTCATCATGCTGCAAGAGAGTCCAAAAATCCAATCAGTGTTCATCCCTTTGCATCAGATTTTTCTTCTTCATATTTCCTAGTTCACACCCAGCTAATGGGGGCTTGTCTTCCACTCCATTAGGAAGTTTAGATGATGATATCAAATTCAATCTACGTCCTTCTTTTGGATATGATCCAAAAGATCCCTTATCATCATTGACAATATCTTCCTTCGTTGCATTGATTATGGGTTCACTAACAGAAAAACTATGAGCAAATTCATCTCCCTCACAATTGTCCTTCATCTTCCAGTCCTTATATGGAAGTGAAAACTTTTTATCTTTACATGGATCATATGGTTGCAGGTGTACATGGCTGCTGAAAAAATAAGAACTTTTATTATCCATGTTCTTCACCCTATCCTCTTTTTGTATAGATACTTTGGTGGCCTGTTCTTCCACAAAAATTTCTGGTTCACACCCAAGCGGTGTGGCCCTGTCTTCTTCATCTTTATGTGGCTCCAAAGGTACTGTAATTCTGATTTCAAATCTCCTTTTGGATCTAATCCAAAAGGTGTCTCTCCACCCATACATGAGCCCACGTCTCTGTCAGTGATCTACATATCACCCACCAAGAACCTTGCAGTGCATTCAACTTCATCTTTATGGATCCTTGTCTCTACCTCATTTCTATTCTCCTCCAAGAAACTTCAGGCTTCTTCATCTTGAGTGGTCCCCAACTCACAACTTTTGGGCACTATGTTGGAAGAAAAAAAAAACATTCTCCTAATACTTGGGAAAGCAGATGGCTTTGATGAATCTTCCTTATTTCCTCCTCTTTTGGCCCCAGGAGGAAACCTTCTAGTGTCCACTTCCTTGCACACTTCATCAACCATGTGTGCAATCCTTCTCATGTTTGTCACATAATAGGGATCTTTGAACATCTTTGGTATCTCAATATTGTAGTACTCTAAAAAATATAAGACCTCCCTTATCTCTTCCTTCAAGGCATAGTATTCCATGGAATACTAGAAGGGTTCCTTAGAGTTCCTTCCATTGAACATTTGGCCATGGATGCTTGTAGATTTCTGCTAAAGAGTTTGATCATAAGCTGAGTGCCAGAAAGCATCAACATCATTCCTACTACCTCTACCTAAGGTATTGCATGAGGGCTCTTCAGAACCTTCCTCTTCAGACTTCTCAAGGTCTTCTTCTTCTTCATATCTTCTGCAGTATTATCTATACTGCTCATTGAAGTCTTCTTCAATCATTGGTAGGAGCCTCATGGCTCCAACTTGACTTAATGATCTGCAGTGTTAGTCAACATAGAGGCTTCATTCCACAGGATGAGCCAAGGAAAGTGCTATGATACCACTGTAATGTTCCAAGGTTTGATATTCAAATCTGAACACTAACTATTGTTGCAACTTATATAAAAATTGTTATACAAACTTGCAGATACTCGGTAAAATTTATGACTATGAAAATGAAGGTATTTTGCTGAGAAATTTGTATGCAAGGGAGTAGGAAGGGGGAAGCAACGAAGGTAATTTTTAGAACATTGAATTCATATTCCCTAACACATTTAGACCGGGGACCATTCAGGTTTCAGAGTCAGCTATGCAGAAACTTAATCCCCCGCTTTTGGGTCACCCAATCGTGAAACCAAGAGAATTATTCAGTCCTTTCAACCAGGGGCTTGGGGAAAGGAATAGAGATGTTTTCTAACATTTATATAGCATAAAATAATGTTTGGGACAATTCAGGACGGTTTTGGAGTAGATTGGGGAGTTTAGGAGTGAATTGGGAATTTTTTGGCAATTTTAGACTAGAGAAGTCATGCACAATGGAGGCTACCAAAACACTATACAGCCTCAACTAATTTGCAATATGGGAGTATATATGGATATATGGTTTTGTGAGTGACACACATCAACTTGTAGAATCGAAATTGACTGAATATAACTCCTAGAATTGAAGAAACAAGTAGACTAGTATAATTTAACTATTGATCTAGCTAGGGTGTACAATTTAGCACGAAATTTGTAACAGAAACATATCAGACCTGATAAATGAAATTGAAAGAGACTAATACATATTATATCAACATATTCACCACTCAGTGTCAAGCTCACGGCCATTACTCAATTATTATTGCACTAGACTGATCAAATCCCTCATTTTCATGGCAAATTAAGCTCATGCAAGGAAAACTAATTATGTGAGCTGATTGGACAGTAATATTACAATATGAAAGAGATATTAAACAATTTGTATAAGCTAATACACATCATAAATAAATATATGGACTGACCACTCCATACAAGGACTCAAAATGGTGGGTAGGAGGCCCAAAACTTGACAACAGAAGGGATGACAGAATAGGTGAAGCTTGGGATTCATTGGAGCTCGAATTTACTGATTATTATGGCTGCAATAAGTGACTGATCTGATCATTATGAGCTCACCATCATGCGTTCCACACTTGCAATGAGAAAAGAATGGGAGGAAGAAGAATGAGGAAGGAATGAACTGGGGCACATCTCCCAATAGTTGAGGCACGTCTCTTAGTAGAAGAAATGCTTGACATAAAAATCAATCAATCATAATTCAAACTGCGTAAATGAGCTACACTTTTGTTTTTATAATCTTCTGGTGACTTATTGAGCATGTAGGTGACTTGTGAGAGAAAGTCATCCTCATAGAACCCTAACCCTAGCCACATACGCGCCCTCTTGAGTAATTAGCAAGTAGGGACCCTTGTGAGTTGTTTCCTTATCCATGTCATTCATCAAACTTAACAACTGCACCCTCCTTAATCCAATAGTTGTTTCTTTTGTCTATGACATCTTTTCAGCTTTCCCCCGCTTTTGTGACTGAGCCTCCAAATGGAAACTGCGCCCTCCTTTGTCAATTGTTTCCTCTTTTGTATCTGATTGCTTTTGTCATAGCTTTTGGGCACTTTCCCTTTTCTCTCTAACTTGCTTTTGTCGTAGAGTTTCCACTTTTCCTCCTTGGCAAATTGGCTTGCCATTAGCGCCCTCCTAACATGGCAAGCTCAATTCCACATGTTATTTGCACAATAATTAAATAATGGAAATAATTGAAATCAAGTACATTCCTTAATAATAATTATTTAGCAAAATTTCCCTAGGATAATTAATTAATGCCTCTTTGTCCTGCTAGGTGTTTAGCAAGGTCCACACATTTGGTGGTCAAAATGTGGGGACATGACATTCTCTAAAGGTATAAGGGCTTCGGGGATAAAAATACTCTTGAATTGAATAATATCCTTACCTCCAATCATATTTTTCAATTTTTTGTGTCCCTCATCCGCCTCTAGAAACTATTCATCTTCTTGAGCAAATTCCAAATTCTGATTTTCTCTCTCAAGGATTGTGTTGGAAAACGCGTCTAGCATTTTTAAGATTCTCTTTATATATAAGTCATCTTCAAAAACTTTCCAATACTTAGAATTGTCAGGGATGGAAGGTCTATTTATGACTTCGATTTTATACTTTTTATTTGAATATATGGGAACATTAAAGTTTCCAACAGTAGTGGCCGATGAATCAGCTATCTTGTTTTGTATTATGGGAATTACCATCACCCTATGTTCACTGAAAAAAATTCCCAACATATCCCGAACCTCATTTCTGTAAGCTCTCATTCTAAGATGCTTGGTTTCGTAACTTCCATTCACTTGATTTATAACCAATTATGGGTCCCCATAAACATGTATTCTTTTTGTTTTGAATTCCTTTAAGGCATTTAATACTAACAACATAGATTCATATATACTCTACTACATTATTTGTGCATTCGAATGTCAGTTTAAATGAACACAATTTCAAATATCTGTATGGAGAAATAATCTAGACACATGTACCATCTCCCTCCTTACTTATTGATCCATCAAAGTACATATACCATACCCCTTCATCTCTTTGTTTTTGTTCCAAGGCCTGCTGTCTTTTAGCAAATCCCTTGTCTTCTTTTTGTTTAGTTACCATTAGCAGGTCTTCTTCAATAGGAAAAATTTCTTCAAAATGGAAATCATTATAGAAAATTGAAGACCCCAAATCAATATCAATAACATATAGTGGATGATTATTAGGTTTTTATTGACTACTTACCACATATGGCAATCTATTTTCTGTGAATAATCATCTATGCTCACCAAACAATGGAATTGTTGCATAAGGCATCCATTTGTAGGGTCCCTTTCAATTTTGAGGCCCAAGACCTGGATAAAAGCATACCAAACTTAGGAGGAATGTCAGCCACCACTATATACATAATAATACTCTTGGCATGAATCTGTGCAAGAGTAACTACCAAGTCCTTGATGAGCCCTAAACACTTAAACTTTCAGAATCAAAAGAGAATAAATCTTGTAAGGTCTTGTGCTTTCTAATCCCGTACTTTCGACCACCATTCTTGGCATGAGGTTGTGTGAGGCACCAGAATCCAACATGGCATTATGTAGAATCGTTTCATGAACATTTACACTAACATAAAAGGGAGGGACAACTTCTTCGTTAGTGTCTTCCATTATGGGGATCAGGACTATAGTTCGGGCATCATCTGTCAACTGTAATGTGTCAGGCTAGAATTCTCCATCTGTTCTGACCATTCTAGTGATCTTCTCTCTGTATTCATTGTTCTTCAACAACTTACTAAAAGGGATGGAAAATTTTCTTTTGGATATCTCATTCTGTAGATTAAAGGAGGAGACTGTTCTATCACTTTCTATTTGTGTTTCTTTTTTGTTTTCCTTTAATATCTCTTTTTTGTTTTCTGGAACTTTCTGTACAATGTTCTCTTTTTGTTTATATTTATTGTGTTGACTACTAGAAGGCTCATTTACAGGAATCCTTCCCCAATTTACAATTACATCTCTACTTCTCATGTTCAACTTTCTCTGAAATCATTCACAACATTTTGATATCCTATTTGGTATTGCTTTGTCTCTAACTCAAAGGTATTACACTCATCTTCCTGAGCAAAAAAAATGTAAAAGGGACAACCCAAGCTGTGTGCATGTTGGTCTCCCTTTGGCTCTTGTCCTAGATGTTGAAGAAGTAGAGTGGGTTATTCTCATAGTCATATAGTTGTAGAGAAGAGGGTCTATCTATGATGTGTGTGGATCAATGGTAGAGTGGAGGAAAGGAAAACTTCAAAGATCCAAGACTAGAGAGCATGAGAGGAGAGAAGTCTATATAAGTTGTATATAATATATACAATAGAGTCTGTAAGCTAAGTGCATAGACAAAAGGTGCTGATATATTTCTCATGCCAAATGCAGAGCACCTTTGTGGTTTTTCCCATATGGGTTTCCACGTTAAATGTTGCCTTTATGTGTATGTCATGAGTGTGTTTGTGTTGAATGTATTCATATTGTGAATAAGTAGATCTTAATGTGTCGCATCCCTTATGTTTATGAATAATCTCATGTATGTATATGTCGCACTGCTTAGTGAATGAATATGTGATATGGCCTTCATGTTGAATGTTGCAAGATGTGTCAACTGCTAAATAGACTGTTAACTTGAGTAAATAGAAAAGGGGTAGTAAGCATAATCCTTGGCTTCGGTCGAGCGTTGTAATAAGGTATAGCAAGAGTAGAAATCCCTACCTAACTGCATAAACCTGGTTCTGGTAGTTCCCCATAAATATATCCCAGGTGAGACTGCATTTGTGTCGTGGGTGCTTTCGACTGAACTTTGTTGTGTCGGCCCGATATCTGGGTATTTGTTGACTATTGAGGACTTGAACATGGGTCGACAAGAGGAAGAAATCCAACAAATGGTTATGTTGTTAGGTCCATTAATCATTTTGGTGAGGGATGTGTTTTGGTACCCGACGAAGCTAGAAATTCAAGACTGGATATAGTTTAAAACACTAGAGTTCACGCGGGAAGAGAGTGAAGGATCTCAGCTGAACCCAAAAGAGTGGTTGGAATTGTACATTTATACCGATATTCATGAGATATTCTTTGTTGGATTTCTTCACGGTACCGACAACATAACCATTTTTTGTCTTTCTTCCTCTAATAGACCCAGGTTCAAGTCCTTAGTAGTCAACAAAGACCCAGATATCAACCCGATAGAGCAAAGCTCAGTCGACAACACCTGTGATATTGTAGATGCAGTCTCAATTGGGATATCTTTATGGGGAACTCTCAAAAATAGGTTTCTACAATTATGTGGGGATTTATATTCTTGGTGTACCTTATTACAATGCTTAATCGAAGCCAGCGATTATACTTCCTATCCCTTGTCTATTTATTCAAGTTAATAGGCTATTTACGAGTCGACACATCTTGTAGCATTCAACATGAAGGCCATATCACATATTCATTCATTAAGTAGTGTGGAATATACACACATGATATTATTCATAAACAAAAGGGATGCGACACATTCATATCTACTTATTCACAATATGTATACATTCAACACAAACACACTCATCACATACATAAAGAGGTAACATTTAACGTGGAAACCCATCTCGAAAAAACCACAATGGTGCTCTTCATCTAGCATGAGAAATATATTAGCACCTTTTGTCTGCGCACTCATCTTGCAGACTCTATTCTAGATATTCTTTACGACTTATACATACTTCTCTCCTCTCATGCTCTCTAGTCTTGTATCTCTTAAGTTTTCCTCTTCTTCACTCTACCTTCGATCCACACACAACCTGGATCAACTCTCTTCTCTACAACTCTATGACTATGAGAATAACCCACTCTACTTCTTCATCATCTAGGATAGGAGCCATAGGGAGACCAATCCGCACACAACTTGGGTTCTCCCTTTTATAATCTCTTGCATGTCATAATCAACTGACGCTAATTTGTTAGTTAATAGGTTGTCATTCCTATTCTTGTACATTCAGTTACAACTGACAGTTGGCACTATTGGCTAAAAAATACAAATTATGCTTTGTTACCCAAACATTGTTTATTCTAACAGACTTCTTACACATGATCACTAGAACTGTCCCTTAAGTTGTTGTACTCTTCTTCTATCATTGTCCCTTCCTTCATAGGTGCTCTCATCGCAGCTCCTCTTTTGTCACAGACTCTTCCATCGTTGGTTGCTCTCGTTGCAGCTTTTCCTCTGTCGTGCGACCTAAATCTTCATCTTCCCGAGCATAATTCTGCTTATCTTTTCCTAGGGCCAACAGCCAGTCATAGAGCTTGGACTCATAGTTATAGTTGACTAACATAGGTTGACCTAGATAGATTTCTCTGTAACTGTTAGGCTCGACGGTAACTTCATTGTTCTGGACTATTTGGTATAGCCGTCGAATGTCATCTGGTTCTGCCCATTATTTTCCTTAAGATGGGTTAATTGGGGCAATGACCTTATTTCCTTCTCCTTTTAATTTAATTCTTTATTTTTCTAATGAAATGGATGCTTTAATTTTTCAACCCCGTGGTTGACCTATTAGTGTAGGGAAAGATTTGGATCCTTCCTGAGGGTCAATAATTTCGAAGACGATGGTTGTATTTATCCCTATGATTGAGGTTTTGATGTTTTCCATACTCCAATCGGTTCAATTAAGCCTTGATCTACCAGTTTAAGATAAATATCAGACTCTAACATTCAGGGTTGACCATTTATTTCCCATGTCGATCTTGTCATTATGTTCACTTAGGAACCAAAGTCGAGAAGACTTGTTTAATACAAAATATTTCTACTTCTAGGTCGACAAGAGGGTCAATGTCAGTATTGTCCCTTTGATGAAATGTGCATAAATTTTTAGCAACTTTGTTGCTTTCAAGATTACTTCTTATAGATTGCATTAAATCAATTAGTCGTGCAATGGCTTCTTCTTTAGTTAATAAGTTAAACAACTCATTAAGCGATTTATTTTTACTTTCTTCAATCATTTATTCGGTTGGAAGTTGTGTAAATATTTTTTATGCATTATTAAAGATTTGCTTATGCTTCCATGCATTAGGGTACTCCTCTTGGTCTCTTTGTATCTTTTCAATCTGATTTCTTCTTGTGTTTGTGCTTGTATGGTAACAACTACAATTTTTTAGTAATAGTTGCATTATTTTTAGGAACACTAGACAAGACATTAAAATTTCTTCTTTTATTTATTGCATCAACCATAATGGGACAATCTTCTAAACTATGCTCACCCACGCCACATTTTGTATGGAATTTTAGATATGTTCTGTTTATGCCAGAAATTGTTCCCAGACTACAAGAGAACAAGCCAACATAATCTCAAGAATTTCAATAAAACAAATAGGGTTTTAGGGTTTTTTGGTTAAGAAGTTTGATGACAAGAGAGAATGCATTCATAAATCCAAATAAACACTAAATCATAAGCATAGAAAAACTGAGATGCATAACATAGTAACCATGTATCCAGTAGAAAATATCACTGAGGTTCATCCAGAAATGGCAAGCACTACAAGTATAAAAACTTTAAACCAACAATGAAATTACCAATTGAGTAGCTAAAACAAACCATAAATGAAGCCAGAGAACAAACTGAAGGGTAAATAGAGCATATATTTCATAATCAGTCATTTAAATACACATAAGAGTCATTTACTTAGCTTTATGAACAAGTCTGAAGACCTCCTCTAGCCAGCCAAAAAATTGACCCCTTAGTTCTCTTTGTGACATATATTAATACTATCCTTCCAAAATTGGTTTAGGACTAAACCCTAACCACTTTTCAGCGTACTCATCGAAATAGTTCTATCTAAATAATAATTGTAAAAATGAAATATCCTTCAAAACATAACTAATAACTAATTGTGTTAACAAGCTTCACAAATCTTTAGCTGCTTCAGCTAACAAGGCTATCCCTTCTAGGGCTTGGGCCTTTCTTCTAGTCTTCAACTGATCTGCTTCCATATCTGCCATTTTTCTAGTGAGTTCTTCATTTTGCTGTTGTAGATCTTTGATGGTTTATTTGAACATTGTAAATTTAGACTCTGTATTCCTCTTCCTTTTCAATGCCTCTTTTGAGACTGCAATCAGATCCTGATAGTGGCTATTCACCTCATCCAGATCCTCTCTGAGTCTTCTATTTGCCAAGACCAAGCCATCATTTGTCTCCTACATATATTCCACCTGATATTTATATTGTTTTACAGTTCTCTGTAAATTCTCTTTTCAGAATCAAATGCTTTATTTCCTGCCGTGCTTTGCATCTCATTTGGAAACCATGGAATGTTTAGTCTCCTATAGATTTCTTCATCTTTTGGCAACAATTCTGCAGGAGTTTCTGGGAAACTTAGGTTTTCTTCAGTCTCAGCTTCACAGGGAACATTTTCCTCAACTATCACCTTCTTTTTTGAGTGAAGCCTTTATCTTACCTTCTTGTTGTTCCTGCAACATTTGACTTCGTATCTCTAGAAAAATATCAGACAATTTAGTCTCAGTAAGGGTAGACTCTCTTTCTGATTCCATTGGCCTTTTTCCTTTATTGTCACCCTTATCAACATCCAATGTTTCATCAGGTGAGGAGTCGTTTATCACTGTTACTCCTTCTTTATTCAATTTAGGGTTTAGCAATTTCTTCATATTCAGCCTGAGCTTGTTTCTGGTTCTAGTCTTTGGTCTCCACACAGGAGCAAGTTCCCCTAACATTTTGAAAGTTTTGCCCTGATGGGTAACTAAAGCAAAGTCAATAACTTTTAGTTTCTTTCTCTTTGGTACTGCTACCTCATCCTCCTGGCTGTGAAATTCCTTTTTAGTACTAACCCTAGTTTCAACAATAACAGGGACTTTATCCTCCTCAAACAGGCATTTTTCATCTTCAGACAGAACAATGATTAGACTTTGTTTTTGGAGCTCAATATCTTCCTTCTCACTTGAAATTTTCTCTGTAGGTACAATCTTTTCATCAACAATTGTCTGTGCTGGTACATGCTTCTGAATAGGCTCGGTCTCCTTATTATCAGACTGCAAATCTTTGCTCTCAATGTTTTTAAGATGTTGTTTAGACTCAAAACATTCATTTACAGGATTCGATACTTCCTTCAATTTAATCCTATCTTCATCTTTATTTTTTACCTTCTGTGTGAGTTTTTTTTATCAAGGTCTGTCCTTTATCAATCTGTTTTCTGTGAGACTGTCCTTCTGGACTATTCTAAAACCCTGACCAAAAAAGGAAATATTCCCAAGTTTTCCCTTTACTCTGCAAAATGGTGTTTATAATGAGTTTGATAAGCCCATGGTGGAAAATGGACTGTCTAGTATGATTCTGGTGCTCCTTAATTCTGCAAGACATCTTCTACAGGCTCTTTAGAAAGAAGAAGGGCAGGTTCATCTTTGATTCATTACTGAGGTGTTGGAGAAATCTGAAGTGGTATTTAAAAACGAAGGCATATATTCCTTCACATGCAATATAACTTTGTAAAACCTTAATAGGTTCAATCCATTCAAGCCTGAAGTTATGGATGGGCACACCCATACCCCAATCTGCAATTACACCAGGGAGTAGGTACCTTTGTGCATTAAAGGTGAGTGGCACCTTCTTAAACCACAATTCTCCCTCACTTTTAATTCCTGTTGCCTCAGCTACCAACTCTTTGGTCAATTTGAATTGAAAAGTATCAAAAGATACGGTATCTTTGTCATAGCACTAAGCAAACTTATGGGAGACCTCTGCATTGTATCCATCAATCTTCTTGATTAAGGTCAACCATCCTGCATTTTCAAACAACTCTACACATTCTGGAAATTTATCTATCCAATTGAGATCAGTGGGCTCAGCTCTATTAGTTTTTCCACTTTTCTTCATTTTCAATATGGTTTACAGCACTTGTCAATAATTTCACAGTCTATTTTATCTTCAAATTCTCACAGTTTGCCCTATCACACAGTTCAGGAACTCTTCTATACAAAATTTTGCAACAATTTGACCTAATCACAAAATTCAAGGACCTCCAATAGTTCTGCTCTGAAGTTTATTATTTCAAACGATGAATACTTGGATATATTGATTAATATTTCATCATTCATAGTCTATTGAGTGAGCAAATTCATATCCTTCCTTAGAATTTTGACATTATGGACTTTAACAGAAAACCCCCAATTAAACAAACCCTATCAAATGCCACGTGGGGTACCTACTCAAAAGCTTAATACAAGAATTGGAATTCGATCTCTTCAAAGATTAGGTGTCGAATTTCACGTTCCAGCTGTCTTCAACTGTCCAGATCGCTTCAAACTGTCACTGCTGGAAAGCCCTAATTCTTCATTCAATTGTCAAAACTCTGATTTCTCAGGAATATGTTTCCACCACGACTTTCAATACCTTTGTATTCTTCAGCTTAAGAACATATTCCCGAAAATTCTGCCTCGTTCCACTCACCGTCATCATTAGCCATGAACTTGCATGCAATTGCCATGATCTCCCTGATACGATGACCATGCACTTGTTTCAATGATAAACTTGACAAGACATGTATCAAATGTGATAATTGATGTGGTTAACACCTCAGGGATGAAACCCCCAAAACAATCAGATTGAAAAAGAACGATTTTGGCACTCGCGACTTTCTTGTAGCGCTCTAGTGTATTGATTTCGCTCTTGCGCTACAAGAAAGCCCATGGAAAGTCCAAACACATAATTTCATCTCATTAAATCACTAATCAGGTTTAAGACTTGGTTTATATGATTAATCTCGATCTTAGTGTAATTTATGGAACCATTTAATCAATATATACCTTGTAGAACCCTTCAAGAATGAACTCTAAGCAAAATTTATGAAAGCAAGCTTAAAAATAGGAAAAAATCAAAATGATGAAAACTAAAAGGCTTAAACTCAAAATTAGCCTTTATAAACCAAAATTTCCTAGAACCAAAAATATTAGCAAGTTTCAAAAACATAAACAAAAGCATAAAACTAAGGAAGACAAAATCATGACCTAACATGTTCTATCTTTCCATGGACAGTCGGGACTTAGATGGTCCTCACTGTAGCATACAAAGCATCATGATTGTCCATGTCTGGGTAGTCGGTATCCTCGATTATTATTTAAGCCTTAACCATTGTATCCTCCTCGTTGGTTGGTTGTTGTTGTTTCGTCGTTCATCATAGCGGTTGTCTATACCTTTTTGCTCGATTGTTTGTGTCTGGTATACCGTATGGTAGCTAGCTCTAGTCTTTGAGTTCTTGATGCATTGAGTTGTGGTGTGTTGAGTTGTTCAACATATTCCACACCACTTGGGATTGATATTGTTGGCATTATATGGAAAGTTTGTGGTCGATTGAGGTTCAAATATTTCACGTGTATCATAGAAGTAATTCATATGCATCTTCTGGTTTTTTTGTTGCTTTCTCTCCTTGGGGAATATATTTGGTACTTCTTCAATTTGGTCTAGCTCCCTTTGATATGTATTTGCATGAGATATTTTGTGGTCGTCGTATGGGAAGTTGTCCTTGGTATGGACTTCTATTGTACATGTTGAGCACCATAAGTCATTATGCCGCATTGTTAAGTGTTGCAGTGATCTTTGTATAATTTCAACTTTTTTCCTCTTGTCGGTGATCGACTAGTCCAGATGTATAGTCGGTGCTTGATTTGAACCATAGTGATTTCTTCAAGACATCTTCATATGTGGTGTACTTGTTCATTAATATTGGTGTCTTGATTCTTTGTTGGAGCAAATCTTGAGTAAGTATGAGAAGGTTTGTGGAGACCTTCCCTAAGGAAGACCACCAGATAGAGTTGTTGAGCATAGCATTGAGTTGGAGATAGGAACACAACCTATCAAAATTCAGCCTTATACGCATCCCAAAAGGATTCGAGATGAGATTGAAAAGGCCATTAAAGAACTCTTGGAGTTGGGTCTCATAAGGCCTAGTTCTATCCCATTTGCTTCTTTAGTTGTTATGGTAAAAAAGAAAGATGGAACCTTGAGAATTTGCATTGATTTTAGAGCATTAAACAAGAAGACAATAAATAATAGATGCCCCATCCCAAGGATTGATGAGCTCATGGATGGGCTCCATGGGGCCAAGTTCTTCTCAAAGATTGACCTTTGATCAGGTTATCATCAAATTTGAATGAGAGAAGAAGATATACCAAAGGCTACTTTCAGATGCCACTATGGTTAGTTTGAGTTTGTTTCCATGCCCTTTGGCTTGACAAATGCACCAACCACATTCCAATCATGCATGAACAACATATTCCACAAGCAACTTCATAAGTTCGTACTTGTTTTCTTTGATGACATTCTTATTTACAGTAAAACTTGGAAGGAACACTTGCATCATATAGAAGAGGTATTAAAAAATCTGCATGATCAATCTTTGTTTGCTAAGATGACAAAATGTGAGTTTGGTTTGACAAAGCTCTTGTATCTTGGACACGTCACTGGTCAAGATGGTGTGAAGGTGGATATGGAGAAAATAAGAGCCATTTTATAGTGGCCTCATCCCAAAAGTGTCACTGGATTAAGAGGGTTCATTGGAATTTGCACCTACTATAGAAAGTTTTTGAAGGGGTTCTCCCAACTCACTTCACCTCTCACTGATTTCACAAAGAAATATGCTTTCCATTAGCATGAGGGGGTTGAGAAAGCTTTCCAAAGAATGAAGGAGGTAATACCAATGGGTATTCATGGTATCCATGGGTATCCATCAGTACATACCACTGAAATATCATAGTGGTATACATCGGTACATACAAACATAGATGAAATTCTTGGACGTCTCTATATTGCGAGCCTCCTATCGATATGTTGTCAAAATCAAGCATAAATTTTAGCATAAGAACAAGCAAGAATCTCGACCTGTGAATCCACCGCAGAGGCAAGGCAAGGGAATCCCTGGCTCACTGAACATGGGACAAGGAAAGGACAACCAGTCCCAACCACAAGCAAATACGGGTAATGGAAAGATAAAGAAGTAGACCAAGAAGTGGTGCAAGTTACACAAAATCCCCTGGCACAACACTGATGAATGTTGCTCAAAGCAGTCATTGGTGGTCGAGATCAAAGATTCAGAATTAGATCCAAATTTCGATTTTGATTCGGAACCCAATGTTCAAGCTGCGAACCAAGGGAAGTGGATCATTAATGCGAAACCCAGTGTCACTATTGCTACCACTCATATTCAACCAAAGGAACTTGAAGAGTTAGAGGCATAGGAGTGTCTCTTCCACTCACATATGTGGGTGAAGGGAATCCTCCTCCATTTTGTTATTGATAGTGATATCCAAAAGAACCTAATTTCAACATAAGTCATAAAGAGATTATAGTTACTAACAACACCACACCCACAACCATACACTATCGGTTGGCTAAGACGAGGACGAGGCATCTGATTTAGTCATTAGGTCACTTATCCTATGACATCAAGCCATTCAAAGATGAGGTATTGTGTGATGTGGTTACACTTGAAGTTTGTGATGTTCTTTTAAGACAACCATATATGTGGAAGCGTCATGTTGTATATGAGTCACAACCTCGTAGTGTCATTGTCACTTTGGGAGGAGAACTCTATCGGATATTAGAGATAGATGCACCTACCACAGTCTCATTGACCCCAATCAAGAAGTGAAAGAAGATAATCTCCCACATTAGGAAACTTTCCTTATTCAGAATTGTCTCTTAAGGAGAACATCAAATCCTATAGACCTCCACAGCCTCTACACAAGGTGTCTCTATTCAATAGAAACAAGAAGAAAGAAGAACACAAAGTCATTATTGCCTCATTTATCGGAGTACCTCTATAGTGCAAGGTCGTGCATTCAAGATGCTCCTACAAGAAGAAACCATCCATATCGGTTCATACCAAGGATAACATGACAACCAAAATTATTAAACAATTCGAGTGCATCCATCAACAACAATTACATCCCTCTGAAGATGTCAAAGAAAGACAACCTTTTCACTTCAACAAATGTCGCACTAGGAGCTCAACTCAACACAAAGTTCCACATATGATAAGGGATTTGAAGCAATGAAGACCATTGCTTCCTAAGGGGGAAATATTGATCTAGATGGATATCGATGGCCACCCACCTATCCCACTGGCTCAAAACAATTTTCCATTTTGGCATTTTTCTAGTATTTTTTCAGCGTTTTTTCGTGTCTAAACTTTCGAGGCTATTTTGAGGCCCTAAATGACATTTTTTGGTGATTTGAGGGGCCAACCGATTCTATTGGCATATTAATGCTGATAGAAAGTTGTGAAGCTCGGATAGACCTTTCCAACGAATTATTGTGCACCTCAAACTAAGACAACATTCAAAAGTTATGAGCCCGAGAAGTTGACAGTTCAACTAACCACCTTGGGGCCACAAAGTTTATGATGGTTCATCTTCTAGGGTTAGTTTTGGGATGTTTGGGATTCTTTACCTCATGATTATGATAAATAGGCCCTTTCAGCCTCCTTTGTATTCATGTTTTTACGAATGAGCGTAGCGACCACATCTATTCTTTGAGATAACTACCACCATTCTAGCTATTTTATTTTATAGTATGTTTTATTTCCGTTATTTAATAGAATGTGTGTTTAATATATCATTACGTTCCTTTCAATATATCTATATCTATGGTTAGATATATGTTCTTTCATTTCATTCTCACATAAATCCAAATCAGTGGTATTAGAGCAATATGCTCTTTAGTTGTTTCTTGGTGCATGTCTGCAACAAGGTCAAGGTATACAGAGTTGGGTCTAGAACTAGTTTCACTTGGGGAAGGACACTCTCACCACCGCAAGCGCCTCCCATGGTGGAAGAAAAGAGAGACACCGGAGCATGAGATCCTATTAAGTTATTGCTCTAGGAATCCCTTATGCGACAAAGGAACGAGATGATGGATTATTTCACCCATATCCTTCGATGAATGCCGACAGTAGCAGATGCACCTTCAACGAGAAACCATATTGGAGATTAGAATCCCTTTAAGGTACAAGTTAACTTTGATATCCCTTTATTTGAAGGACATATCAATGTTGATTCCCTAGATAAATGGTTGAATATGCTAGAAGGCTATTTCTCTGTCCATAATTTTTTCGACATGGAAAATATCACTTTTCCTTAAGGTTGTTTCCCATGTCAAAATTTAGTTGGAAACTTATTCAAGAGAAAACTCAACTAAGGAGTTTGGAATGTTCGAGGCTAATCCCACTTGATCCTCTTTTATAGATGCTGTTAAGGAACATTATTACCTTGTGGGAAACTATGATGACCAGTACACAAAATTGACCATTTTGCATCAAGAGAGTGACCAAGCGGTGTCGAAGTATACCAACAACTTCCATACCTTGTGCACAAAGTTCGATATCAAGGAATCCGAGCGTAACCTGGCACTGAAATATTGCAGTGGTCTACATTCGTACATATGAATAGAGATGTAATTCCTGGACATCTCTTCATTGGGAGCCGTCTATCGATATGTTGTCAAAATTGAGCAAAAATTTCAGCAAAAGAATAAGCAAGAATTTGGACTTGTGAATCCATTGCAAAAGCAAGGTAAGGGAAACCTTGGTTCACAAAACATGGGATAGGGAAAGGACAACCAGTCCTAGCCACAAGTAAATAAGGGTGATGAAAAGACAAAGAAGGACACTGAGAACTGGTGCGAGTTCCATAAAATCCCTTGACACAACACTTATGAATGTCGCTCAAAGCAGTCATTGGTGGTGAAGATCAAAGCTTCATAATCAAATCCCAATTTCGATTATGATTTAGAACCCAATGTCCTAGCCGCAGACTAGGGGAAGCAAATCATTGATGCAGAACCCAGTTTCACCATTACCACCACACATATTCAACCAAAGGAACTTGAAGAGTTAGATGCAGAGGAATGTCTCTTTCACTCACAGATGTGGGTGAAGGGAATCCCTCTCCATTTTGTTGTTGATAGTAGTAGCCAAAAGAACCATATTTCAAGAGAAGTCATAAAGATATTGGAGCTACCAACAACACCACACCCGTAGCCATACACTATAAATTGGTAAGCCAAGGATGAGGCATCTGAGTCATTGATAAGTGTCACTTACCATACAACATCAAGCCATTCAAATACAAAGTACCATGTGATATGGCCCCACTTGAAGTCTATGATGTTCTTTTAGGATAACCATATATGTTGAAGCATCATGTTGTATATGAGTCATGACTTCGTAGTGTCATTATCACTTTGGGAGGACGACTCTATCAAATACCAGAGATAGCTCCACCTACTACAGTCTCATTAACCCCAACCAAGGAGTGCAGGAAGATAATCTCCCACACTGGGAAATTTTCCCTATTCACAATTGCCTTTGAAGGAGATCATCAGATCATAGAGACCTATGCATAAGTTGTCTCTACTTAGTAGAAACAAGAAGAACACAAGGTCATTCTTGCCTCATCTATCCGAGTACCTCTACAGTGTAAGGCCAGGCATTTTTGGTGCCCCTCCAAGAAGAAACCATCCACACTGGTTCATACCAAGGATAACACGACAACCAAAATTGTTGAACAACTCCATCACATCCATCAACAATAATTACATCCCTCTGAATATGTCAAAGAAAGGCATCCTTTTTACTTCAGTAAATGTCGTACTCGGAGCTCAACTAAACACATAGTTCCACATATGATAAGGGATTAGACGCAATGGAGACCATTGCTTCCTAAGGGGGAAGGATTGATCCATATGGATATCAGTGGTCAGCCACCTATTCTATTGGCTCAAAACAATTTTCCCTTTTGTCAAATATCTAGTAATTTTCTACGTTTTTCTGGGTCTTAAACTTTTGGGGTCGTTTTGAGGCCCTAAATGACATTTTTGTTGAAAATCAAGCTTAAACTCAGCCCAACACTTAGTAAAACTCTGATATCAGTCTTAAATGTTCATAAAACCAAATATATATCACATGCATGTAAATTTTATGTGTCTGTAAGCTGATATACTGTAACTAAGCAAACTTTGCAGCGGAAAATAACTCAAAATCAGCAGACTGTAATACACATTTAAAACGCAGTATTTTGGTCAAATAGACCCTGGAAAAACCCCACACCTTGGGGAAAACCAGTGAGAGAGAAGATATTTTATTATGAAGGGAAAGACTCAGAAATTTCTCTTTCAACCACAGAAATTTCTCATGCACAATTTACAATGTATGAATCTTAGCTTAAAAACCAACAGTACTTATCTCAATCTCTGACCACAACCATGAAGCTGAGCTCATGCATGCTGCAAACTTTCACAGTAATAAATATCATCATTTATGACTGTACTTCTCCCTGAGAAACGTGCCAAGAAACTACCTTGAAATCTATGCAAAAACGTGCCTAGAAACTGCCTCGAAATCTGTGAAAAAACGTGCCCAGAAACTGCCTCAAAATCTGTGCAAACTCAGCAATAAATATCAGCATTTATTGCTGTACCTTCCCTGGAAAACGTGCCCAAAAACTGCCTCAAAATCTGTGCAAAAACGTGCCCAGAAACTGCCTCGAAATCTGTGCAAACTCAGCAATAAATCTCAACATTTATTGCTGTACTTTTCCCTGGAAAACGTGCCCAAAAACCGCCTCGAAATCTGTGCAAACTCAGCAGTACGGCCCAGCATTAATGGTGGCTGTACCTTTCCTTGGTTTTCGTGCCCTAGACTCCTTGAAAATCATGCCCTTCATGCATCTTCTGCTTCTCTCTTCTCTCCAAGCTGCTCCTTGGAACTCAAGCCTCTTCAAGCTGTTCTCTCTTAAATGTGTGCCAAAAAATGAGACTTTTCACCTTCTACGGTCGAGATTAGATCTTGGCCAAGAGATCTATGGCTGGGATCTAATCTCTCATTCACTTAAATCTCCTAAGTGAACTTTATAACAAATTTTTCCTTTTTGAAAAGTCACATCACCCTAAATATTTAAAAGTACACTTTATGACTTAAAGTCACTTTAAAAACATAATAAAGTGAAACTCACTTTTAAAACATAAAGTCACATAAAAAAGGTACTTTAATAAAAAACAAATTTACTAAAGTCACTTAATGAATATAAATGAGACTCCATAGTTAATCACCCCTGCACCTAGGCACCTGATGCAGGAGTGCCACCGAGCTATCAAAAACTAACAATTTTTTGCGATTTAGAGGGCTAATAGATGACAACATCATGCATTAGTTATAGTCAAAAGTTGTAAAGCTTAGGTAGGCCTTTCCAATTGGCTATCAAATGCCCCAAACGAAGGTCGTATGCAAAAGTTATGACCCCGGGAAGTTGAGAGTTCAATTAACCACCTTGGGGCCGCAAACTTTATAACGATTCATCTTCTAGGGTTATGTTTTTG
The DNA here is from genome assembly GCA_001517045.1 of Pseudotsuga menziesii. Classification (NCBI taxonomy): domain Eukaryota; kingdom Viridiplantae; phylum Streptophyta; class Pinopsida; order Pinales; family Pinaceae; genus Pseudotsuga; species Pseudotsuga menziesii. The sequence goes on from LPNX010563665.1 coordinate 464,578, forward strand.
GATGCTTGGGATTCTTTCCCTCATGCTTATGATGAATAGGCCCTTTCAGTCTCTTTTGTATTAAACTTCATGAATGAGCGTAGCAGCCACATCTCTTCTATGATATTCTATGACTTAGTTTTCACACCTACTCATGTGGCACATAAGACAAGGTTGGTTTTGGAAGGTAGCAGGAGACCTCCAAAAGTGAAGGATACCATAGTTCTATGAATGCCAAGTATAAATTATAATAAGCCATTGGAATTCTTCAATAGAGCATGCAAAGGAATATCTAGATTTTGTGGAGCAAGGGTTGTCATTTATTTCACTTCGAATCATTACTTGTTAATGAAACGTAGATTTGGGTAACATATAGTTACTCGTGTTGAATTTTATGCATCATAGTTGTTGATGAACACAACAAATAAAGAGGTCTAAAGTATTTCCAAATTTTTTGAGAGTCAAAGGTCTTGATGGATTAGGCTAATCAACAACACAATTAAAAATTCAGATCTTTTACCTATAATAAATAAAGTGCTAATGGATAGAGTGCAAGAGATAAAAAGTATTCTTGAGTTTATTTAATTCACACTTTTTTTATTGAAATTTTAAGAGAAAAGTATATAAACTTTCTAAAGAAGCACTCTTATTATAGGAGGGTACCTTTTATGAACAAGAAGTTGGAGGGGAACTCTCCTATCAAAAGTTGAAAGCTCTTTTTATTAAATACAACTAATGATAGTTCACACAAGTTTGGTTCTACTAGACCTAATTTTTTTGGCTTACTATTTGGACTTTTCATGATAGTGAAGACTTGAAGTTGTTATTGATTGACACCTAAGTTATATACTAAATATACTAAAGGAGATAATAATATTGAAAATAATATACCTATTTGTATTTTGATTAATGTGTTGAATTGTCTTATCATTCTCTATGTCCAAACATGATAGATAAATGTATAGTTATTTCAAAATATGAAATATCAATATAATTTTTATTTATTTATTGGATATATATCTGTTTATTCTCTATTTCTCAACCATATGTCCAACCTAGTGCTATGGTGTTATTACAAATATTTGGGTGAGACATCGAAATATAACTTTTTAATTTTAAGTAATCGCTAAATAATAAATATTTTTTAAAGAAAATAAAAGATAAATAAATATTAAAAAAAATAAATAAAAGATATCAAGTAACACTATCAGAAATTTGTTCTTTATTTTAAGGCACATGTTCTTTATTTTAAGGCACACATTTAGAAACATGGAAGTTTTTTTTATTGTTTATATTGAAAAACTACAAATAAGCACATTTTTCTTTAAGATCTAGCTTTTACCCTTTGCCTCACTCAAATGTTTATGGATTTTGTACCATTATTACTTATAATGTTAAGATTTCTTCAAATTCTTAATAAAAAAGAGAATTATATTTCTTAAATTCTTATATATTTATAATTTATGTTTCATTACTTTCGAAAGGAAATTTTTATTTACAAAATTTATAACAAATTGAAATTATTATTTAAACAAATATAAATAAAGCTTTATGAATTTTGCTAGACTTAAGTTTAACAACGTAACGATTTATATAATTAATCAAACATATTCTTGAGAGGAAGGACCTCCTCAAGACCATCAAAGTAACAAAAATACCTACAAAGATTTCTCTTGTCTCTCACACGCTAGCTTGAAAACCTTGTTTGGCACCTAATTATACTCTTTCATCATATGCTTCTAAGGAAAAAACTTTTGAGCATGAAGGTCCGTAGCTCCTATAATAAATTGAGACTCTTTGATAAGAGTAGTTTTGAATCACAAAAAAATATAAATATTTTTTATATATAAATTTAAATTTATACTCTTCAGATAGTTTTTTTTAATGGTTTATAAATTCAAATATAAAGAAAAAAAATATCATTGTTATATGATGATATATATTAATAAAAATAAAGAACTAAAAATATCTTAACTATTTAGAAAAAAACATGTTAATAAAACTCTTTTTGATATTTTATGAAAACAAAAAACAAATTATAAAACTGTTACACTGCACTTGTATCTAGCGCATTTTCAGGTGTACTCAAAGGAGAGGGTCAATTTTTTTAATTAAGAGGGGTGTTATTGAGTAATGGTGGTCATGGTTGGGCCATTTGGTCGTCCTTTATGGTTACTTTGGCTTAATGGCACTGCTGAATGCCCTTTATTGGGGTTTTTAACCTTAGGGTTTTTTGTGTCCAGGGCCCCTGAGGGTTCAACACTGGATCACATGGACCCATCTTTTGCTTACATGCTCAGGTGGCCTTTAATTCAATAGTGAGAGCTTCGTCTCCACTCACAACCACTTATGACACCCTCCTGGTCTCTCAGATTGTTGGCGCCTGCTCTCCCTGGCCTTATCTCCTCAGACGAAGACATCCTCCACGCCAAGATGAGGAGGGCGTTGAGGATTTTACAACATTTTAGGGGTTAGATGAGGTATAACCCCCTCCCTCTAGTTCACTCCAGCCTTTCGTTCGGAGTGTTTCACTTATTTGAGCGTGCTTTGGCACCTGGGGGTACAAATACCCCTGGTAACCTACCTTGAGCCTACCTTAGGCCATATTTTATTATTATTTTCTTTTAATTTTTAGTTGACATTTTATAGTTTCACGTTGATTTATTTTAAGGCATGTAGGCTTGGATATTTTGTAAAAAATGGGTGTGAGATCATATAAGTAGATCTCCTCCCTTTCGTTTTAAAGATAGAACTTATGAGATAATACACTATGCATTTGTTTTACCCTTGCTAGGGCTCTTTGGATGGATGCACCCCTCTTTATGGAGATTTGATGGGTTAATGCAAGAATTTTTCTGGTCTTCTTTGGTGAAATTCTTTTGCAAGGTGATGTTTTGATTTGTTGGCTAAACACGAGTACTTGGAGGTGAGGTTTCTTATCTCTTTGTTTGAATGTTGGTAGATGATGCATGTTTAAGACTAAATGGTAGCCCTAGTGCTGCATTTTCTCCTACAATAGGCCATTTCCAACCTTTTTGTCACCTTAGCAAGTTGAAGCACATCTCCTTGTGAGGGTCCTCTAGGCTTTTCCCTTAGTTTTCTAGGCTAGTTGCTTAACCTAGGATCTCTTCCTCTCTAGATTAGCCATCCTCCCTAGATGCCTTAGGTTTTTGCTAGGGTTGATCTTCCTTTGTCGTCACACATTTTCATTTTCAAAACCTAGCTTCTAGGGTTAGTTTTAGGTCTGCAAAATTTATAAATATCTCATAAAAATCAAAATTTTGGCCAATTTAGGGCCTCTCGAAATTTCTGGTTTCTAAAATTCCGGGCACTAAAATTTCGCACCCTAAAATTTTAGGCCTCCCTAAATTTTTTCGCCTAAAATTTCGGGCACTTAAATTCCACGTCCTCCCTAAAGTTTCGGGCCCTAAAATTTCGGGTTCTCCCTAAAATATTGGGCATGAAATTTTGGCTTGTTGCAAGAAATTCATCTTAGACTTTCTTGAATGGATGGGTTATACATACTACTAGCCTAAATATTGATTTATGACTGATACATAGTAAGTTCATACTTTATCTCTGATATACAATTGTTGATTAATAGTTCATGGTGTATGAATGCTCGTAATTTGGATAATATTTGTGTGTCACTCTTGTTATATGATACATGCATTATCTAGGATTGAAATTGGTTATTTGAAGCAGATGTATAAATGCACTTGCACAATTCATATTCATAGTATATCTACTCCACTTTTTGATTGACTTCATTAGGCACTGGTCACTAACTTCACACATTACAAGATATATTTGTTCTAAGTGTCTTTTGCAAAGTTCTACAAGGCTCTCCCCTAAGGGATTTCGACCTCCAAAGAAGTTAAAAAAAGTAACTAAGATAATAGGAAAAGTAACTAAGATAACTAATCACTTTCTCCACATATACTTACCAATGACTTTAACTACCATTTCATTAAATAACAAAAACAAAAAAAAACTAATCCAAAATAATGAACAACAATATAACCAACTCACTCTAACATGCAACCAATTACTCTCTCTAACGTGCAATACCATCATAAGATTCAATATAGTAAAATGGCCGTCACAAATGTAACATCGTTCCCATAGTAAAATACCCTAGATTTCCAAATATAACATCGGTCGAAGCTCTTCATTCTCACCTCCAACACAGAAAATCTTTTTCGTTGCCTCTAGCTAAAATCGTGCTCACTGGGCTCGCTCGTAAGGTTCATAACCTACCATACTGATCTTTCTGAATCACATTTTACTGCACAAGATTTATCCATTATTTGGCAAGTGTTTGGTTGGGGAATATAGAAATTGTGAAGGTTCTGGATATGAAATTGACGAATATAAAATCACATTTTAGTGCACAAGATTTATCCATTATTTGGCAAGTGTTTGGTTGGGGAATATAGAAATTGTGAAGGTTCTGGATATGAAATTGACGAATCTAACACAAAGCTGCTGCAAAAAGCAGGCCATTGAAGTTACGAGTTTATAGACTCCAGTTTGGTCCGAGAAAGTTTTATGGGTTTTCTGCTCAATGGGCTTCATTAAAACTCACTGAAGATCTCGTTTCATTCGAGCACAGAAAACTATTATGGGTTGGTGGACGAAAACGGAGAACTCAGAACAATCACAAGCGCAGCAGGACCGAGACTCCGATGAAATTCACAAGGACGTCCTAGCAGCTGGACGCGGTGCTTGTTACAAGGTTCTGACCGTTTCCCCTTTTCAGATTCTTTGCTGTTAGTAATAATTTTTCCCGCCACTGAATCAAGGGAATACTTGGAATTTGGGTAATGGCAAAACACAGTCCAAATTTCTGTTGTTTTAGGCTGTTAGGGCACTATCAATCCTCCAAATAATTGCTTCAAATCCTTATTTCCTTTGGTTATGGTCAAGAATAGATTACTGGTTAGAAAGGATTCAGCTTATTCATAAATATTTGTAAACACTGATTTGCATTTGATTAATCTCTTTGGGACCAGCTTATTCATAAGTATTTGTAAACATTGATTTGCATTTGATTAATCTTTTTGGGACCAGGCTCGTGACAGGTTCTTTGACTGTGTGGAGAAGGGAAAAAGTAAACCCACAGAAGTCGCTTCAGTAGGGCTGCTCTATCCTGCAGAATGCAAGGCTGCAAGATCTGATTTTGTGAAGCAATGTCGACCCACATGGGTAAGTTAGATTTTTAATATTTATTTATTTATTATTATTATTATTATTATTTTTGGAATATATACTTTGAGTGGGCAAAACTCAGGGCTTAAACATAACTCTATGCTTAGTAGCATCCACATTCCCACTGTGTCTTGGGAGGTCTGCGCTGTCCGCTTATTAATTTTTGATCATTAAAGACTATCCCTTACTTTGGTGGGGACAATGACTCGGGCCACTCTCCACTCTTCTGTTCATCGTCACAAAAAGATCCTACCATTGGCCTATTGGTTTAGGGCTAGATACATATGTATGCTGGATGGTATACGAGCTCCGAAATTGCCATTAGCCTTTGTAAATCTCGTATATCGAACCATTTAAATTGTGTCATTTTGATTGGGTTATAAATTAATGTCATCCAGAGAAGGAAAACTAAAATCTAATAAGGTTTCATGGATATCCAACTTCTGACCTGCCTCGGTATTTCTGAAATGCTTCACAAGTCACTCAGCTTCAATAAAAGACCAATGAAACTTGATTGAAAGATTGAGGGAATGCTATGGATTTTGAATTGTGGACTAGCGTTGGCAAGCGCCAAATTTTGGAGTGTTCTAGTTTTGCCATATGATCAGAGACTCGAAAACTATGGGGTTTCACAGGTTTCCAGCTTGTCACTGCTATTGCAAACCTAAAACGCCTAATTGTTTTTACACTATTTAATAGAAGGAAAATGAAAAGTTAGCTTCGATAAAAAGGAAAAAAAACTAAAGAAAGCTCGCCGGCTGATTGAGGCCCTCGTTCCTCAACACCTTTGCATATAGCAACATCGGAGTGCATCTAAGGGCACAGGAAATATAAGCAGCTGATTAAGGAACACCTAGACTTATAGGCTATAACTACATGTCTGGTTCTTTTGTAATATACTGCTCTCCTTCATGCATGTTTTATGATGCCATTCTAAATGTTATTCCATTTCAATGTGAAATAAACTAATTGCATTGAAGAGAAAAGCAAGATACAAGCATGTCATCAAATGGCATATTTTTGAATTTGCCTACTGCTCGTTGTCAGTCCCATTCTCACTTAGTCCCAAGCCTGTAGGGGAACGGTAGTTAGTGCTGGGCTGCCTGATGTCAGAACTAGGTACCTTGGATCCTTTTGAAGAGTTTTATAAACCTGTGTAAGAAAAGAGATACCAAACAGAATTTAAAACATGAGAAATAACAATGGCTCACAAACAATACATAGAGATTTACCCTCGAAACACTTAACTGGGAAATCCAACCTAACTGAGAGTTTCTCCTCTCTCTATCTCATTGTATTATCTTCACTGTTTACAATACATTATTATAACATCCAACACCTGAATCTTTTAACTTAGATTAGATTACAGCTATAATTTCTTAACCGGAATTAGTTTACAATGTACAGAAAAATCACTGAAAACAGACCAAAAATGGACCCAAAATTTTCTTTCTGGAGCTCTGCCCCTGAACCCGTGGTGGGGAGCCTGCAACCCGGGGGGGGGGGAGGTGATTACCTCCTTGGGAACCCTTTGCTTTGGGAGCCTACAAAGAGTACAACACATGTCCAACACCTTCTTGTAACATGATTAAATTGTATCAGTACGAAGAGGAGCCAAGTGAAAAAGAAAACTGTATTCACTGGGAGGAATCTGGTCAGATGAAAGGTTTTAAGACATAAATTTTAGTGGATGATTAGTATTACACATATGGGCCCTTGGGGTATCAAGGACGTAGGTTCTTTGGTTGTACTTAACCCTGTTAAAATTCAAGCATATTTATCCAAGGCAAAGTGTTTTACCGTTTCTTTAAAAATTTCCTCTAATATAAACTTTCAAACAGCAATATAGAAGAACATAAGCATGGACGAAGAGCAGTAGAATAGATGCATAAATGAGATCTCATATGAACACAAGAAATTTACCCTGGAGAAACCTGAGAAGGGAGAAAACTCCAGCAAACAATCTTCCTTTAATGCAAATAAAATTGTATAATCACAGTACAACTTCCACCATGAACTATGCTCTTCAAAGAGCTTGACTAACCTGACTGTAGAGGACCAGCAAGAGAAGAAGTTCCTTGCTGTCCTCTTTGACTGTGTAAAAACCAGCAACACAGAATCTCCTTCTCTGCCCCTCTAACTGTGTATAACTGCTGTAAAGGACAAGAGTTCCTTTGCTGCTCTCTATTTACTCAGACGTAAAGACAAAACTTCATTAATTAATGATACATACTTATGGACAACAGAGGCTAAAATATATAGGCAAAGAAGGTAAGTTGACATGGAATGTACACAAGGAAAGATCCAGAATTTGAAATGAAAACAGATAGAAAGTTCTAAACGGAGAAGAGAAATTTCTATAAAGTAAGATTTTGAATTTTTTTAGTAACTTCTATTTTTTCTTTCTTTCTGTTTTTTTCTGACTTTAATTATTTCCCCTTTTTTCTTTCTTTCTTTCTAACTTTTGTCTTTTGCTAACTTTTTTTATTTAATTATTTCTAACTTTGTCTTGACTCTTTTTGCTATTTTTTTTCTTCTTGAATTAACTTTTTATAAATTAATTAATTAATAATTAAAACTTTAAATAAAACTCAAACTTTATTCATGAGAACTTAGACTTAGACTAAAGAGACATATTCACGGTGGATGAATTTATTCGTGCCAACGCACTAGATCAATACATTTATTTGCATGAGGAAGATTGTTTGTTTCTAGCTCATAGGAATTTTACATTCTTCCTAACTTTTGCTAGATACCTTGGCTTTTGCAAAATGCTCACAAGGCTTCCTGTCTTGGCTTTTGGCATGGCCTCACAAGATTGACTGACTTGACTTTTAGTATTGCTCACAAGGCTTGTCCGTTCACCTTGACTTTTGCCATGGCCTCACAAGACTTGCCAAGGCATTATCACTTTCGTTCTGGCTTTTGTCCTGGCTCACAAGGCTTGTATGTTCACCTTGACTTTTGCCATGACTCACACAACTGTTTAATCTCCAAGTCTCCCTAGCTAGCTTTAGGGTGGTCACTTATGATCTCAAACCTTGGAGAATGCCTTCTGATGTTGATTTCAACACTCCCTCTCAGCAAGGGAGGCATTCTCTACAACTCCAAGCTTGTCACGAAAGTGTGCAAACTTCGCCAACTGCAGTGGCTTGGTCAAGATATCATCTACCTAATCATTTGTTGCAATGTACTTTAGCTTGATCACATTTCGTTGTACCATATCTCTGATATAGTTCTATCTACTGGACTCCCAGCCCAGTCTAAGTTTGCATAACCATGCAACATTACACTGCCACTGGATGTGAACTTTAGCCCATAAGCTAAGGTACCTCGAAGATATCTCAAGATGTGCTTACCTGCCACCCAGTGTCTTTCTCTTGGCTCAGCCATAAATTGGCTCAATGCGCTCACTGCAAACTGCATATTTGGTATAGTATGAGTTAGGTACATCAAAGACCCAACAAGCTGTCTATACATGGTGGGATCCACCAAATCAGATCTTGAATCTGAGTCATGCAACCTCTTTAGATTAGCTACCATAGGAGTGGACACACTCTTGCAATTCATCATACCAAGCCTCTTCAGTATGTCTACAACATATTTTCCTTGAGATAGGAAAATCTCGTTTGGTTTCTGCCAAACCTCTAAACCCAGGAAATAATGCAACAATCCCAGATCTTTCCTTTCGAACACGGCAGTGAGCTTCTTCTTGCACTAGGCTATCTGTCTATCTTCTCCTGTGAGGAAAAGATCATCTACATACAAAACCAAAATCAAAGGATGATTTTCAACAACTTTAAAATAAAGATTAGAGTCAGCAGTGCTGTTACTGAACCCCAAGCTTCTCAGAAAGGCATCAATTCTGTCATATCACACTCTGGGCGCTTGCTTGAGACCGTACAAGGCCTTGTTTAACTTGCATACATGAGAAACCTTGCTATGCACAACAAAGCCATCGGGTTGCTCTACATAAACTTCCTGTTCTACTTCACCATTAAGGAAAGCAGTCTTTACATCCATCTGCTTTAATTTCCAACCAAGTACCGAAGCAAGAGACTTAACTGAACGGATAGTAGTATACCTAGCTACTGGTGCAAAGATCTCATCATAATCTGCACCTTCTTTTTGGGAGAAGCCTCTGGCCACGAATCTAGCTTTGTACTTCTCAACACTTTCGTCAACTGCATGCTTTATCTTATACAACCATTTGGATGAGACAACTGATTTGTCTTTAGGCCTGGGAACAATGTTCCAAACACCGTTCTTCATGATGGACTTGTATTCATCCAACATGGCATCTCTCCAAACCTGCAACTTGTTAGCTTCATCGAATAAAGAAGGTTCAACATCACTAATGTTACTTACCAAAGCAACATAACCTGCAAATCTTTGAGGCCTTTTGCTTTCTCTGAAGGTTCCTGAAGGGGCTGCATGTTTCTCTGCATCTTGCAGAGTTTCTTTGAACCAAGCTGGTCTTCGCTTGATAGGAGGGTCTTCAAGAGACCTCTCTAATACCTTGGCAGGTTCCAACGCTACATCTTGTTCCATTGGATCATCATGACTTTTTTCCCTCTGAAAGTCAGTACCTGAAGTCTCGGCTGAAGGAGAATCTGGCTCATCATCGACCTGAAGCACTCTAGATCGTTTGAAAACAACTTCCTCATGGAAAGTTACATCTCGGCTCACTTCTATTTGCTTCTGACTTGGAACATAGATCCTGTAAGCCTTAGAAGACTTGCTATATCCAACAAAAGACCCCTTTCTTACCCGAGGGTTCCATCTTAGTTCGCTTCTCTTTAGGCACATGAATGTAAACTAGACACCCGAACACTCTCAAGTGTCCAACATTTGGTTTCTTACCAGAGAAAGCTTCTTCAGGAGTTTTATCCTCCAGGATTGCATGAGGGCATCTGTTCTGAATGTATACTGTTGTAAATGTAGCTTCTACCCAAAGAGAGTTGGGCAGATCTTGATAAAACATCATAGCTTTTGCAGCTTCACATATAGTTTTGTTCTTTCTTTTAGCAATGCCATTTTGCTGAGAATTATATGGAATAGTCAACTGACGTTTGATACCAGCTTCCTTACAAAAGCTCTCGAACTCATGGGATTCATATTCCCCTTCATTATCAGATCTTAGAATCTGAATGCGCTTCCTTGTCTGATTTTCTACCGAGGCTTTGAATTCTTTAAACTTTGCAAAAGCTTCACTCTTCAACTTTAGAAAATAAATCCAACATTTTTTAGAAAGATCATCAATGAATATGACATAATACAAAAAGCCATTCAAGGAAGGTGAAGACATAGGTCCACAGGTGTCAGAATGAATAAGTTTTAAGATCTCTTCAGATTTGTTGCTACTATGCGTAAAAGACTTCTTTGCATTTTTACCGAGCAAACAACCTTTGCAAACCTCATTTTTATTAGAAGAAATAGGAGGCATACCGCTTACCATAGATTGAAGTCCAGGGAGAGCCTTGAAGTGAAGGTGACCGAATCTTCTGTGCCATAGCTCGCTGGGGCTGACTGTAGAATGGGAAAGAGCACGAGCATAATGATTTGTTACCTTGTAGAGTCCTCCTTCTTGAATACCAATAACTTTAGCTGAACTTAGCTGACCATCTTTCGGCCAAAGAACTGCATTACCGTCCATGAAGGCCACCTTGTAGCCTTTATCTTCAAGTGCAGAAACTGACAACAGGTTCTTTCTCAAACTAGGAACAAATAAGATCTCATCAATGTGAATGATGGATCTAGACTTTAACTGAAAAGAGGTGGAACCGACTCCTTTAATATTGTGACAAGAGTTGTCACCAAGCTGAACCTGCACTGCACAAGTCTTCTTTCGAAAATCTAAAAGAATATTTTTGAAACCAGTTATATGCTTCGAAGCTCCACTATCAACCAACCACGAGTTTCGATCAGTGGTTAGGTGACCAGAAAGAGCAGACACCAGGTAGTATTCTCTTCTGTTCTCCTGTCTCTCAGGAAATTCACATGCCTTCTTACCCGATCCTCCTTCTTCAACAATGGATGCATGATGCTTCCCTTTATGGAAGCCTCTTTTCTTGGATCTGCAATCTTTAGCAAAATGTCCCATCTTGTTACAATTAAAACATTTAATCTTGGACATATCAAAACCTTTACCTTTGAAGTTACCTTTGTACTTGCTTTTCTGGAAGATCTTCTGATGGGGAGGATTCCTTCCTCTCCTTGTCTTTGCAACCAAAGCAACAGTGTCACTAGTAGCAGTACTAGACCTTGAAGTCATGCGACTTTCCTCCTGAAGGCAGTCATGCCACAAGCGCTCAAAAGTAGGCTGAGACTCCCTACCATTCACACTGTCAAGGAAAGTGTACCACGAAGATGGGAGGCCATCGAATATGGCTCGTACCGGATCATCATCGTCAACAGTTACCCCTGTGACAAGTAACTGATCACGAATCCGAGCAATTTTTAGAACAGAAGGAAGCCACAGACTCACCTTTCTCCAAAGTTCTTGAGGTTTCTCTTTTGACTAGGTGTAGGTTTTTCATATAGATTCCCGAGAGTGTCATAACAGTCTTTAGCTGTCATTAGAAAAGTTAGTATCGGCATGATACTGTCTTTCACTGAGTCAAAGATAACTCTCTTAGCCTTAGCTTGATTCCTCCTGAAAGCTGCTCTCCCAGCATTGGAAGCCGGTTCCTCCATCAGTGTAGTCACGAACTGATCTAGCTCCAACTCTTGGAGAATATTTATGACCCTGAGCTTCCAAACATTAAAGTTTGAAGCTCCCTCTAGCCTGTCTTCAGGCTGAACAGAAATAGAAGAAGACATCTCGAACAGAAAACTTAGAACTGAGCTCGATAAAGCTTGAATCCTTGGACCTGAGTGGGCTCACGAACCAAAGAACTGAGCTCTGCTCACACGCTGAGCTCTGCTCACATGCTGAGCTCTGATACCATGTTAAAATTCAAGCATATTTATCCAAGGCAAAGTGTTTTACTGTTCCTCTAATATAAACTTTCAAACAGCAATATAGAAGAACATAAGCATGGATGAAGAGCAGTAGAATAGATGCATAAATGAGATCTCATATGAACACAAGGAATTTACCCTGGAGAAACTCGAGAAGGGAGAAAACTCCAGCAAACAATCTTCCTTTAATGCAAATAAAATTGTATAATCATAGTACAACTTCCACCATGAACTATGCTCTTCAAAGAGCTTGACTAACCTGACTGTAGATGACCAGCAAGAGAAGAAGTTCCTTGCTGTCCTCTTTGACTGTGTAAAAACCAGAAACACAGAATTTCTTTTTCTGCCCCTCTAACTGTGTATAACTGCTGTAATAAACATATGCTGTTCTCTTTTCTTACTGTGTAAAACCAGCAAGGACAAGAGTTCCTTTGCTGCTCTCTATTTACTCAGACGCAAAGACAAAACTTCATTAATTAATAAGACACACTTATGGACAGCAAAGGCTACAATATATAGGCAAAGAAGGTAAGGTTGACATGGCATGCACAGAAGGAAAGATCCAGAATTTGAATTGAAAACAGACGGAAAGTTCTAAACGGAGAAGAGAAATTTCTATAAAGTAAGATTTTGAATTTTTTAGTAACTTCCATTATTTTTTTTCTTTCTGTTTTTTTCTGACTTTAATTATTTCCCCCCTTTTGTGTTTCTTTCTAACTTTGTCTTTTGCTAACTTTATTTATTTAAATAATTCTATCTTTGTCTTGACTCTTTTTGCTATTTTTTTCTTTTCTTGAATTAACTTATTATATTTAATTAATTAATAATTAAAACTTTAAATAAAACTCAAACTTTATTCATGAGAACTTTGACTTTGACTTAGACTAAAGAGACATATTCATGGTGGATGAATTTATTCGTGCCAACGTACTAGATCAATACATTTATTTGCATGAGAAATATTGTTTGTTTCTGGCTCATAGGAATTTTACATTCTTCCTAACTTTTGCTAGATACATTGGCTTTTGCAAAATGCTCACAAGGCTTCCTGTCTTGGCTTTTGGCATGGCCTCACAAGACTTACTGACTTGACTTTTGGTATTGCTCACAAGGCTTGTCCGTTCACCTTGACTTTTGCCATGACCTCACAAGACTTGCCAAGGCATTAATCACTTTCGTTCTGACTTTTGTCTTGGCTCACAAAACTTGTATGTTCACCTTGACTGTTTCCATGACTCACAGAACTGTTTAATCTCCAAGTCTCCCTAGCTAGCTTCAGGGTGGTCACTTATGACCTCAGACCTTGGAGAATGCCTTCTGATGCTGATTTCAACAAACCCTTCGTATTTGGGGCTTATATTTGGTGTACATATGTTGACCATCTTATGAGTTCTGGTTATCAATCACAACCAACTAACCATGCACACAAACTAGTTTGCTTAGACTTTATAATTGAATGGCTAATTTTTCTTATCCATTGAAGCTCATTGATCTATCGGACCTTAAAAAATGGTAAAATTTCAGTGATGATCTAAAATATGCATAACCTGTTGCACGATCTTCATAATATTTGTCACAAGAATGTTTTTATTGCAGTTTCATTTTTCTAAGAGCATCTTGTGGACTTTGATGACTGCCTGTTTCCTTTAGCACTGTCCTTTGTTAAATCCAGTGGCAGACAGATTGCTCATTTATATGCATTGTGGTATGTGATGCTGTATATTTTCTGCGTTGTATTTTCTAAGCAGGTCAAACACTTTGATCGACAATTTTCTACCAAAAAGAGAGTAGAGCGATTATTGGAGGCTGAAGGTTCTCGAAAAGGTCCCATGTCTTTGCCCCAGCCATACACATTTCAGCAATGAGAAGGGCTGGCTTCTTACAGTTTGAAGAGTTGTTGTGAGTGTAACCATATGTTAGCATTTTTAAGTTTACTTCAAAATGATGGGTTATGTATTTTGTTTGTAGTAAACTTTGTTCAAGTTTATCTGTTCAAGTAGGTGCATAGGACTGACAAGTCCCCACTATAGATTGAATGATAAATTTGACCCATCTCTCAGGTGTTTGACAATGCACCAAGAACAGTCCAAAATTTGTTTGACAAAACCCCTGGTTATTGTGCAGCATTTTATTACGTATGCATGTGAAGGAAAGTGTAACAGTAGATTGTAATTAATAATTCCCAGTGCTCAGAAATAGCTCTAATACGGTGTTTGCCATTTCATGTGAATAGTCATTGGTAAATTTGTTTGTTGCAACTTGTCGAGTGAGAAAGAGGATCATTAGTTTAGACCATGGTAGTAGAATTCTGTTGAATCAGGTGTTTCTGACAGAAATTCTACTGAAATTCCCTTAAATTTGGAGTTGATTCGTACAGAAACCCTAGCAGGCCAAAACAATGTCATTCCAACAAAAAAATAAAATTTCTCAGAAACTGTAAATTCAAACTGTCATAGGCATTTGTAAATACGAACTACCATAGAATATGGTAGGGACTATACTTGACAGGAGTGTCATGTTAGAGAAGATGCACAAAATTTTATGAAATTTTGAATAATTTGTATGTTTTTTCATATTAGCGTATTGTATACTTACATATATTTTTGATTTGGATTTTTATAATGTGATTTTTTTTTGCGAATCATACTAAATCCTAATTCGAATCGTATATGGTAACTATGTTTTATTGTTAATTTATATAGCACATTGAAACGATAAGGTTTTTTCTAATATTTATTGTCCGATTGTTTTGCAGTACAATGCAATCACTGCAAAGGTTGTCCACGATAATCCCCAGTTTTTTACAAATTGAGAATTGATTTATTCCTATATTCGTTACAGTTCCTTTGACCTATTTGTGGTCATCTTGTTGGACTTCAACAATTATCTTATCTTATCTTACACGGTTTCTCTTGGGAATCTAATTTAACTGTTCAAATTTATTTTTTCCTATCTGTTTTGACGTTATTGGGAATCTGCATGTGGCATATATTCAGATTCATTTAACTGTTTTGTTGCTATATAATATACTCTACTGGCTTATAGTAGAGTAGACGCATCTTCATTGCTGTCAAAGGGAAATTTAAGGCTTTGAAGTTATTAAAGTATAATAGAGATGCAGTATTTATCAGTTCTGTTGCAATGTTGTGTAAAACAGAAGTACAAGTTTATGTTTTAAATATGCTTCTATTGACAAAGAAAACATATTACAGCAAGGCAAGCATATATTATTATTAAGAAAGGAGCGGAAGATACTCTGCTTCCATACATACTATAACAGGGGTAGTCTGCAAAAGCCCCCTCTGAACTCATCAGTTCAAAAACATACCTTTCTAACAGCTGAAATAGGGAGAAGCATGATATCATGCATATCATACAGCAATAAACCTTTTTTAACAAAGTCTTAGGCACCATGCAAAGGGAGCAGCATGTGCCTGGGTGATGAAAGTTTGAAACAAGAAAACATCCCCCCCTCAAACACTGATAAGGTGAGTGGAGAAAGACACACAGTTACACATCCCCAAGGCCACATATGAACTAAGCAAATCCGGCCCTAAACTGCAGCTAAACCCAGACTGGGCTGCTGTAAACCTTCCACACAATGGGAATGGCTCCCAGTAAGAACCTGCAGACCAGTGTTGTTGGAAGAAATGTAACTTCGAAAGATATTCTATTGTATTTTTATTTTATTCCTCCTTTGGAGATGTTATTCCTCCGTTCGGAGATGTCCTTGATGTAATTGGTCATGTAAAAGTCATGAGGTAAAAATCTTCGTTGTAAGTCGGGGCAATAGTGCCCACAGAAGTATTTTATAAATGTTATTTTGAGTCTTCCTAGGTAGGTCGGCCCTTATTAGAGAACATGACCGACCTAGTTAGGTAATTGAGTCACTCACCTGATGAATATAAATAGGTGAGGCGCCTCTCTCATTTAAACACACTTCTCACTCAAGCATTGCACAAGAGAGAGAGAGAGAGAGAGTAGTCTACTCACTTAAGCATTGCACAAGAGAGAGAGAGAGAGAGAGAGAGAGAGAGAGTAGTCTTGTTCTTGGGGTTTTACACTGTACTTGGTCGAATTCTATATCGAGGAAGTTTTGCTTGGTTTTCTCCCCCATGAGGGTTTTCCAGGATAAATCTCTATTTTCTTTTGTGTGGCTGTGCTTGTCTTTCTTTCAATGATCCTTTGCTTATGGTTATGATGCTAAATATTTTAAGATATTGTATAACCATCAAAATTCTAACATGGTATCAAAGCCACCCTAAAAGAAGTCTTTATGCAACTGAAATACTGCTACAATTGTAGCTACTAGAGATTAGGGTTTCATGCTTGAAAACCCTAGAAGGCAAAATCTAGTCATCTTGGCATTTTTGCTATAACTCGATTTTGGTAAATGATGAAGATATGAAACTTGGATAGCCCGAAGATGAAAACTTGCTGTACCTTGTGTGCGAGTTTCACAATCATATTTGCTGTACTTTAGGAGATATGATTCCTCCAAATTAGGGTTCTAGCCTCATCCAGAATTTAGTCTTAAACAGGTGACCTAGGAAGAATTGCTATATCTCGGGCTAGGAAGATCCAATTTGAATTTTGCAAGATGTTGCAGATAGGGCACATACTGTAGTTTTTGTGGTGCAAGTTTCAGGTCCCGAAGTTCAAATTGTGACACGTTGCAGTCCGTACAAGTTCGCCGTACTGAACTAGTCCTCAAATAGGTCACCTTGGGAAACTTAACATAAGTTTTAGTTGGGGAATCCAATTATGCTCTAAACTGTGGGGTTGGAAAGAAGACAGATCAGGCTATCTCAAAAAGAAGTTTCAGACCTTAAGGAGCAGAAATTGCGGAGACAGAACAAAATCAAGATCAAACAATTCTGTAGAAGAAATTGGAGAAACTAGGGCTTTTTGTTTTGGGCACTTCCCTCCATCGATCAGTTGAAATAGGAGGACTATCAAACTCACCGTAGGAGGGTGCATGTTTGTATGGAAGAAATTTCTCATTCTGTGGATTTTTAATTTTTGACGTAACACACTGTTGGGGAAAACTAGGGCATCGAATATTTTGCAGTTCTGTCCACAGTTTTGGGAAAATGAGTATGCTGCTCAGCTCGCCTTGAGGAGGCGCATCTTTCTATTCAATCAGATATGAAAGTTATCGAAGTTGAAAAATTAGGGTTTCTCTGCCATACCCTAGGTTCACCAAAAGAAGTCTTCTAGAAAAGCTCTGATTGGTAAGATTTATCCTCTCTATTTCCATTCGAGGTTCTCATTTTTATCATGATGACAAACAGTACCAAGCTTGAGGACAAGCTTGAAGGGGCCGAGAACTTTCGAGCATGGAAGTATAGAGTGCTTTTCATACTTGAAGAAGCATGACTTGGAGAACTATGTCAAAGAAGAAACTGCTGATCCAAAGGGAGACAGAGACAAAGCAAAGCACAAGAAAGACCTAGTCAAAGCCAAGAGGATTATTTCTGTCTCCATTTGATCTCACATGTATCATCCTTGAAGACTCCCAAGGAGATGTTCGATCTAATGACCATCTTGTACGAAGGAAAGAACATCGACATGAAGATGACCTTGAGAACTCAACTCAAGGATGTGAAGATGCAAAAGTCAGAAAGCATTCAATCTTACTTCACAAGGATATCTCAGATCAAGGAGCAACTAGAAGCCATTGGAGACAATGTTGAAGAAGTAGAAGCGTAGATTACGACCTTGATTGGTCTCCCACGTTCATTCAAGGGATTTGTTCTAGAAGGAAGCTCACCTATGGAGGAATGCATGTAATAAGAAGCTCGATTAATAGAAAAAGAAGAAATGGATGAATATGACAATCAAGCCCTGACAACTCATGCCAAGAAGAGAAAGAACAAGAAGGAAGAACATTCTCGCAAGAATAAAAGGACTTCAGAAGAAGGACCTCTCACAGCTCAAATGTTTCAGTTGTGATGAGAAAGGACACCTTGCGAAAGAATGTCCCAAGAAGAAAGAATGGAAGGATGATATGATCAAGAAGTACTAGTCAATCATGTAGAATGATGTTTGGAGACATGAAGGGAAGTTTGTACAAGTAGAACTAAGAGATCAAGCATACAGCGGCTGGAAGTATCCAGAGATACAAAGCCAGATTCGTGGTTTCTCTCAGAAAGAGGGAGTTGGTTATGGCGAGACATTGCTCTAGGGGCCAAACACACGTCTTCAGTGGTGGATATTACATTGGAGAGTTGGTGTAATCGAAGTAGAAGAACAAATTGAGCAACCTCCAAGATTGGGGACTCTCTATAGAGAACCACCTATGCGTAGAAGGATTTGTACAAGCTCAAAAGGCACCCATGGGATAGCACATACAGTTACATGAGGAGCTTGAGGATCACCTGAGGTGATGGAGGTCTCAACCTTTTCTACAAGGTTGAAGATGGAAGCCTACCGCAAATTTTCCTTTAATATTCAACTAGGGCTAAACAGTGCATGCAAAATATCAACTGATAACCACACATGAATATCTTTTATAGTATGCAGCGGAATATAAAACTGAGTAATAAATCACAACATCACATCACAATATTGACACTATTATTTTGGGTATGGAAACCACCAGAAAAACCCAAGATGGGAAAACCGATGCAACAGTCAGATATAGATTTTATTATGAGAAAATATGGAACTTTTACAATCACTGCAAATTCACCCAAACCTGGTGAATGTAACACCCGGCAAAATCACTGGGCAAATCCCAGCTAAACCTCAACACCCTCCTGTGTAAGTGTACGACCCAACTGTACGAAGCTCAATGATCCTGCTGCTCACTCCTCCGTCTTCTCAGCGAAATCCTCTGTCTGACTTTCTCTCCTTGTTTGTATCCTGTATCTGTCAGAATATAAGTGTGTGTGTTCTCTCCACCAATTGATCTCTCTTTTATAACTTTAGGTAAAGCGAAAACCCTAATTTCACAATCACTTTAACCAGTGGTAAAGCAAAAACCCTAATTTCACTTTCACTTTAACTAGTGGTTCATTAAACTTAATTTAGATCACTTTGATTTATTTTCCAAAGTAAACTTTGGAAAAGTAAATTAAATACAACTGGTTTCCTAATTTAAGTCTTCTGCATGCAAGAACACATGCATGCAGGAAGACCTTCCTTGTTGCTAATAGTTTAACACTCCCTCTCAACGAGGAAGGGATTCGGTAGCAACCCCAACTTATCCCTGAACTTCACAAAACTTTGTCTGCAAAGTGCCTTGGTGAAAATGTCCGCCACCTGCTCATCTGTCTGTATGTACTCCAATCGAATGGTGCCCCTCTGAACACAATCTCTCAAGAAGTGGTATCTGATGTCTATGTGTTTGCTTCGGTCATGGAACACTGGATTCTCAGAGAGCTTGATGCCACTTTGATTGTCACAGGGAACTACTGTAGCCTCTAGCTCACACTCGAACAACCTTGCAAGTAACTTCCTTCACCACATACCCTCACAAGCAGCCATGCTGGCTGCCATGTACTCAGCTTCTGCCGAGCTCAATGCAACCGACTTCTGCTTCCTGCTGAATCAAGAGACAACCCTCGATCCAATGTTGAAACAACAACCTGAAGTACTCTTCTGGTCCTCTACACATCCTGCCCAGTCAGCATCTGTGAAACTTGCTAACTGTACACTTTCCCTGCGCTCATAAACCAATCCATACTCCATCGTACCTCTGATGTAGCAAAGTATGTGCTTCGCAGCCGTCCAATGCACTCTCCGGGGGTCCACCATGAACTGACTCAAAGAGTTGACTGCAAAGCTGATGTCTGGTTGAGTGTTGGCCAGATACATAAGCGATCCGATAAGCTAATGATACAAGGTAGGATCAAATCCGTTTGACCCTGATGCATCAATCTTCCTCTAGTTGGAAACTAGAGGTATGGCCATAGGCTTGCAGTCCTCCATCCTGAATCTCTTCAGGATATCTATTGCATACTTCCCTTGTCCAATGAAGAAGCATCCATCTCTCTGCCAAACCTCCAAGCCCAAAAAGTAATGCATTAGCCCAAGGTCTTTCATCGCAAACTCTACTGCAAGGTTGGATTTACAGTCTCCAATCAGCCTCTTATCTCTTGTCAAAAAGAGATCATTCACATATAAGACCAGTATGAGAGGCACCTCACCTGTCAAGAAGTACATGTTGTGGTCAGCATCACTCCACTGAAATACAATCTCCCATAGATAGATGTCAATCCTCGAGTACCATGCTCGAGGTGCCTGCTTGAGCTCGTAAAGAGCTCGATGCAGTCTGCATACATGCGTCTCCTTGTTCTCCACATCAAACCCCTCTGGCTGCTCAATATACACCTCCTCCTCTATAACTTCGTTGAGGAAGGTAGTCTTGACGTCCATCTGATGGACACGCCAACCCATCTCAGCTACTAGTGAGATAATGGTCCGAATGGAAGAATACCTGGCAACAGGGGTGAAGGTCTCCTGATAATCAATACCCTCCTTCTGTGAAAACCCCTTTGCCACGAAGCGCGCCTTGTACTTCTCCATGCTTCCGTCTGCTGCATGCTTCACCTTATAGATCCACCTGGATCCCACCACCTTTTTCCCTTGTGGCCTCGGCACAACCTCCCATACCTGTTTTTTCATAATGGAGTCATACTCCTCTACCATAGCTTCTTGCCACACATCATGTTGTGTAGCCTCCCCGAAGCTGGAAGGTTTAGAGTTAATCAACTCTGTCATCAATGCCATGTAACTAAGCCTCTCTGGTGGTACACTCTGTCTAAAAGATGTTTGTGGAGGATCTACCTGCCTGGAATCCTGCACTGTGGATCTAAACCACTTAGGCCTTGGCCTAGTGTCAACCTGTTGCGGATGTTGGATATCCGTCTCCTGCTGCAGCTCATCCTTCAAGTCAATGACTGAAGGATCCTGTCCACCTGACTCCCTTCGACCACTAGAACCTGTGCTCTGTGTCTGTACTTGTACCTGTACATTTGGCTCCTCCAACTTGACTCTTGACTCCTATGCTGGCTGCTGCTCTGCTAGTAAGTCCAGAGATCTCCGCAAGGCCCTGTCCTTGTCGAATTGGATATCCCTGCTCACAATGATCCTATTGCGAGTAGGAATGTAAACTCTATATACTTTGAAATCTCGCTGTAACCAACAAGTAACCCCTTCTCTCTAGAAGGGTCCAGCTTCTTCCTATTGTCAGCATGAACATGACAATAGTAGACACTGTCGAATATGTGATTGTGACTCACATCTGGCCTAGTGCCTGTGAAGACCTCCTCTGGTGTCTTCCTCCTCAAGGCTGTGTGGGGACACCTGTTCTGAATGTATACTGTAGTTCTGTATGCCTCGACCCAGAGGAATAGTGGTAATCCTTGATCAAATAGCATGGCCTTGGCTGCTCCAACCATAGTCTCGTTCTTCCGCTCTACAACTCCATTCTGCTGTGGGGTATGGGGCACAGTGTGCCCCTTCTTGATCCCCTCAGCCGAACAATACTCCATGAACTCATTGGAAGTGTACTCATCCCCGTTGTCTATCCTCAACATTAGAATCTTCTTTCCTGTTTGGTTCTCCAAAAGAGTCTTGAACTCTCGGAACCTCTCAAAGACCTCTAACTTGGCCTTCAGGAAATAGATCCAGGTTTTCCTGGAATAGTCATCAATGAAGGTTACGCAGTAACAGTAACCACTGAACGAATGGACACTCATAGGTCCGCATACATCTGAATGCACCAAGTCCAAGGGCTCCTTAGACTTGTGCTCACTTTGTGGGAAAGGCTTCCTGATGTTCTTTCCTAAAGCACAACCCTTGCAGTGGTTATGCTTTTCCTCCTGTACCTGAGGAACTCCAATGACTGCCTGTCTCAAATGCTTCAGTGCTCCATGGTGTAAGTGTGCCATCCTCCTATGCCACAACTCACCTTGACTGCTGCTGCTGACTAGAGCACAATGTTATCGGAACCGGATCGGTCATCGAACCGGCAAAGCCCAAAATGTTAACCGGACCAGAAACGGCAAAAAACCAAGTAAAAAACCGGTTGACTAAAAAATACATAAAATATTCATATTTTGTAAAAAAACATATATATTCATGTGCATACATATGAATCCAAACCATTAATACACAAATATGCAAAGTTTCTCATATATATAGCAAATATGGGTGCAAATATCGAAAATAGCATCTAGTGCAATACATCTCTGAGGTTTTGAACCAAAGTACATCAACAAAGAGGCTCTAAATGGCCCCTACAATCCAAAAATAAACCATAGTACTAATGAATAACAATAAAGTGATCATATGGCACTACCCTACTAGCTACTACTACTAGAGTCTAGTGTCTAGTAGTCTACTACTCCTTATCATCGTCCTACTCATCGTCATCCTCATCCTCTTCCTCTTCCTCTTCTTCAGGAGTGGGATTTTGAGCCCCACTTGATACCCTTGGCCCTGAAGGTGGAACCTCTGGAGGTGGGTCCAAATCCAACCAAGAAAGGTCTTCATTATCAAACACTAGTGCTTGAGTCTCCACAACCCACTTTGATGATGGATCAAAGTCATCCAAGGTTATGTTGCTTGATGCTGGTGTCTTGTTCAACAACTGGTTACGCCTCAGCCTAAGATTGTACTGGGTGGGGGGGTTCTAAATAGTGTTAGGATAGGCTTAGGGTTAGGTTAGAAGCATAGGTTAGGTTTTATTTTGTGTTGAAAAAAAAATTGAGTTTCGTGAGTCCCCAGTCCCGGACCGATCGGTTTGGAAAAAAATCTGGTCTACGGAAATTTTTTTACTGATCGGACCGGCCAACCCTGTAAATCGGTTAGACCGGTCGGTTTTGCTGGTTTCGATAACATTGCTAGAGCCTTTGCATGCTCAAAGTGTAATCTATACACTTTCCTGCTCCTTTTGCTAATCACCCGATCCAATCTCCTACCTGACCCCTTGGGCCTGATATATACTCTATGGTCATGGAACTTCACCTGATATCCCTTGTCCTCCAGAGTGGAGATTAATATAAGGTTCTTGGTCAGTCCTGGAACATATAACACATCAACAAAACTGAGGGGTTTCCTAGACTCCCTCTCAAATGAAACAGTGCCAACTCTTGATACCGCGCATCATCACCCAGCGCAACGTGGGTCCCTGTTCCACCCTCCTGCAAGTCTTTGAAGAATTTCTTCTGTCCAGTCATGTGACTAGATGCTCCACTGTCAATGTACCATATGCTGCTCCTTGTGGTGCTTGCCATGCAAGCTATCAAACAAAACTCCTCATCGAAGTTCCTGCTGAACTCATCCACCTTTGCAGATCCAACCATCTGAGTGTTACTCTTCTTCCTTCTATTTGGGCACTGGGAGGAAAAGTGTCCTTGCTTGTGGCAGATAAAACACTTGACCTTTGACACGTCAAGGTTCTTCTTACCATCCTTCTTCCTCTTTGCCTTCCCCTTGCTCTTCCCTGTAAGTGATAGAGCCTCCTCATGCACAATCTGTGGGACACTGCTGGATGAGCCTAATCCTTGACGCATGCGGGTCTCCTCCTACACAAAGTCATCCCATAGTCTCTGCCAATTAGAGAGCTTCTCCCTAGCCACAACACCTTTGACAAAGGTGCCCCATGGCTTAGAGAAGCCATTGAGGGCTATCCGAACTAGCTCCTCCTCATCTGTCTTAGAGCCAACAGCTCCAAGCTCATCCTTGATTTGTGTGAGCCTTGTGAGATAAGGAACCACTCCTTCTCCCTTGGTTATCTTGGTGCTGCACATCCTCTCTTGCAACACCATCCTCCGGTTCTCGTTCTTGCTCTGGTACAGATTCTCCAAAGCCTTCCACATTTCTAATGCGGTCTTCTTATCAGAAAGGTGAGGGACTATATGGTCCTTCACTCCATCCATGATAATCAACATGGCTATGGAATCAATCTTCTTCCAAGCTGCTAGATCTGTCGGATCCGTGGGTGCAACCTTCGTGGAGTCAATGGGCTCCTCTGCAACACTGACGTCAAGGATCCTTGTGATCCTTTCTTTCCATGTAGGAAAGTTTTGAGCACCCTGGAGTCTATCCTCAACTCTCAACTGCACGACCATAGTGAAGTGTACCTGTCAAACCCTAGATCTGGAAGTCTAGGTTTCTGTCTTCCTATAGATCTGCCGCTGATCTATCACTGTTGCTGCAAATTTCTCAGCTTTAGCTCACCATAGCTCTGATACCATGTGCTTTTTCCTTTAATATTCAACTAGGGCTAAACAGTGCATGCAAAATATCAACTGATAACCACACATGAATATCTTTTACAGTATGCAACGGAATATAAAACTGAGAAATAAATCACAACATCACATCACAATATTGACACTATTATTTTGGGTATGGAAACCCCTGAAAAAACCCAAGATGGGAAAACCGGTGCAACAGTCAGATATAGATTTTATTACGAGAAAATATGGAACTTTTACAATCACTGCAAATTCACCCAAACCTGGCGAATGCAGAACTCGGCAGAATCACTGGGCAAATCCCAGCTAAACCTCAACACCCTTCTGTGTGAGTGTACGACCCAACTGTATGAAGCTCGATGATCCTGCTGCTCGCTCCTCCATCTTCTCAGCTAAATCCTCTGTCTGACTTTCTCCCCCTGTCTGTATCCTGTCTTTGTCGGAATACAAGTGTGTGTGTTCTCTCCACCAATTGATCTCTCTTTTATAACTTTAGGTAAAGCAGAAACCCTAATTTCATTTTCACTTTAACTAGTGGTAAAGCAAAAACCCTAATTTCACTTTCACTTTAACTAGTGGTCCACTAAAGTTAATTTAGATCACTTTAATTTATTTTCCAAAGTAAACTAAGGAAAAGTAAATTAAATACAACTGGTTTCCTAATTTAAGTCTTCTGCATGCAAGAACACATGCACGCAGGAAGACCTTCCTTGTTGCTACTAGTTTAACACCTACAGAGGACAAGAAGCTCATAGATGGGTGCAAGAGGAACTTGCAACAAAGTTCGAGATGGAGGATCTTGATATCCAGTGACCTTGAGAGATGACATAGATGGATACGTAGATGATTGGTAGCAGAGAATGCTACTAGTCACTCCAGTACAAAATGTCCCGATGCAAAGAAAAGTAGATGGAGAGGGAGGATGGTGCTCCACTTCAGAGGGAGTGACTACGGTAGATCTCAAAGTTTGATAATCTTGACATGATTCTCGAGATTAGAGGTGTGGCAGAATCCAAAGGATATTTTTCTTAGCCAAGGAAAATGTGTGGTTGAGATGAGGTTTGAGATGTTGGGCTACACCAATGGCATCAAACTTGAAGTTGGTATGTGATCATACTTCAGAAATAGTTGATGTCACAGTCTACAGGTAGAAGATTGGTTTGTTGATGTACTTGACAAACATGAGGCCAAGTATTTGCTTTGCGAAGCTGAGATGTGTTCACATGGTTGTGGCAAAGCATGTGGTGTGGTACTTGAAGGGTACAATTGAGTATGGCCTCATATATGCAAGAGGCCAGAGGATCTGCTTGTAGGGATATGATGACTCCGATTGGGTTGGCAGTGCTACAAACAGAAAGAGCATTCTAGCATGTTGCAGAAAGCAAACCAATGTTTCTCTCAGTGCAACCAAGGATGAATATATTGCAGCTAAGAAGAAAGCAAGGGAAGATTCCTCAAGTGACGAGGAATATGACCCAGAAGAATTCTACCGATGGAGATGAAGATCATACTCTTATCCATCTCAACATTGGATAAGAAGGGATGCACTTGTAGGACACACAGATTCAACACCAATACATAGTTCGATGCGATCTATGGTGTAAGAAGACTTGCTCAGAATTTCTGATGATGAGCAAGATAGGAACAAGTCCTTAGAATCAGACAATGAAGTTGAGCACGTTGTCAATAATTCATGCAAGGAGATAGAGATCAAGAGGAAGTCTACCAAACAAACAAAGAAGTATTTGGATTGCCATCTCCTATATATCTAGTTGCTTAAATGATATTGTTCAGTTGTGTACATAGATATGTTCCTAGATTTAGGAAATGTATTATGCATGTTAGAGTATTTGCATTTATGAACAGTTTACTATTAATATGCATGTGATGGGTAAGTGGCTTATGGTGTTGTACAACATTCCATTGCTACTTATCTAGAATAAAACCTCTTTGCTGACAAGTTGGGAGTAGTGCACGCTCATAATAATGGCTTGGTAGAGATGGAAGGCATCTAGAAAGTTACCACATGTATACGAGATATGGATGAATGTTGTATTATTTGAAATAGCTGCATAATTATATGACATACATCTTTATGCATAAGAATTTGTCATTATGAATATGTTATGAAATGTTTCTAATCATGCAACTGTATTTGACTTGTAGGAAGGATCGTATGCAATCACCTACAAGAGAAGAATGATGAAGTTGCAAATGTACAAGAGAAGAATGACGTAGTTTCAAATGTACGATGAAGCTGCGGACGTACAAGAGAAGAATGATGAAGAACAAGTTGCTGATGTGTTGACTAAGCCTTTGTCTTGTGTAAAGTTTGACTACTTTCGAGACAAGCTTGGTGTAGTTCGAAAGGACCTCCCTCGAAAGAGGGAGTGATGAAGACGTAGTAGGTTTCATGTTGCAGTGGTGTGGTAGCTTAGCCCAGGTAGGGTATGTCCTGCTAGGCTTGTTTGGCCCAAAAGGGTTAGTAAGCCAGATTAGGCCTATTTGATCCTAGGGGGATTAGTATATCTGGCTAGGCTTGTTTGGCCCGAAAGGGTTTGTAAGCCAAACAAGGCTTGTTTGGTCCCCAAGGAGATCCATTTGTTTGGGTAGGCTTGTTTGACCTGAAAGGGTTAGTAAGTCAGACAAACGCCCGAGTGGATCTACCAAAGAACCCACCGTGATGCTGCTTCAGATGTCCTGAGGGCAAGACGATGTGGTTACAACACTCTGTGCTGATGCGAACATTTCTATGTTGATGAAGATGATGTGGTTCCAACACCTTGTGTTGATGCCAACATTTCTATGCTGATGAAGACGATGTGGTTCTAGCACTCTGTGCTGATGCCAACATTTCTATGCTGATGAAGATGACGTGGTTCTAATACTCTGTGTTGATGCCAACATTTCTATGTTGATGAAGACAATGTGGTTTCAGCACTTTGTGCGGATGCCAACATTTCTATGCTGATGAAGACGACGTGGTTCCAGTACTCTGTGTTGATTCCAAGATTTCTATGTTGCCGATGATGATGTTGTTCCACATTTCTATGTTATTTGATGATGATGTTGTTGCAACATTTCTATGCTGCTCATGATGATGTTGTTGCAGCATTTCCATGCTGCTGCCGCTGATGTTGTTCCAGTATTTACATACTGATGATGATGATGTTACAATATTCACATACTGATATTGTAGATGATGATGTTTCGGTATTTACATGCTGATGTTACAAATAATGATGATGTACCCGTATTCACATACTGATGTTGCAGATGATGTTGTTCCAGTATTTACATGCTGATGTTTCAAATGATGATGATGTTCTAGTATTCACATATTGATGTTGCAAATGATGATCCAGTATTCACATACTGATGTTGTAGATGATGTTCCAGTATTCACATACTGATGTTGCAGATGATGATGTCCCAATACTCACATACTGATGATGATGATGTCCCAATACTCACATATTGATGATGATGATGTCCTAGTACTCACATACTGATGATGATGATGTCCCAATATTCACATACTGATGATGATGATATCCCAGTATTGACATACTGATGATGTTCCAGATGATGATGATATTCCAGTATTTACACACTAATGACGATGCTCATGATGATGATGATATCCCAGTATTGACATACTGATGACGTTCCAGATGATGATGATATTCCAGTATTTACACACTAATGACGATGCTCACGATGATGATGTTTCGTGATGATGATGTTCCACGATGATGATGCTCAGTTATGATGTTCCACGATGATGATGTTCCATGATGATGATGCTCCGTGATGATGTTCCACGATGATGATGCTCAGTGATGATGTTCCATGACGACGATGCTCCGTGATGATGATGTTCCATGATGATGATGCTCCATGATGGTGATGTTCCATGCTGATGTTGATGAGGATGTCCCATGCTGATTCTGTTCTGGACGCATGATGTTGTTGTTGTTCAAAACTTCCTATGACATATAAATTCACCAGTCAGCTGTGCAGTTGTTGTTGTTGATGATGTAGAATACCTTCCTTGTTAAGAGGGAGTGTTGAAAGAAATGTAACTTCGAAAGATATTCTATTGTACTTTTATTGTATTCCTCCTTCAGAGATGTTAGTCCTCCGTTCGGAGATGTCTTTGATGTAATTGGTCAAGTAAAAGTCATGAGGTAAAACCTCCTTTGTAAGTCGGGGCAATAGTACCCACTACCCACAAAAGTATTTTATAAATGTTTTTGTGAGTCTTCCTAGGTAGGTCGAGTCTAATTAGAGAACCTGGCCGACCTAGTTAGGTAATTGAGTCACTCACCTGATGAATATAAATAAGTGAGGCGCCTCTCTCATTTAAACACACTTCTCACTCAAGCATTACGCAAGAGAGAGAGAGAGAAAGAAGTAGTCTACCGCGGAAAAGGGAGCTTGTAGTCTTGTTCTTGGGGTTTTACATTGTACTTGGTCGAATTCTATATCGAGGAAGTTTTGTTGGGTTTTCTCCCCCATGAGGGTTTCCAAGGATAAATCTCTGTGTTCTTTTGTGTGTTTGTGCTTGTCTTTCTTTCAGTGATCCTTTGCTTATGGTTATGATGTTATGATGCTAAATGTTTTAAGATATTGTATAAGCATCAAAATTCTAACAAGTGTCCACTTGCAACACCACACAGAGAAGGTAATTGCTTAGCGGCCTGACTGAAATATTGAACCTTAATGCAAATCCAGTAGCCACAACTTTATAGAAAAGCTTGTAAATGTAAACCCCAATTAGCAAACCAACAACCATTGCTTACATGTGGCAACATTTTCTATAGTGACTTCTAAAAGCAGAAAGTTCGCAACTAGCATGCTGCTGCTCCCCACATGCTAGGGCCTTCAAAGAGCTCACAGGGAATGACTACATATCAAGGCACAAAGATATGATGTCTTCTATTTGCCTTGTCATCCTCAGGAACCGTGAACAATGCAGTAAATGTTTGGCTTGCTCTGCTGTTGCATACCTTGTTTGAGGGAGCATAGAAAGAAACTACGAGATCAAGCATGTTTTCATGCCATTTCTCACTGCCATGCTTTCTAACTTGCTATACACATTCGAGGCTTTTTTCCAAAGATGCATGGGCTTTACACTCAGCGCCACGACAATGACCTCCCCTCTCTACCTGGTTGATACCATGCCTTTCATTGCATGGTGGGGAAATTCTCATCGGGTTTGGTGTCAGGTTTCAAGAATGAGGGGGAAGGCACCTATCCTCTTCCCCTACTGTCCATCCTTGATAAGTCTAATATTTTGAACTTGATTCAACTGTATTATTCCTTGATGTGCATAATTTCTTCATTACTGAAATATTTGCAATCTAGGAAGTAACGTTTTCAAACATTAGAGAGTTGAATTTAATAAGTAATTTGTTCCCAATGCTTGGAAATTTGACTTTGAAGTGCTTTTTTGGACATGGCATTCCTTTTAAATTTAAAATTAAGTTTACCTAAAATGGAGAAATGGGTATGATTTTTAGAAGTGCTACCTTAAAAACCTTAAAAATTTTAGGAAATGGGGGAAACATCATATATAGACAGTCATAATTATTTTTTTATTTCTTTTAATTTCGAAAAAAAATGTAACGTTTAATATTATCAATTGAGATTTTTTAAAAATAATCTGATTTGGGAAAATATATACATTTTTATTGTAAATTTTCCTTTAATATTCAACTAGGGGTAAATAGTGCATGCAAAATATCAACTGATAACCACACATGAATATCTTTTACAGTATGCATCGGAATATAAAACTGAGAAATAAATCACATCACATCACAATAATGACACTATTATTTTGGGTATGGAAACCCTCGGAAAAACCCAAGATGGGAAAACCGGTGCATCAGTCAGATATAAATTTTATTATGAGAAAATATGGAACTTTTACAATCACTGCAAATTCACCCAAACCTGGTGAATGCAGCACCCGACAGAATCACTGGGCAAATCCCAGCTAAACCTCAACACCCTCCTGTGTGAGTGTATGACCCAGCTGTACGAAGCTCGATGATCCAGCTGCTCGCTCCTCCGTCTTCTTAGCTAAATCCTCTATTTGACTTTCTCTCCCTGTCTGTATCCTGTCTCTGCCGGAATACAAGTGTGTGTGTTCTCTCCACCAATTGATCTCTCTTTTATAACTTTAGGTAAAGTGAAAACCCTAATTTCACTTTCATTTTAACTAGTGGTAAAACAAAAACCCTAATTTCACTTTCACTTTAACTAGTGGTTCACTAAAGTTAATTTAGATCACTTTAATTTATTTTCCAAAGTAAACTTAGGAAAAGTAAATTAAATACAATTGGTTTCCTAATTTAAGTCTTCTGCATGCAAGAACACATGCATGTAGGAAGACCTTCCTTGTTGCTACTAGTTTAACATTTATTACTTTCTTTGTTTAAATTCATTATGTTATTGAATAAGAATCAAGATGACTATTTGCTAATATTGTATTGGTTCTATGGTTATGTAAGAGCTGTGATTTCCCCTCCCTCCAAATCTTCTTTTCCCTCAAAAACATGTTCCATTTCTCATATGTTGTCTCACCTGTGCAAGTGTGCCGTTTCAACTGGTTTGGGTCTTGGTGCATGTCTTGGGCTACTTTGGTGAAGATACACCCCACTTACAACACCTTAGTCAAAGGGGTCTTCTTTGAGTTTTGTATATATATATATGCCTGGATAGAGATATATATCTATGTGTGTGTGGACAAGGCTAATAGATTTTATTGAACTTAAACACAAATATTTATTTGTTACAAAAATATACAAGTACAACATATGCATCTTAGTGACACTCGTTGGTGTCGTAACATGTTTAATAGCTTAGCTCTCACTCAGATACTTCATTGCTTGTTTTGCAAAAAGGTTAGAGCTAACAATATTAACCTGTACCAAAGATTGGTTGATTATAAATGCAATACCATAGATCTAGGCATCATATGCAACAAAATACAAAATGCCAAATATAATTTCACATGTAGATTTTTATAGCCTAGTTGGCACTTGGAACAATCAATTTTTCTTTTGCTTGTCATCATCTTTCAAGGACTAAGATTTTAAGAATTCAAGAATCCCCCTTGCTATTGATATCTTATGATGAGTAAGAGCTTTTGGATGAATTTGGAAGCGATTGGAGGGTAAGTTCTTTGTCTTCCTCTATGAGTTTGATATGAACTTGATACTTGGTAAAATTTCTAGATTGTGTGCTTGTACTCAAAAGGGCACTAACACTTCAATTATAGGAGTAATTAAAACTAAAACAAAAGATATGTTATTAGTAAAGCTCAAATGACAACAAATTGTTGTAGAAACAAAAACAGGTTGGGGCCACTCACACGCCCAAATGGATTGCGCTTGTAGATCGAAGTAGTATGGAGGGAAGAGCTTTCAATGCAACTTGTTGATTGTATCGGTGAAGTGATAAGAGGTACAAAAGAGTGTGGGAGGACAACTATTTCTACAAAAAGTGAGAGAAACCCTAACTTAAATCTTAAGTTGTTGATAAATGTGATTCAACCCTTATTACATGAAATTAGCCTTTTACAAATATTGGAATAAGAAAACCATAAAGACGTAAGTTAGAACATTATTACAAAACCACGAGTTTAAACTTTACGTACAAAATAGCTCATGACATACATTCTAATATATAATAAAGTTATTGTAGTTAGGTTCACAATGTGCCATCCCTCATAAAGAGCTTTGTCCCCAAAGTTGAAAAACCAAAACTGGGTAGTGTTGAAATAAGTCAAAAGATATATTCCCTCACAATATATGTCCAAAATAGCTCAAGAAATTGAAAAATGGCTTTGGAACCACAAGAAGATTTTGATCACCCAAATTTGAGATTAGGGTTTGCCATTTTGGACTCCATAATTATTTTAAGATTGCGGTTGTAGAAGTATTGCCCCTTGTTTGCTCAATTTGAGACCTAAGTCTTTATTGGTGTCCAACAAGGGGTATTTTGTAGTCTAGGCATTGACATTTTTAATCCCCATAGAGGGGACGCTATCACCTAAAGCACTATGTTGAGACATAAAGGTTTGTGCAAGGCTCAATAGAAGTGTTGTGGCCCTTATTTGCTCAATTTGAGACCTAAGTCCTTATTGGTGTCCAACAAGGGGTCCTTTGTAGTCCAGGCATTGGCATTTTCAATCCCCATAGAGGGGAAGATATTACCCAAAGTGCTGTGTTGAGACATAAAGGTTTGTGCAGGGCTTAAACAATATGAGTAATGCAACAATTTCCCATCCCGAGAAATACACTAAACAATGATTACAACTGCAAACCTCTTAACATCATATCACAATCTCCTTCTACCCATTCAATTATAGAACATTGCCACTCAACTCATCATTCATCTAAGTATAAACACACAACATCTATGTAAGCATGAGACTACCATTTAACATAACAAATAAAGAATATAAATAAAAGGCATCTTTGCCATACAACACGAAGGATGCTAAAAATTGAAAGGAAGGCCTCATTCCATTAATTTCCATCACGATCCAATACATCCTTACATAACTTTCATTCATTCATTAGGGAGCAAAGAATAATGTATTCAAAACATGAACCAATTGCTAGCATTCTCTACACAACTCATATCTAACTAATGTTTAACCTCCAAATAGGCCAGGGCCTTTACATTTATATAGTAGTGCCTAGAGGTCGGAGGACTAGTTCAAACTAAAAAATCCCATTAGTTTACTTTCAGTTCTTTTTTTTACAAGGGGAATCGACAACTAGGGTAGGTCTTATACTCGTGTGACACATGGTCGATTCTCGTTTGCTACCACTATACCCCTAGGTTCACCCACACAACGCCATGGCTTAGTCGAGGTTTGAACTTGTGACGTCGCAAGGAGTGCCTTAACAATAGACTCTATTGCCACTTGGTCTATACCCTTGGGGGCACTTTACTTTTAATTCTTCATTTATGAACCAATTGATATCTTTTCCAACTTTTGCCACATGTCTTAAGTCTTATGCCACTCTACTTTCTAGTCACTTAAAATCATGCCTAATATCTTGATTATCGTTTGATGCTATCTCTAATACTCTTTATTGTTGACAATGTCTCCATTTATAGTAGTGTGATCCATATCTCTCTATCTATTGTGTCGACATCACTATGTTCTCCATCGAAAGGAATGTCCAACAAGCGCCAACCACACCTGTTGACTTGGCCTCTAGTCAACTCTGGCTTGTTTCTCTAAACGAGGGGCCCAACTCTAGGACTAACTCCAAAAGTTATCCTTTGAATTCAAGAAATGTTTCCTATTCCTTCATTTATTTGCCTTCCAAAATTGTCATCTCAACTAGGTATGCTTTTGTTTTGTCATGGTCTGGTTCCTTTCGCTGGTTCTCTTGGATAATGGACCATTTATTTTCGAGCATCATTGGCTTGAGGTGACATAATGGTGTTTGCATTTCTTGGGATGACTAGAATAGTCGGTCCAATTCTTCGTCAACCTTTTGAATTTCTTGCAGTCTCCTTTCCTTTTGACCTTGTGTATTGGATTTTCAAGCACCATTGGCTTGAGTTGATACATTGGTGTTTGCACTTCTTGGGATGACTAGAACAGTTGGTCCAATTCTTCGTCAACCTTTTGAATTTCTTGCAGTTTCCTTTCCTTTTGACCTAGATCCATGAGTTGATTGGCCTTGTTTTGCATTTGAACAATCTTTTCTTGCATTGCATCAATTGGTTCTCCCTTTGCTTGATAATTTGCATCCAATTTTTTATAGAGTTGTAGATACGTGTGCATTTTGCAGTTGCAACTTGAAGTTTCCCTTTCACCTCTTCTACCAAGTGGGTGACTAGGTCAATCGTGGTCATTAGTTGTGATGCCTTTGTCTTTGTGTTTGATTTTTTGCACTACTAGTGACTCTTGCAGTGTGCACATGCACTCATATGTTATACTGCTTGCTGTACTTTCTCTGCCATACCCACTAACAATTCTTTAGGTTCCAAATCTTCAATCTTAGGGTCCTTCTTTTGC
Source organism: Pseudotsuga menziesii (assembly GCA_001517045.1). Lineage (NCBI taxonomy): Eukaryota > Viridiplantae > Streptophyta > Pinopsida > Pinales > Pinaceae > Pseudotsuga > Pseudotsuga menziesii. The sequence continues at coordinate 499,000 of LPNX010563665.1, forward strand.
TTCTTGTTGTCGTTACGATCTCTATCTTCTTGTCTAGTGGCTGTGTCCATTTGCCAAGCCTATGTGCTTGAGCGCTCCTTGTTTCTACTGGCTCACGATTGTCATTCTCATCGTGTTTTCTATCATCCTTTTGTGGTTCACCTTGGCTTTGCTAACCTATGATTGTATTTTGTTGTTCCATCTCAATGGAGTCTCTTGCCATGGGAGAGTTCGTTTCTTCATCATCAGGATCATCAACAATATCTTGTGGGGAGGGACTTCCTTTTTGATATGTGAAATATTGATTCACAAAGGAACAAATGGAGTGGTACTCATTAAGCCTACCTTGGGTGTTTGCAATGGATTGCTTTGTCTTATTGAACCGAGAGTAGTGAGGTGCTCTACATTCTAGTATGGGGGAGATGTTGTAACGCATAATGTTATGTAACATGCTGTTCCCATTAACAAAGAAAAAAAAATGCAAATGATGTCCGACTTAAACAAAAAATATTAAACTATATTGATTTCATCTTAAACTTAGATATATCAAGCATGGATCAAATATCTTGAGGTGTAAATTTTTTCTTTGTGTAAAAAATTTAACATAAAAAAAATTTACACCTCAAAAAATTGGATTCCTCTTAGTGCTTGATGGATCCGGGTTTAAGATGGATCTATGCTGGTTTTTAGGGTTCTCGCATGAAGGTCTTGTACAATTGAAGCCATCCCCTATGCATCTAACATTGATCAGTGGATCGTGTCCTAACGTGGGTGGGTACATTGCTTCTTTTGTGTAGTTTGGGTTAACAACTCCACTAATTGTGTGATCCCTTGCTCTACCTCCTTATTGGTCCACTATGTCTCAACCTTTGTTACTATCTATGACACAGGGAAAGGTGGCTTTGTTATACTGGTGGCTCCATAAGGGTTCCTCTTCGCAACTGGACTTGGCGGTGGCTTTGGAGCTGCTTATTTCCTTTTCTTTGGTTGATCAATGGCTGATTGCGTCGAGAGGCTCTTCTACAGCCCAATATGGGGGAGATGTTGTCACTTTACATTATGTAACATAACATTCCTAACCATTACGGAGGGGATGTTGTCACGTTAAATACTATGTAATTTAATGTTCCAACATAGTAATAATTGAGTCGACACAAATTTTAAAAAATTTAATTATAGCTTTTAAAAAATAGGAAAAAGTTAAAAAGTAAATTATTAAAAAAATTAAAAGTAAAACAATGTAGAAAAATTAAAAAGTAAATCAATGTGAAATAGTTAAAGTATTATGTAACTTGGTAGATTGGGATGAGTTTAAAACATGTGTTTTTAAATACTCAAAATATTTTTTAGAGGAAAATTAAAAAGTAACACATTGTAGAAACATTAAAAAGTAAAACAATGTTAAATAGTTAAAAGTATATACATTAATAAAGTTAAAAAGTAAAATAATGTAAAATAGTTAAAGGTATATAGATCATTAAAATTAAATAGCTCATAATAGGTCATGATCATTTTATTCAAAGTAAAATAATGTAAAATAGTTAAAGGTATATACTACATAAAATTGGAACGTTGTCGAATTTTTCATCTGTATCCTGCATTTTCCTCTTGGGGAATAGGAATAAACTTGATTGTTTCGACGTGACTGTAATGATGCCTAGCCAACTTTCAACTTCTTCTTGGACCACTGTTGCATTAAGAACAAAGGGTAGGGGGTTCCACTTCTATCTAGTTCCCGCATTCCATTATGAGCCCAACATAACTATTATCTCTTGTGGCCTCAAACTTTAACCATTTCTGATAGGGAACTGAAATTGATACTGAGTGACCTCCAACATGCAGTTTTACCATGCATTGAATGCTCTGTTATTAAATTTCAAATTATCAACATCCTTTCATGCCCTACATGGCTTGTAGGTTGTCAAAATCAAGTCCCTTTATGGCTGAAGCAGCTCTTGGCCCTTTGGCGCTTTCAAATTGACCATATCAAAGGCAACCAAAAAGTATCGATAATTGAAAGCTAGTATTTTTACATAGGCTTCCTTAATGGTTTCTATTAATTCATTTGGAAAGAATCGGCCCCAATTCAGGTGTTTGACTTCTGCATAGGCTTTTGTAGTCGACAGGATGTCAAGATTGCATTGCCCTTTCATTTTCCTCATGATACAACATGCAAGTATCCGGGCTGCCATTTGAACAAGCTTGGATTTGATGGATGCAATGTCTGCTCCATTATAACCTGTGTGGATCCTATGCTAAGTGTATGGGTCTTGTCCATTGGTTTTCTTATCTCTCTTATGTGGCTAGAAGGTTGTTTGGACCTCTAGTCCATCCATTGAAAGGCTTGTCAGAGCTTGGACATGTTCAAGAGAAAAGGGCTAAGGTTGGTCACTTTACCCTAGTAAACCTTGCTGATGAGAAAGTTTATACATCACTGCATTGATGGTGTAGCATCGAAGGTGGGGAGAGTGGATACTTGTAATGCTTGAACCTAATCGATGACTTCCATTTGTTTCATCTTGTGCTAACTTGATCCAGCTTGAATTTTGGAAGTAGCTCCCCATGTGTAAAGTCATGCTCCACTATTGGTGTATATTCAAGCTTTCCCTTGAAGTTTCCTTGTTTGTGAACTCTAATGCCAATAGGGCTCTCACATGGTGTGAATGTTGAGCTTTACCATATTTTGTACTCCTACCTTTCTTCTAGTATAAGTTATAACTTATTGGTAGGCCTTGAATTGTTTGTTGGATAACTCTAGGCTTGTTGGTCTCTAGACTTGAACATATGGCTTCCACTGAAAGTTCCACATTCTGTACAATACATTCACATGGAATGTGCTTATAGTTGGGGATGTTGATGTGGAAGCATCTAGAAGGATCAAGATGGGAATGCAAGTGTATAATTTGCTTCTTGTCAAGAATGTTTAGGGTACTATCAGGATCAAGTAGAACAAGTAGCCTTTTCTTTTTAAAGGGGAAATAAACGTAAACATATCAAGACAACCCCAGCCCACTCACTGCAACAAGTGAGATTGTCTGTTCTCCTATTTTTAAGGATGGGGGGCTTGCTATTGTGACTCAGATTCATTATCAATTTGTTTAGGGAAGTATCAACCTTAATGCAATGTTGCAGATCTTCAACCGTATAAAAATTTTCAGGGTTGTAGACGTGCAACTGAGAACATGTAGCATATATTTGGGGTTGAGAGTAATGTATCTGTGCTGCTTTTTTTTCTGCATCTGGGTGGGGGTTGGGGGTTTGGCGGTGGGGGGAAGAAGGGGTAACAAACACCCCTTGGAGGATATCTGCATGTTGTAACACCCCCGCTTTTGACCCCGTTGCATTGAATGTACATGATGTATATATTGTAATGATCATGGTGTGGAGCTAAAGGCCAAGGCCTCGCCATTGATCGGTTATGCTATGTTTTGGATTTAAATTTGTCACCGATGGTATATCGGGGCATGCGACATATATTATGTCTGTCATCATGTAAATATGCATCTATAATTAATTAAATGAACCCGACCAGCTACGATCGCGACAACTAAAATGAGAAAGGGGCATGATTCTCACAAGGATAAGGATGTGGGGGGGAATTGTCAAACCTTGGCCAATAAGGGAAAATACCCATGTGTCTTCTTTCTTTACTTTACCCAACCACTTTCATTGAAGAATTGCTGGTGGTGGTTGAGGCAGTTAATTGTTTTGGGAGTGGGGTGACAGGACTGTCAGTCCTCACCCACACGCACACTCCACCACAGCGGTTGACTTCACAATGGAAGAAACCACCGTCCACACTCATGCGGGTCTTCCACTCTCTCCACGGTAGTGCTGAAGCTCTCACGCACTTTCGATCTGCATTCTCCATTGCCTGTCGATTTGTTCATCCTCACGCAGGAGCAGATGTCTGCTCATTCCTCACGGTGGTACGTTCATCCACGCGCAGAGGCAGAGCCGTTCATCTTCACGCAGGAGTGGAATTCTCGTTCTCTCTCTCTCACGCACAGAACCTTCTGGGTTTTACCCACGTAGTTTTCCCCTGCGGATTTGTGGATGATGTGGTCGTATCCACTCCCCACCGGCTGATTGTGGGTTCTGTATTGTCGTTCACGTTCACCCACAGGCTGGGAGACTGTAAATTTCTTCCCTAGCGTGGTCTGTGTAAGTCTTCCGATAGATCCATTGCCTGGGACGTGCTGTTGTCTCCCCACGTTTGTTGGTATTGTAGGTCGATACATTTTGGGACTGTTGTTTTCCCCATGCTGCGAGCCGTGTTGCTGCTACGTTTTGAGGCTGCTGCGGATTGTTTGGAATTGTTTTCCCCTGTCTTGAGCTGCAACAACTGATTGATTTCCTGAGTGCAATGGTTGGTCTTCGGACTGTGTAGGGAGCTGGGATGGGGGCTTAGTTTTGCTTGACAAACCTGGTGGCTGGGAAACCACACAGACAGAGCTAGATGGCTGGCTTTCTTCTCCACAACCCCGGAATAGCACTGGAAGGGAATGCAGGGCCTGAGGGACTGTGTAGCAGAGAAGGGACTGATTCCTTGTGTTGGGTGTGTGTGGGTGTGTTAGGAGCCAGGCTAGTTCTGGTGTAGGTGTTCCTAGCTCTGTAATGAGCTCACCAGCTTAGCATTGAGCCTTTCCCAACTCCTTGATGGCTTGATAAACCCAACTTTGTTGGCTTGGCTGTGTGTTTGTATATCCTTGGCTATGTGTAAGCCTGCTAGTTCCCTTATTCCTTGGAGAATCATGCCCAGCTCGGAGGTGGCAGCGTTGCTGAGAGATTAAGGAGCACGCTGGCCTATGGTTGGGTGGAACGTTGCAACGACGTAGCTGGTTGCGAAACAAGTTCATCATAAGATAAGTGATCTTGTCCATTTTTACTTCTGCAACTATATTTTCTGTTAATGAAAATGACGAACATGTTAAATGAATGATTGAAGGAATGCACGTTAATTCCGCTGTGCAATACATATAATTGTAGCTGTGAATGTTGAATAATTGCATCTGTGCATGATAAATAATTGTGTGTGCATATTCTAGTTCAAAGTCTCGTTTGCTTCAGCATTCTGTTTTTGCAATTTTTATGCATGCACATGTTCATGGGCGGTTAGCCCGTGTGTTTGAAGCTTGTAGTCGCGTCCTCTTCGCCGGTCGGAGGCATGGGGACGTGACACATGTTTATTGGGCCCTTGAGGGATGACTGCGTGACCCTTGACTAGGCAAGGATGTGTAAGCGCCCTCTTGCCACCTCCACTTGCTTGGGACAACGGGGAAACATAAGAATGGAGTTTCCCAATTTTTAGATACTTTGGGGGATGGGTGATATGCATACCCTTGCCCCGCTTTGACAGGAAATACACCCCCCACCTTAGAGACGTGTCCTTGTAAAACACTAGTAAAATTATAAAAATATTTTCTAATTATAGAGTCTTCCAAACCTGATATGGGCTTATGTTGAAACTTTATTATTCATTTCCTACTCTTTTGTCAATATTTCAACAAATTTTGTCACCCTTATATATTGCAAGACAGTTTGTGGAGAATTAATAATAATATAAGGATCGCAGTGTACAAAGGCCCACTTGAATAAATGTTTAATGATTTTAGGTCTTCAATTGAGCTGTGGCGGTTTATCTACTGCTATTTTGACCAGAATCACAAACCATAATGAGTGATGCCTCCAAATGCTTGGCATCAAACAGTGAAATTCAATATATTTTTTTGGTGGTATTTCCTCTTATCCTGATGTGGCAAGATTTCCCTTCAATCCGGGAGAATATCAGTTAATCTAGTCAGCTTACAACATTCAAATTGGGATCCTTCAACTGAGAAGCTGCAGGGGGGTGATATCTACTTGTCCAAAGTCACCCAAGACTTGTACCTGCCCCCACTGTAAATGCAAGTACACAAGAACAAGTGCAGCCACAAGGCACAAGCATGTTGCTGAGGAGACTTGAACCTTGGTGGGGGCAATAACAGCTCTCCACTTTCACCGACCTGACAAGCCCTGTTGACGAAATTCAATATTTAGATTCTAGAATGTGAGTTTTTTAATGTCAGACTCCATATACCATGAAAGGATTTCCACCCATAATCAACTTCTTCTTTTGGTGCAAGCTAATTGAAGCATTTATGCATCCAAATTCAATTTCTTCCATGGTGTTTATTTCTTGTTTCTTTGGTACACTACCTAATCTCTTAATATTTCATAGCGGCTCTAAAAAGTATATCTTTGAGTGTTTGTCTTCTGTCCAGGAGGTTTCACTTGTTTTCCTTTTGAGATATCTCTGTATCTCTTTCTCGTTGCTTCAGAAATCACCTCTTATGGGTATTGGTTTTGTCTATTATCGATTATTTTATGATTCATTCTCCTCTTTTCACTTTTCTGGCATGAAATTCTTTAGTTCTCATTTTGGAGTGAATAGAATCATAAAAAATGCTTTTCCACTTGTGATGTTTGTTTGCACAGTTGCTATTAAATAACTAGGTTATTCAGAGACATTATGTATAGTATAGGATGTATGATCTCATTGGTTGGTTACCTCTTGTACTATCTTGGTTCCCCGCAATGTAAGACTGTTCCTTATGCATAGAAAGTTCTAGGTTATTCATTGACATCTCCCCTTTTCTGTACATATGTCTGGTAATCTTACTTATGCTACCCAGCAGAATTTGGTTATTGGGTATTTTTTATATAGACATTTCACAGTCCCATTGGATATGTTCTGTTCCTTGATAAAATAGACAAGGCTTATAATATTTATTTTGTAAAACTTTTACCAATTTGACATGGTCTCTTGAGTCCTTTGTTGGTTCGAGTTCCATGTAAGTGACACCATTTATTCATCATAGAAGACAGTTGTTAAAGAAAGGGTCTTCTAAGTTCTGATGAGTCCAATCAAATTCTTTTGTTTTTTCTTCCCTTGAGAGATTTGAAAGGAAGGGAAGATGGAAGACCAACCCTGATAATGTTGGTGTTTTTCTTTGTTTCTCTGAAGAACTTGCACATATCTGCAAACTTTCCCTGTTCCATGCTTTGAGGCTTTAGACTTGAGGTCTTTTACAGCATAGGCTAGTTTTGCTTATATCATATTTTTCAAAGAGCGGTTTTTGTGCTCCCACTTTGTATCTCACACTATTGTACGTAGCAGTCCCATTGACCTATTTATGGTCATTTGTTGGACATTAACAAAAAAATATTTTATCTTATCCTCATGGGTACAAAATGAGCAGATAAAAATTGGGATACCATTTTTGGTATGAACTCTACTTGCTCTTTCTTTGGATTTGCCTAATAGAAACTCATATATAGTGGTTTAAATGGTCATCTCACTTACTCTTTCTCTATGTTGATTCGGGACTTGGCTTATGAACTCTACTGCTAGAAATATAATCATCTAAACAGAAATGATTATAAACTGGCTGTGACATAATTTTCTATTATTACTACATTTCTATCATTCCATGACAGATTTTATATAAGAAGAGTGGCACGCGATCACAAGGGCTCAAATATAAATGCTCTCCCAACCAAATTCAACGAGCAAATTGTCCATTTATGGTGCATCGTGAGTGATCATTGATCAAATTCCTTCGGGAGCCATTAAACAGACTCATTATTGCTAAAGTAGTTGCTGATATCATACGCATTTCACATCTTCACACGAGCCATAATGGTTATTCAGTATTTGATCTCGTAGTGTATGATTGTTTTGACAAGCATTACTTTAAGGGATTCAACGCATTCATATTTTAATGGTATTACATCATAGGCACAAACTTAAGGGATTCAACACTTTCTTATTCTAGTTGTGATTGAAGTGGCTAATACATCATAGGCACACACTTTTATTATGGAGCTACTCTTCTATAGTGCTAGTATGTCACAATCTTTCTTTGTCCACTAATTGGTGATTTTAATGGTATCATGTGCAATGCCCTTGTAAATAAAGATAGTTCTAGCTTTTCCTAGCTACTTATTGGCCTGACTTATTTTTCAGTTCATTTGGAATTCTTCACATGGAGATAATAGTAAATACATGTGGTCTTCAATGCAGTCACTCTTCCATTAGTATGCACTTGAAGCTAGTATCAATTGGGAAAGATCTGCCCAAAATTTTGACAAGAATATCTTTTTTGTTTAGTGTGCAAACCCTTCGTGATAAAGTTTTGAGCTTATCAAGCTCATTCTACTCCAAGGCTAGCCATATCTTTGCATGACCTTGTCAAAAATATGTGATGCTAGCATGCAGGAATGTTTAGATACGAGAGATTATCCACAAGACCTAGATTCAACATGAGACTTGCTTCCCAAACCCAACATAGGGAGGAGTACGTGTCTCTTTTCATGCTTGAACTTGAGTGTCTTTGTTTGTTATTTCAAGACATCTCAATGAAAATGCATATTTTTGGCATTATCATCAAACCTACGATTCTTCATGGCATCGAAGTTTGGGGGCCAAGTTTGATTTTTGCTAATTGGGCGTATGTGGAGAGGGTCCAATCTATCATATAATTTGTTGTAAGTAGATTGTTTTGTGAACCATTGTTCAAGTTGAGTTTAGTGCCCATCCTTTATGCCTTGAGAGCATTTTACGCTTGTCATTTTCCTTCATAGGCTTCACACCTTGGGGGACTTGATGATTGGATGAGAGAGATATTTGTCCCTTTGCCTTTAGGGAAGATCACCTCCTTAAGCTTCTCTAGATTTCCATGGCTTTGGTTCTTGAAGGTTTCTTTTCTCCTTCAGTGCATTGACATTTCTATTGAGTGCCTCTCTCCATGTACTCTTTGGACACCCCTAGTCACCTCCTCCCTTTGAAAGGGAAGATTAACAATATAGTCAAGGATGACATATACGGGCAATGTGTTCAACTCACTTGGATCTCTCCCCTCATCCTCTTGGCCCCAAGATGGTCTTATATGGCCCCAAGGTTTTGCTTGACTGGAGAGGGTTTATTCTTATTGCGGGTGCAAGTTGAGCCAAAGCATCATGTCTTGTTGGTGGTGAAGATATATCAGTGGTGCGGTCGATTAAGACTCGAGAACACGTGGTCTGTAGAGGGACTACATGTTATGAGATATAGGGGAGATATCATTACTTGTTTTATGATTTGGGAGGATCTCCTACCACTTGCGTTTGTTATTTTGATTAGGGATGTCTAACTTTATGTATACATGTAGTGATCACTCACAAATGGTAGACCTTGTGAGGCCTTTTTAGACGGTGCATAACTAGGCCAACAACCTTCTTTTATTGGCCTATCTTAGAGATTGCATGCACCAAGCACTATGTAGACTTCCCAACTATGGAGACATATGAGATCAAATCCATGAGACAATGCACATCCTCCTATTCGGCTAGTAGATGTCTCACCTCCACAAGGTCACATGACCATTCTTGGTTTCTCGCATGGTGCTACCCTTCGATTTAGATTCTACATGTTGATGTCCATTGCTCTTACACTTCCATTTTGTATTGATAGAGATGTACTTGGCAACCCCATTGACCTTTTTGGGGTCATTTGTTGGACATAAATAAACTTATCCTGCTTTATCTTATCTTTGACTTCAAATATTAGGTGAGTTTTGATGGATTGCACTTGGGCTTCTCCTTGATTCACCCATCCAAGCCCTCTCAATTTTATGCACCTACTCTCTAGAAGATATTATCAAGTTTTGCACCAACTCCTTCATATTAATATGCAAGATAGTGATTTTTATACTCCCTTGTCTACATTTTATATTTGTATATTGCTATGATATTGAGTAGCGTTTCCTCTCTTTCTATTGTTTACCTTTTGGGTTCAAGCTTTCTTAGGTACTCTTTTTTAATGTACCTTCATATTTATCTTTTAATCTTTTAGAATTTAGGAGTGGTATTGGCATTCCCATAGTCTAATGCCATTGGGCTATATCTTATTGTGCTATTGACCTGTTCTTTGGTTATTGTGGACATTAATAAAATTATCTTTCTTATCTACTTCTATTGATACCTTGTTATGATATTGATCAGTGTTTCCTCTCTTTCTAGGGCTTGCCTTTTTTCTCTTATATTCTTTTGTTCTTGTACTTTCATGTGTCTTTCAATATTTTTCTACCTATGATATGAGTAGTGTTTCCTCTCTGAAAGGGTTTACATTTTTTGGCTGACCTTTTCTCATGTAATTCTCCCCCCCTTGTACTTTCATATGTATTTTATAATCTTTTAACATTTAGGAGTGATCTTGACATTCTTGGTTTCATCTTCTTGTCCTCTAGACCTATTCTCTGGTCATTTGTGGGGATCATTAAACTATCTTATTTTATCTATTAGAAAGTGGTCATATTAGAACTCTCTCTCTCTCTCTCTCTATATTGGATGCTGCATCTATTATTTGGTATTGTCCTTTTTCAACACCTTGGGGGTTTATATTGTTCCCAATTAGTTCTCTTTGTTATTCTAGTGGGGTGCTCTCCATTTTATTTATCTAGTATTGTCCTTTATGCTTGCATCCTTAATTAGTCAATCACTGTATGGGGAGGGCCTACCCTCTCCCTAGGGTACTTTAAGGTGAGCTGATGGGCTTTAACCGTTCACCCTGTCTTGTAAGAGTTGTATGGTATTTTTGAGAGAGGAATTTGGACCTTGCTCTGCATCACAAGGATACATCATCGAGTTCTCATAAATGGTCAGTGCAAACCTTCCAAACCACTTAAGAAATATTGTGTAGGGCATCTTAATTATTTAGGCCAAACTTGGTATGATGACCTACATTTGTTTCACATATACAATTGATCAAATCTTTAAAGGTTGATTTGTTTACACTAATGGAGATTTTGTGCGATATATAAAAGGATAACTAGTTTTGTAGGTGTTGTGGCATTAATTGTAGTATCTTAAAATGCAAAATGAGACACTACTATGTGCTGAAATTAACCCTAAAACTAAACAATTAGAATAAATAGAGAGATATGCACTTGGCTTACATAAAGAGATCGAGGGAACTTACACACCTACAATATATTTGCACCTAGAAACCCTAGACTTACACTCACAAATTGTAAAAAATTGAAGGACTTCTCAAGAAATAGACTGTATTATGTTAAATGATAAAAACGAGTAAATTTCTACAAGAGCAGGGCTCCTTTGTTTATGGCAAGTAGGGCTTGCCATATAAGCGGACCAAGTATAATGTACGACATTAGTCACCTTAAATGCTTGTGTAGCCCTAATAATCAATGCTAGCGTTGTGGCTTTTTGCAATGTGCGTTATCATGAGTATTAAAACTGTGAGTATTGTAAAATCATAGTCTTTTATGCGGAATAACCCTTTTACATAGATTTATAACAAAAAGTTATGTCTACCTTTCCACATTGAGAAGTGTCTTCCTTAAAGCTCGAGGACCAACCACATAGGGAAGCGTCTTCCTTAAAAGCTTGTGGACCACAAAGTAGTCCTTTTATGGGTTTTATTTCTCTTGTTCTTTGCATGTGTCATCTTCATCCTACACATGCACTCGTTAATTGTTGTTGTGTTCCTACATCATGACGTGATGGAATGGGAAAATCATCCCTTAGGATTTGCTTATTGTTGAGCTTGTTTAAGTTTACAAACCCATAAAATTCACCATCATCATGGAGATGCAAAGACATGGGTTCCACTCCTTTTTCCCTGTTTTTCTCTTTGACTTTGAGCAAGTTATTCCCTCATGTTGTTCATCTTCTATTTTATTTTGGAAATCTAAGGAAATTGTTTGATTTTGAGCAAGTTATACCCTCATGTTGTTCATTTTCTATTTTATTTTGGAAATCTAAGGAAAATTTTCAATCATAGTGGAAATCTATCAAATACTTGTACTTCATAGAGGAATCGATGAGTGATAAGACCACGTGAAAGCTCTCTCCAAGTAACCCATATATCAATTTAGGAGAAACAAGTTTGCCTTCAAAGCATGCAACTATTCCGTAGATCAATATTGTTTTTCAAAAAACAAAAAACCTGGTATGCCCAATAAATTGTACCTGGCCTTACAAGGCCTCCACATTTTCCAACTAGATTAAAAGAAAAACATCATCAAAGTTTAATAGGACATTGTCAACGTGTGGAGCCCTTAGAAAAACGTGCTTGGCTACAAGCACAGAATCAGGGGCATTTTTGTCATTTTGTAAGAGTCCTTATAATATTTCGAAGAAAGAAAGCATGAACTTTAACCCTATTAAAAAAAACCATGTACCTCAATAAATTGTACTTTGCCTTGCGAGATTTTCCAACGATTTTAAAAGTAAATTTCGTCAAAGTTTAAGAGGACATTTATATCTTATAAAGGCATTGCCAACGTGTATAGCTCTTAAAAACGTGGTCTCAAAGCACAAAACTAGGGGCATTATTGTCTTGCTAAGAGCTCTTTATAATATTTCCAAGTAAGAAAGCATGAACTTAAACCCCCATAATGTAGTTTTGTTACTAAAAAAATTGTACTTTTAGATGTGGGAATATATAAAATATTGTCAACCTTTCCTTTACGATGTGCAACTTGCCTTCGTGAATGTGAGTGCCTTGAATGCTAGCACTTGTAGATTGTCATTTGCAATATATAGGATCCCCAATTATGTTTCCCTATTGAAGAGCTTCCACGTTGCCAATCTCAATTGCGTTGTGTCGTTTGTGTTTATTTTTATTGTCGGCTAATAAGCAACGTGTATGGTGTGAACTTTGAAGTGAAGTGTGTGTAGCAACTGCAAGTTGAAAGGGTTTGGTTTCTCCTTGTCTTGTAATATATTCATCTTGTGGAGTTGCTAACAACGAAGATGTAATGGAGCCATGCCAAAGTCTAGACTTGATAGGGACATCGCTGGATATACACTCTGATCATTACCTTGTACGAATCAAACTCTAAATCATGTAAACATTGTCATACTTTCATTATGACAGTTTGCTTTCAAGTAATGTCTTAGATTTTTGTTGTTGTAATTGTTTGGCAAGAACTGTTTATCCAAGCATAGTTTCAAACTATTCCTACGAGTGTTGTAAGAATGATCCACTTAATAAACACACACAAGGATGCTACTCGATGGATGCTTTTGCGATTCAATGCCACTAGGTGATGGGTGAAGGTGTTGTTTTTGATAGGAGAAAATGGTAGGGTATTAGGTTTGTGAAGACATATATAAAAAGAGAATGGTCGATTGTGTAGGAAGCAATGATTGCTTGGGTGTGACACAATGGAGTTGCTTTGGGTTGATTGGGTTTATGTGCAAAGGACACTAAGATTCTATAACAAGGGAATGAGAATAAGAACTTGCAATGATTGGAGAGGCAAAAATAGGGTGAAAAATGCAAATGACTAATTGAGGAGATATGGAATTCACAACAATAATTGTAGTTCATGATGGGCGATGTTTTCATGGTCTTGACAATTATTAATGTTGAATAGGCCACTCACCAAGCAAGGGTCTTGTAGATGAACTAAACGTGCAACAAACCTTTAGAGTCTTGATTGGGGTTGTGATTAAGCAATATGTTGCAATCATAGATATACGAGTGAACGAACTAGGCACTTTGATATGGCATGCCATCTCAAAATGATTGCAAATATTAGAAAACACAAAGAGTTACATCACATAAGACAGATACATACAATAACATGATATGATATTATGAGTAATTGATGCAATTATTTCATAGGAGTTCACATCCTTATATATGGCTGTTCACCTTCTTGTGCTCTATCAAGTTGTTTCATGACCTTCATAAGGGGATAATTCCAAGATTCACAAACTCTAGAACTATATGAGCAACCATCCATGTCGATTGTAATATTCACTAGATTGGTACTCGTCTTCAAGGTGCAGGTTTCTTAAAATGCAAAATCTATTCTTCTTCAATAAGGTTATCATCACTATTAGTTTTCGAAGGATATCTAACAATGGCTACATCTCTTTTGATAAAATCGAGTGCAGGGGTTGTGTGACCCATTTTGTTGCAACTTGTCAATATTGTAATACAAAATCAACTAGGTTACCAAATGGCAAAGCCCGAAGTTGTCCTATTGAAAATACTAATAAGGATTGGTTAAACAAATGCTTCTAAATGTAAATTAAACAATTCGAAATCACTGAAAAAACTTCATCTGCAGGAATAAAGACAAACTAGTGGATCAATATCCTGGTTGTGATAAATTTTCTACCTCTTCTTCTTTGAAAGAGGAAAATGCTTTTGTTGAACTTGTGATCTTTTCAAAACACCTATTAGTATTTGGTCGTTGTTTTGACAATGCAACTCCTTCCCTTCAACACTGCATGGAAATTCTTTGACAACAATTTGTAAAAATGCAGTCTTTCTATCAAGCCTTTATGATTCCATAGATAACCATTCAATGTAAGAGAAGAACATCCTTAACTTTTCAAGAAAAGACAAAACCAATTCTATAATCGGCATGAATAGTCCTATGCTAACTCATGTTTAATACCATATTACAAAAACTAGAATACACAAATATAGTTACATCACAGAAAGCATGAGCAAGATACACAATAACACAATGTGATATTATTAGTAACGAGTTCAATTATTACATAGGAATTCACCTCCTTATATATGGTTACTCATGGAACAAATCATTTCTACTTGACCGTGGGATAGATTTGCTTTACACAAAAGTACAAAAGCATAAGTAAATCATAAAATGACTTTTGTTACAACATGTAAGCGTTGTATCCTAATAAAAATGTCAAACAAATCATTATTGCAATGTATTGAAAATATTCTCTAAACCTAAAAAGCAAGTTAGAATTTTTTTTGCTACAAAAAATAATCCCTAGACCAGTAATAAGTCACAAACTCACAAAAGAGTTCAAAGAAAGACATGCTGAAAGATGAGATAAAAGGGTTGGGGGAACTAGAAAATAAGGAAAATTTTAAGAACCCATACTTATTTAAAAGTATATAAACTTTGACGAATCTTACCAATTCTTAAAATGTCTAGTATAAAATATTTGACGATATTTTTCTAAAAATATTTCAATTTCTAAGGATTTTATATAGTTTATATAAAAATATGATGTTTTTTAAAGTGAAATCTTTGTACCCGATTTAAATTGGACGAAACAAGGCTTAAAAAAATGCAAATTGGTGAATATTTGTTTTGAAAAAACATAGAAAAATGGCCTATGGGCTAAATTTTGCCCCCCTAAAATTTTCCTTGTTTGCGAACTCACAATGGATTTGCATGTACAATCCTTGAAAAAATTGGACAAAGGACTTCCTACAATATTTTTATTAATTAATAATAAAATAGACGATGCCTAAAAAGGTCAGGGACTCCTATTTAGCAAACCAAGTTTATGACATCACCCGGGAACTCCTATTTAGGACACGTGGGTCTTGCCACACAAACTAACCAAGTTTATAATATCACTTGAGGTTCAAGTCACCCTAACCTTTATTGGCATTTGAGACCTAATTTGCTTGAGGGTTTGAGGCCTTTTACTAGTGTGCGATACCAAAAGTCTAATTAATAATAAAAGAGAAGATGCCTAAAAAGGTCGGGGACTTCTATTTAGCTAACCAAGTTTATGACATCACTCGGGAGCTCCTATTTAGGACACATGGGTCTTGCCACACAAACTAACCAAGTTTATAATATCACTTGAGGTGCAAGTCACCCTAACCTCAATTTTGCATTTGAGACGCAATTTGCTTGAGGGCTTGAGGCCTTTTACTAGTGTGTGATACCAAAAGTCTAATTGACATTTGAGACCTAATTTGCTTGAAGGCTTGAGGCCTTTTACTAGAGTGCGATACCAAAAGTCCTAGACTTGGCTTAGCTTATCGGCTGGGCTGGAAACACTCATAGCTGGGATCAACTTGGCTACTCGATTGTTTAGTAAGCAACAATTTAAGCAATAGACTAAGTTGATTACGAAGTTGACTCCGTAGATGAAGCATTTGATCCAGTCGATGAAGCAGAAGATGCAGACCCATAGCCCACAACATTTGTTCTAACAGTTCAATAGCCGGAGCCAGATAAACGAGAACTATGACTTTAAAGTTTATAACATCACTTAAGGTCGAAGTCAACGTCAACCTAAATGTTATTTGAGACCTAATAATTTGCTTTAGGCCATGTGGCCTTTCACTACAGTGCGATACCAAAAAAGTCCTAGAACGATGACTTACTGTAAAGTTATTGGTTTGTATGCAAAATAACTTGGTCACATAGGATTTATTGCAATTTTTTTTATGCTCCTCTCCAATAAGCCAAAATTTTAAATTGAGGATGCTTTGTGCCAGCAATCCTACACAAATATCTAAGGTGTTTATTTCAAGGCGTCTCGTGCTTTGAAGGTGGGCATGTAAGGGTGAGCACCTATCTCTCTGTTTTGATCCTTCGCAATCTTTTTCAATGTGTTTTAATAATTTAGCATATACATTTTGTAGTTATTATTTTGGGAGGGTAATTATTGGATTTTTCAATTTTGTCATTGTAAATATCTACCTTATGGTTATTATTCTTCCTTTGATTATATTGGTAATTATTGTTTTTAATTAGTTGTACATATTGCAAAAAAATTATTCAAACTTTACAATGTCTTTTAGAAATTTATTACTAAATCAATTAAAAAAAATCAAACTATTATTTAATTTGATTGGATAAAAATGATCCACCTTCTCGTTATTAGTCCTTTTAGTCATTCTTTAATTATGGTTGTGATTATTGTTTTTCTTTTCTTCAGAAAATTATTACTAAAATGATTTAAAAATATCAAAGTATTATTTAATTTGGTTGGATAAAAAAACAAAGTATTATTTAATTTGACTATGGAAAGTTGTGATGTGTTTTTCATTGTTTTTTTTAATAACAAAAACTGTTAAAATGAGAAATCAGATAATACAGTGATCTGAACAGAAACTCCTCCCAAAGGAGGACCACTTCTATGCCTCTTTGTGCGTCCTTTATCGGTCTATATTTTTCATTATAGTTTCCTATTCTATGAGCACTGCAACTCCTGACAAACTGCCCAAGCAGGAAAATACAAAAGCAGAACATCCCAGAAATAGAATGGAGATGTACACTATTAAGGTATCTAGTTTATGTTGTAGGCATGTTGATTGCAAACTAAGTAGCCACAATCAAGACCCACTAGGCATGTTGATTGCAAACTAAGTAGCCACAATCAAGACCCACTCCCTTATTAGCCATAATGTCCGCTTGTTTATTATTTTCTCTCAGAACATGTAGGAAGTTGATAGCTTTGTATTCATTTGCAATACACTTTTTTGAGATGACGAGTCTTGGTAACTGGATTTTTGCGATTCCTCGTTAGTTTTTGTGCATCCCCTATGACCATAATCGAGTCACCAAAGACCACCGATTCCTCAATGCCATCGTTCCTTGCCAGCTCCAGACCTTTAATTAATGGTAACAATTCTGCCCCATTGTTAGTCTTCTTGCCGATTCCCCAAGCGTACTCTTTCAACTTGTTTCATTTAGAATTGAAGTAGACTCCCCTCGCGCTGGCCATCCTAGGATTGCCTTTCGAGGCTCTGTCAAAGAATAAAGAACTACATCCAAGTTTCTTCCACCAACTTTTGAATTCTTCAGAGCTCATTCTTATTTGCCAATCTTGTGATATTGTTTTTTTTTTTTGGGTTGAATCCAGGGTAGATGGGGTGAGAGCATTAGCAAATCGAAGGCCCATACTCTTTCTTATGCTGTCAATGGCTCCTTGATGATGTTGTGCATTCCCTTCATGGATAAAGCCTCAGCCCAAAGTGTCTTTGCAGCTGCTACAAGTTTGCCCGGATTGTTTTTTTTTTCACTCGAAGATCTCTTTGTTTCTTGCTGTCCATATCTTCTAGTAGATGTATCTTGGAAGAACTTCCTAAGCCCTCACACAATAATGTTTGTTTAAAAGAGATCAGTGGTAGTAGTCCTTCGAGCAAGCAAATAGATCATTCCAATTTGTTAGCGTGTTTTTCATTGTTAAATCATAAATATATTAACATTTTAGAGTAAAAGATTAAAAAATATATTGTATGATTGTTATATTGTTCAATAAAGTTGATATAAAAATAAATACCATTTTAAATTAGATTTTTAAAATATGATTGAACATTTGAAAATGAAGTAAATATTTCATTAAGTTTAACTTGTGAAATATTTAATCACAACTAAATATTAATGAATTGACACGGTAAACCTAATAAGTAACATGAAATAGAGTTGAGTTGCATAGCATTGAAGTCTACATATATTGGAAGTGAATTGTATCCCCTAAAAGTTGTATGCCAATTATGTAATGCTATGTTGAAAAGAATTTGTTTTGCAGTATAGTTTATCATCGTGAAATATAGTGTGGGATTAAGTAAAAATATTGACATTGAAATCTCCTCATATGATGTGAAGTAGGCAGAATATTGTGGAAAGAGTTGATGGTGTAAAATGAAATGTGAAGTAGGCAGAATATTGTGGAAAGAGTTGATGGTGTAAAATGAAATAATTGACACATTTTGAAAGATAATTGTAGAGGAGAATAAGTTTTATGTTGTTTATAGAAATTTATAAAGTGAAAGAGAAATGATACGAGGATAATAAATTCTAAAATTTGTCACACTAATAAGTAACCATACTCACACACATATATTAATATCAAAACATTACATGCAAAGTGACTAATAAAAAAAAAGGTCAACAATGACACATAAATTAATAAAATAAAAGAGAATCACAAGAATCACAAGAATTTAAAAAAATATAGAATTTGTCACACTAATAAACAAGGGCTACGATAGTAGCTAGTCTCCTTATTAAGGTAATTTTTAGTTTTCATTCCAATAATAAAAAGCTCTCAGTAAAGATTGTTTACAGTTAGGTCATTTTTATAGAAGAGTTTCGAATTAACACAGTGATGTGCTCATTTTGCAGGAACTTGAGACTTCACTTGCGAACTGTGAAGAAGATGATGTTGGCTGTCTTCAAGGGCCATGGCTTCAATCCGGTAAGCCTTGTGTTTCAACGTTTGGGTTCTTGCCTTGCTTGTAACAAGGTAGTCGATTTGGAAAACTCTGAGCTTGGAAACTTGTCCAGCTTCATCTTTGGTTATGTAGTTGCTTGTTAGATGTTATTGGGTTCTATTTTATTTCAAACCCTCGCCTCGACGATGGTTA
Organism: Pseudotsuga menziesii; assembly: GCA_001517045.1. Classification (NCBI taxonomy): domain Eukaryota; kingdom Viridiplantae; phylum Streptophyta; class Pinopsida; order Pinales; family Pinaceae; genus Pseudotsuga; species Pseudotsuga menziesii. The sequence goes on from LPNX010563665.1 coordinate 518,138, forward strand.
GTCCCGACCATGAGCTGGGTGTTGTATTTAGTTTAGATTTCTGACCTTACGGCCTATAAATGTAATGCAACAGTTTTTAAGACAGTTTGTCTTCGAGCTTAGACTCGTTTTTGCAGCATACTGTTTTGTGACTCTGTGTAAGTAGGGTTTTACCCTATTCGATTGTGAATAAATAAATTTATTGTTTGATACATTTCGTGTATATGATGTGGTTATTTATGTAAATCTGTAACTGTAACTCCGTCTTAATATTTAATTGTTGGCTCAGGAATATGAGCTAGGGTTTTCCTGAATGAAACCCTTGTTTAAATAGTTCTTTTAATTTATTTAAATAGGTTCTAGTACTTGTAACAACATTGCTTTAAGTGAGTATTATCACCAGTGTATATTGAGATTTCGTATATTTACAACTCTTTATATATTTGTTATAAAGACTGGAATCAGTCTACAATAGTTTAATTTGTTTATTGATATAATGATCCAAACAAAATGGATTATAGTTTATTTGTTTTTATTTGAAACAGTAATATTGGTTTAGGGTTTCGACCCTATAATTTATCTTTACAGGTATAACCTGTTGCCAAAATTTAAAACAGTTCTTTCTTAAATAGATATTTATTTTTATGTTAGTTATTATTATATTCTTATTGTTTTTACTGAAATGATAAAAAGTAATTTTATTAGAGTTATTTGAAAACATAATTTTCTTGATAATTTAAAATACTTTTCATAAAACCCTTATTGTTTATAGTAACCGTTAGTCTTAGTTTAGTTAATATTATAAGTAAATAAACTAAGTAATTGTAGCTTATCTCTTTATTTAACTGAATGTACTAAAGTAGCTTGACTATATATCTTCTACTGCATTTGCAAATAGTTATTAAATAAACACAAAGGAATATATTTATAACATAACACAATTTAACTTCATGCATATTTTAACTTGAATAAAAGAATAATCTATTGTATGAAAACACAACGTCTTATTTACTAGGGTATTCTCTTAACATAATAATCCTTCTACATGTACTATATTACTGTAAATTTTTTTATAGTAAATTTACATATATAAACTTGTAAAACAATAACATAGATAACCAGATTATTGTTCTTTTTAATTAAAATCTACATACTGAACTAAAATACTCTGCTATTTATGAAATGCAGAGCCACATCTATTCAATTCAGGGTCTTATCATTTTCTTCATCTACTTTAAATACTCTGTCTGTGCTAGAGTACGGCTTGGTCCTTCCAGGGGTGGAAAAACACAGATTAGAATTATTTTCTATCTATTCAGATTTATTTCTTCAATAATCTAAAGATTACTAACTCTAACATTTTACAACTGAATATTTAACATTCATTAACAGTTAGATTCAGATTTAACTATCTAACACAGTAAAAAAAAATAGTGTAGAACCTGATTATGATAGACAACAACAGCGTTAGGAGGATGTTCCTCCCTACCGACTCCTGGAGAGTGCTTAAACAATGCTTCTTCAGGACCCTCGAGCATGTTCCTGGTCTTCTTGGCTGAGAACTGGTGGAACATGTAAACAATAGACTAGTCCAATGACTCAGTAACACACTCTGCACTCAGCAGTAAGATCCTTCAGCTGAAAAGCTGCACTAGATCACTTAGCAGTTATCCCCTCAAACTCTTTCCACAATTCCCTTCCATTGAATTTCTCTGAAGTACATTCACCTGAATGATCACTTCTCTAGAATGAGCAGGCTCAGCTCTCTTCAATGGGCATTTTTATAAAGATTGCGTAGATTTTTTTGGTCAGTTGTAATTAATTGAGCCACCTGCTCTGATTCCACTTTCTTGGGGAATCATGACCCCAAATGTAGGGAAGTTGCCACCTGCAACAGTTGGAAGTGGTTTGAGGATGCTGCCACATGTCTGTTTGCTATCCACCCAGTCTTCTCCACTAATTTGACCAGTAAACACTCTTTTAACAGCTCTCCTAAGCTGTTGTCTCTACCTTTATTTATTTATAATTAAAATATTCAAAATTACATTAAATATTCTTGACTCTGCTGAGTCATCAATTACAACTTAGCATAAAATTTAACATATTGTCCTTAAATAAAATCAAATACGGTAATATTGTTTTTGCAAAATTGGGGCATGTGACATACACATCCCCGTAGAACATAACATCGTCCTCGATGTTATTTATTCTTCATCTTCAGAATTCTCCTGGAACAGAATTGTATATGCATCTCGCATATTACTTTCCAATTCCCAGGTGGCTTCCTCTGGACTAAGGTGTTTCCATTGCACCTTCACCTGTCCAATGGTGCGGTTTCGAAGTGTGATCTTCTTTCGCCCGAGGATACAGTATGGTTCCACCAAAAAATCTCTTTCTGGTTCCACCTGTACATCATTCCAGTTAACAACATGAGTAGCATCATGAACATATTTCTTTAATATAGAAATGTGAAAAACATTATGTACTTTTAAATTTGGTGGTGATGCTAATTGATAAGCTACTTGTCCAATCCTGGACAATATTTCAAATGGACCACATTAACGAGGTGCTAGTTTTGCACAACTCCCCAATCTCAGAGAGCTCTTTTTGGGCCTCACCTTGATAAACACATGTTCACCTACCTGAAACTTCTTTGGAGTTCTTTTAAGGTTTGCTTAACTTTTCTGTCGATCCTGTGTCACTTTCAGATTACCTTGTACTTGCTTTACAATTTCTTCCATTTCCTTTAACAGTTCAGGACCTAATACTAATCTATCCACCGGATTACTCCAAGAGATAGGAGTATTACATTTCCTTCCATACAAAATTTCGAAAGGACTAAATCTGGCTGATGCCTGATAATTATTATTATAAGCAAATTCTACAAGATGCAAATAATCCTCCCATTTACCTGGCTAGTACTTCACATATATTTTTAATAAATCTTCTAGTACTTGGTTTACTCTTTCAGTTTGTCCATCTGTTTGAGGATGGAACGAAGTACTAAAATTTAAAGTAGTGTTTAATCCTTTAAACAAATATTTCCAAAAGTTACCTATAAATTTATGATCTCTATTTGAGATTATGACTTTCGGTATTCCATGCAGTTGGAAAACCTGTTTTAGAAAAATATTAGCTATATTTGCAGCTTTATATGTAGTTTTAACAGGTATAAAGTGAGCTGCTTTACTTAACTTATCAACTACTACCATGATAGAATAATTTAGATTCTGATTTCTAGGCAGTCCAGTAACAAAATCGAGACTAATTATCTCCCATTTTCAGCTAGGAATGGGTAATGGCTGAAGTAATCCAGCTGGGTGTTGATGTTCGGTTTTCCGCTTGATTTAAGGATAGCTAAATTGCATTTCAAGAGAATGAAGACAATGTAATATGGATAGCCTAATTACATAGTCACTTTTTAGTTTAAAAGTAGTCTTAACTACATTTCAAAAAAATAAAAGCAATTTATTATAGATAGTCACACTTCATTTTGAAATATTAGACATAATGTAATGCATATATTATTAAAATAAATATATTAATCTAGGAATAAATTGCATTTCACTAATAATTAAGGCCTTAGCCTCCACGTTATTTGGTTTAATGGGACCGTATGATCAATCACAACATAGAAAAAGGGTATCAATGCTGGGGTAGACAAGTTTCCACATTGTAATATCACCTTGCGACTTTGGTCTAAGACTTTGTCCCCATGCCTTCCTAGCAATCATGATAATGGGGAAGAATCCAATAAACCTTTCGACATTTGAGTTCATATAGTATTCAATTAAACATAAAACCTTTTCTTTACAACTAGAAAAATGAAGTTATGTTTTTAAGAGATTGAAATTAACCATATATATACAATAATTGCTTTTCAACCAAAGAGTTCTCCTCAACTTAATAATTATGTTTTTAAGACATTTTGTACATAATTCCAATAAAAAATATAAATATGCAAAGTCTATCTCTACATAAAGAAATTGTTCAATATACATTTATTAAATCTTATTTAGCATTAACATGGCTAATCAACGTCACAATTAATATATCTAATCGTTGTCCTAACAACTAGTAATAAATTTAATACATAGTTTATCATTCTAAGATATCTTAAGATAAAGATAATGTGTAATCATAGAGGTTGGTTATCTAATGAGTTGGCATACCAAAAATGAGAGACACATAATATACCTTACATAAACTATTCTAAAAATATTTTAAATTAAAATTATAACTGCATAGTATTGAGTATATAATTAATTTTAAGGGGTGTGTGGAAAGGTATCGATTAAATGAAACCATGAGCTGGCAGCATGTTCACATGCTCACACATCAAACAATAAATATTGAAAGGACAACTGGTTTTTATAAAAGTAATTCGTAATGATTACATAAAAAATGATATATGACTTTAATTTTTATAATGTTTACTCTCTCCATATAAATTTTTTGTCAACGAAATGGTTAATTGAAAGTCAACACTAAATCGATTGCATAATAACGACCTACCACAGTCTAGCTAGACCAAATTTTGGTCTCAAGGGACGTTAACCATCATCATATATATAATTAGTCATATCAAAATCAAAGGATCACATGAAAAATGAGTAGTACTAAACAGAATTAAATAAAAATCAACAATGGCACACTCCTAAATTTATGTCATTTGTAACATTTTTGACCAATAAAAAAATAGAATAAATGAAATTTAAAAATTTATTTTAACAAATTGTTTTTTGAAAAATATTGAAAAACTCTATAGCATGAAATTTAATCAATGATGATGATGATGAAGATTAACATCCATTGAAACCCATTTGGTCTATCAGACTTTAAGAAAATAAAAAGAGATTAGTTGGATTTTTGTAAGATTTGATTCTTATGATTTAAAAACTTATATAGAAGCTTACCTAGGTCATCATAGTTTTAACAAGTTAGAAGATTATAGAAGTTAGAATTGTAGCAAATACTGCAATTGAATGTGGGTGTATGCAGGGCACTCTAAAAGAAAGTGAAATTCGTCCTCAATGTTCATAAACTCACAAGTTGAGAAAATCAAAATATTTCCACTTGCAAATAAAAAGTATAATCCTTATTTTGATGTGGACTAACAATAATTCAATATAATATTTTATATAAATTTATAAATTTCAAGTTTAAATTATTATTATTTTTTTTAATTTACTTGTAAATTATATTTTGAAATTTTAAGACTTTCCAATATATTTCTATAAAATCATAGAATACTTGATGATTCCTTTAAGTTTATGTTAGTGCATGGTTAACTTTGTTTTGTATAGTTTACGTAAATTTTTTTGATTTTTAATATTAATAGTATATATTGGACATTTTTATTTAATAATAAAACAATTTAATTTTTATTTATTTATTTAATAATTGGATAGATCAAAATGATTGATGGTAATTATCATCTATATATCTATATATATATGGGGTTTATGACGTCGGAGATTGGTGCTTGCTATATCCATGGAAAACCCTTCTGGTATTCTCTAAGGAATGCGGGAAGGCCGGATATTGTCACTAGAAAGGCGACTCAACAAGAGCATCAAAATGTCAATTTAAGAGCTCAACATGTCACTTACATGGATTGAACATGAGTGGGGAGCGTAACAATCATTCCTCTCAACCCTCCAAGATACGTCCAATGGAAACACACACAATCATCCCAAAATAATTTAATTTCCATCATATATGAACATCACTTTCTATATTGGCGATAGGATTCAAGTACAAATGTATGGGTATAGATTAGATGACTGAGTGGGATAGTTATTATCCTCCCACTTATATCCAATTTTTGCTCATCACATGTTTGTTTTTCATGAATCAATTGTTTATTGATGCATATTTTGCATGTATTTACACGTTGGAGAGTGAAGTATTTTTTCATGAACTAATTGTTTATTAATGCATGCTTCATGTTGGAGAGTGAAGTACTTGGTTATATGTAAAATATATAGATATATATATATAGATAGTATATATGTCATACTTTATATGTTGTAATTAATTTATTAATAAGTTTCTTTTGTAATTTTTTAATAATATCAAATTTTCATTAAGAAGTCAAATAGCATCGATTATTTTGGTTTTGTTTACATAATTTTTTAGAAGTTTTTAATTGCATTACAAAAATATTAAAGAGTATTTTAAAAGTAAAATAGATTTTTAACATTACCAAATTCAATATTCTAAAATTTTCATTGGTTTAAGACAATGTTGATGACATTAATTGGGTCTAGCATGTGTAGTTGTGGGATGGGTTGTTTTCCTCACAAGTTGGGTTCTATTCTCAAAATTGACACGATGAGTTCATAACGAGTATATTGTTGTATTGAATTTGAACCTTGTGACTTGAAGAATCTAGGGTTTATTTTGAGTACCATCTTCAAAATGAGGGGAGGTGCCTGGAAGTGTTGCCTCAAGAAATTTACCTGGAAAAAAAATACAATGTTGATGGAACACATATACATACAAGTGCAAGGTTAATTGTTAGAATTAAAAAACAAAAATCAAATTCAAAATAGGGTTATTGTCAAAATTGAAGAAACAAAAATCAAATTAAAAAAGAAACAAATTATCCCATGTTGCCATGTTATCAACCACCTATAATACACTTAATACATATAAACTACAAGCTTTGAATCTAGGTTTGCCAATTTGAACCTAGAAATGGTATGGCATGGTTCATTTACATTTTCATAAACCTACAAAGTTCGTCCACCTTTAGTAATATTGCTAAAAGTTTTGATGGATTGGGGTGAATGATTAAGAATAAACAAGATATGTCGTATTAAGGAAATAATGTGAATTTTCCATCGATCCTAGATGGTAGAGGATCTGTTGCTAGTGTTTTTGGAATTCTACTTAACAAGTGTGGTATCATTTACTTCCTCAAATTGTATGTTTTGAAACTTTTTCAACTGCTTTCCAAGAAAATCTTTGAAAGAAGATGGCTCAAACTTGGAACAATGCTTAGATCAATTTCGTGAGAAATGTTAGAGTGTCTTGCATAAGAAAATGATGTTTCTTTGTGATCGGTGCGACAAAGGATGGTATATGTGTTGTTTTTCGTCTCTATTAGAAGTGTTTTCCATTGGGAGTTGGTGTTGTTTAGACTGCTTGAATTTGATGAGAGAGTTTTGGTTTTATGCTCCATGAACTTTATTCCTTGGAAGTGTTTTGTAGAGATAAAACAATAGTTTTGGGAGATTGTGGATGGATTTGTTGGTTAGGTAGACATTATGTATGTGAGTGATTTGGATACTTGTAAATATGAGGGTGTTTTTTTTCTTTTTGTCAATGAAATTCTAACTTGCGTTGATCACCCTTCCTTCGAAAAGGGATATTAATTTTATAATTGATCTCATGCCAAGAGCTGTATCGGTGTCTAAGACACTTTATATAATGAGTACACAAGAATTGCTAGCACTGAAAATGCAATTGCAAGAGTTCTTGGAAAATAAATACATTTGGCTAAGTGTGTCTCCATGGGGAGCACTAGTGCCATTCATGAAAAATAAAGATGAAACTCTTAGGTTGCATACTAATTACATACAACTCAATAAAGTTATAGTGAAAAACAAGTATCCTTTACCTCGAATTGATGACTTGTACGAAGTTACCATCAAGTCAGAATTAAGGAAGAGTACATTCACAAAATAACCTTTAGAACAATATATGTACACTTCGAGTTCATGGTAGTGCCATTTGGTCTCACTAATGCACCAACTACATTCATGTGCCTCATAAATATTGTTTTCAACAAGTACTTGGATTAGTTTGTGCTTGTTTTTCTAGATGAGAATCTTATTTATTCTAAGAATGAATAAGATGATGGAGAACATATTAGAGGAAATTTGAGGTCTAAAATGAGCCTCTTAAGGAAAATAATACAATAATAGTTAAAATAATAAAAATATTATAAAGTTTGAAGGAAAAGACACAAAAACTACTTTTTTGTTTCCATATTTTCAACTTATTCCCCTGTAGTTTTACGCAAATTTCGAGCAAGAGCATTCGTTGGATGCAAAATTAAATTCTGCATCCAAAGAGTGCTCTTGCTCAAATTTGAGTAAAACCATAGGGAGATAAGTTGAAAATACAAAAAACAAAATGTACTTTTTTTTATGACAAATATGCCAAGTCAACCATTATGGTTGGGTCATTTTCTTGAGATTCTATTGGTTCTTGAATTCCAATGCATCAATGGATTGTTATCTTATAAGGCCCATTTTAGAGCCCAAATTTCCTCTATTGTTTGAAAATGGCTTTGCAAGTGCTAAATGGACATGGAAATAATTATGTTATCCGCGATTTAGAGCTTTCTATCATAGTGCACACTTTGAAAATGTGGAAGCACTATTTGATGGGTAGGAGATTTAAGCTTAATACGAACCATTGTGGTTTGAAATAGTTGTTTGAGCATCCAACACTTAGATGAAATACAAACTTGTGAGAATTGATTCACAGTAGGATCTAGGAGCCAAGAAGATTCTCATAATTCGATATTGCTCACAAAATATGCACAAATTAACATAAAGAGTGAAAATAACATACATAAATGAAGTCAATGACATATATTATTATGACTGTCCAACATGTAACTATGTCTGGATTAGATATATATTACAATAGGGAAAAATCGTGAGGCCTGGGAGGTCATCTGGATGCATACAAGTGTCGGACCATGATTTGACTCTCAAACCCCGCTAGTTGGACCAATAAGCTTCCTAATCATCCCAAATAATCACAAATGCAAGTGTGAACATGGGTGAGGAATGATTCAGACACAAATGGAGGCGTGCTAGGCGTGGGTGAGCACATGGGTGAGTGGGAGTGGCTCTAGGAGGCAATAAATGCCCAAGGAAGGCAAAAAACCACCACAAACATGCACTAGTGCCTAAAGTCAAACACATTCCTTGAATCTAGGGATGGGGGAGCACACCAAGGTTGATATATCATCAATGAGGGTGCTTTTCAGTTAAAATGATCAACTGGGAGCGCCTCAACCATCAAAATGATTAACCGAGAACGCCTCACATCAGTAAATGATCAATATCCATAAGTCTAGACCATAAAAGATTGCACGGAAGTAAATGAAATGTGCCTAAGGTATATGATCATGGTACTAAGGTGGATTATTGCTCTAACACCCCCCCCCTCTCCCCCTTAAGCCTAACTTAGTACAACTTATCCAAAATATTATGGAGGCCTTAGAAACTAAGGCTCAAGTCACCTCATACAACATAAAATTTTATTTGTCCATAAAACCAAGGTAAGGAGGAAAACCACATGGGGACAAAACCTCCCCTAGAAAATGGACATGGAGCCAAAAATATGAAAGTGAATGGTAGCCATCACCATATATCACCCACTCCAAGAAGGGATCTCAGATAGGTGAATGTTTTCTCTGTGAAGTTCTTGGTGAAAATGTCAGCACTCATTAGAGGAAATTTCAACTCAAAATGGGCCTCCTAAAAAATATTAATAAAATAATAGTTAAAATCATAAAATAATATTTATTAATTTTGGAGGAAGAAAATAAAAAAAACTACTTTTTTGTTTGTATTTTCGACATATCTCCCCGTGTTTTTACTCAAATTTCGATCGGGAGAACTCATTGGATGCAGAATTAAATTATACATCCAATGAGTATCCACTCGACATTCCTTTGATGGACCCCTCTACCCCCCCAAAAAAGAAATACATGAAAAAACATGATGATGATGTCATCATCACATTTTTTCAGGTATTTTTTGTTTTGTTTTTGGGGTAGAGGGGTCCGTGAAAAGTATGCCAAGTGGGTACTCGTTGGATGTAGAATTTACTTCTGCATCCAACGAGCTCTTTCGATTGAAATTTGAATAAAAACACAGGGAGATATGTCGAAAATACAAACAAAAAAAATAGTTTTTTTTATGATACCTATCCCCAAAGTTATATTAAAAAAGTGTTTAAGACCTATACGATATTTCAAATTTAAATCAATTTCATTGGCTAACACATGATGACATGGAATTTGAATTAGAGTTAAAAGGCCCATTTGGGGTTGAAATTTCCTCTAATGTTGCTCTGTAGACGGGCAATACTGCAAGGCTATCACTTGATCATGCACCAAGCTCCAAATGTAGTGCATGTGTATCTCAATGTGTTTGTTCCTTTGTCTCTACACTAGATCCATGGAAATACTGATTGCACTTTGGTTGTCACACTGAATGACTGTGGGTGAATCAAATGTAACTCCAAGTTCCTGAAGAATACCTTGTAACCACACACATTGTGTAACTGCGTTTACTGCTCCTCTGTACTCGGCCTCAACTGAAGATAGGGAGATGGTGTGCTATTTCTTGCTTGACCAGAATATGGGACCATGTGAAAACATGAAGACATAACCTGAAGTGGACTTCCTATCATTGGGATCTCTAGCCCAATCAGAATTTTAAAATCCAACCAGTTCTAGTGGAGAACCAACAACATAGTGTACCCCGAAGTGTCTGGATCCTTGCACATAGTGCATGATACTCTTGGGTTCCTTCCAATGGACATCATGAGGTTGTTGCATATATCTAACGACAACACCTACACCATATGAAAAATATGGTCGAGAGTGTGTAAGATACAGTAGACTCCAAACTAGCTATCTGTACAACGAGCTGTCCACCAATGGAGACTCACCAAATTCACCTAGCTTTATACCTGAAAGAATGGGCACTTGGTTGCCTTACGTTCAACCATTTTAAACTTCAATAGCAGGTTTGCAACATACTTTTGTTGGCCGACCCTTATCCGTGCTTCAGATTACTCAATTTCCAAACCAAGAAATTGCTTCAACAATCCAAGATCAGTCATGGAGAATTCACTATGCAAGATTCACTTCACATGCATAAAAAACAGTGTGAAATTGAGATCTAGTCTTTCTAGGATCTAGTGGATTACCAGCTAGATTTTCTGCTGCTTCAAGAGTTTTCTTAGTCCACTTGGGTCGAATGGGTGAGTCATGATTTGAATGCACATCATCATCATCTTCAGCAATATCATATCAGAAAAACTAGAAAGAGATTCATCACTTACATCATCATGGAGTGGAGGATGTGAGTATTCCCCATGAGCTAGTTCGACATCTTGCATCAGCTCCTCTTCGAATTGTACATTCATTTCTAGTAATGTATTATGAGATGAGGTATCAAAGAGCTTGTAGTCCTTTGCATATTCAACATATCCAATTATTATGGACTCCTTGCTTTGAGGTTGCAAGGCCTTTCTCTTCTCTGGAGGAATCCTAGCCCAAGCCTTTAAGCCAAAGACCCTGAAATGTGAAACACTTGGCTTATGACCAAACCGAGATTCATATGGTGTTTTTCTATCCAAAGATTTGCGAGGAGCTCTATTTTGAACATGTGCAACACAGTTAATGGCTTCACCCCATAGCTTAGGATTCGAATCCTTTGCTTCAATCATACATGTTGCCATCTCCTTGAGAGCCTTGTTCTTGCGCTCTGCAACACCATTTTGCTGTGGTGTGTAGGGAACCGAATGATGCATTTGGATGCCACATTCTTCACAAATCTATTGCAAAATCTTGTTCACATACTCCTTTCCATTTTCAGTCCTAAGGACCTTGATCTTGTTCCCACATGCATTCTCAACCAGGGTTTTCCAAACTTTGAGAGTCTCAAAGAATTCAGATTTTAGTTTGAGGAAATACACCCAACAATACCTTGAGAAATAATCTATGAAAGTCAAAATATACCTTGATCCCCCATAAGAGGGTGTGGGAAGAGGCCCAATAAGACATCAAGCACTTGGAAAACTCTCCTTGCTTTCCCTTTCTCATAGCTACGCTCTGCATGCTTTCCCACTACACATCCTTTGCATGTGCCATTTGAGAACTTGATAGAAGGAAGCCCTTTCACCATGCCTTCTTTGTTCAATGGTTGGAGGTACCTGTAGTTGAGATGGCCATATTTTCATGCCACAACATTTGTCTCATTGGCATGTTACATAAGCACATTTCCTCTGGAGTAGAGAAGGAAATGGGAGAATTTGTACATTCTTTCATGATGATCAACAAACCCCAATGCCACCACTTTGTTTGTAGATATTTCTGCTATCTCCATTGTGTCTGGAGTAAATGTTACTCTTGGATTCACCGGTATGAGTAATTTGGTACACTAAGAGTAGGTTCACTACCAAATCAGGTACAAATAAAATATTATTGAAGTACCCATCTTCAAGATCGATCCTGCCAAGTCCTTTGGCTTGGATCTCTGAATCATCACCCATTCAAACAGTTGGACCACTGCCAGAATACATGGCAGAGAAGAAGTCTTCTACAGAGGCCATATCCTTGGAAGCTCCTGAATCTATGATGAAGGAATAAGAGTCTGAAGAACCAACAACCAATGCATGGCACCTTTCTTTGTTGTCTAAACGTGAACCACCATCTTTATTCCTTGCGCCCTCAAGCAGTGGGATGTTGTTCTTCTCAAGCAACTGGACCATCATGTTTATGGTCTTCTTCATACATGCACTCTCTGGATGCCACCCCTTATGACAGTAGGTGCATTTGGTCTTCTCTTGATTCTTCTTGTCCTTGTCCTTGCAAGGATTCGAACCCCCATTTGAATATTTGGATTTTTCTTGCTTCTTCCTATCTTGCTGCTTCGAATCCTTGGATTTCTTCTTGCCTTTGGATGGTTTTAAAACTCCTGCAGCAAGAGTTTGATCCTTAATGGATTTGATGGTGCCCATATGCACTAACTTGTCTTGCTTTTGAGTCAGTGACTCCATGAAATCAGCCAGTGAAGGCATGCGCTAGTTTCGAGCTGTGAGCTTGCTAGAGTGTAATGTGGATACAAATACTGAGTACTTTGGCCCTAGCTTCGAAAGTATGGATAATATGAGATGATAATCCTTCTTTTCTATGCCACACTATTTCAACTCAAGCACCAACGATTTGAACTTGGTGAAGAAGTCTTGGTTTGTCTCAAAGTGAGTTGGACTCAGTGAGATTAACTCATTTTTGAGCTGGTGACCTCACATATCATCAGTCTTCCAGAACAATGTCTCAAGCTTGAGCCATACTTCGTTGGGAATTTATAGTCTGTCTACATGAAAGAGAAAGTCTCTTGAAATGTTGAGACAAAGCATTCTAAACGCTTCATCAAGCCTGTTGAAGAACTTCGATTTCGCAACAACAGAGTTTGGTTCGACCTCAATCCCCATGGTGACCCTGTATAGGCATTTCGACCTCAATTGGATCACCATTTATGCCTTCCTCTCAAAATAGTTGAATGGGGCGAGTAATACATGGGTCTTCTTCATTTATTCTTGCACTCTTGGTGACAAACTGCTGATTGTACTTGTAATGCAAACACTCAAATCTATCTGGAAAATCCCTCAAACAACAACTCAAACAATATGGATTTGATTTGCAGCTCCAAAGAGATATGATACCATGTGAGAATTGATTCACAGTACAATATAGGATCCAAGGAGATTCTCACAATTCGATATTGTTCACAAAATATGCACAAATTAGCAGAAATAGTGAAAATAAGATACACAAATGAAGTCAATAACATATATTATTATGACTGACCAATATGTAACTATGTCTGGATCAGATATATATTACAATAGGGAAACATTGTGAGGCCTTGGAGGCCATATGGATGCATACAAGTGTCAGACCATGATTTGACCCTCAAACCCCCCTAGGTAGACCAATCGGATTTTGAATCATCCCAAACAGTCACGAATGAAAGTGTGAACATGGGTGAGGCATGCTGAGACACAAATGGAGGCATGCTAGGTGTGGGTGAGCACATGAGTGAGTTGGAGTGTCTAGGAGTCAATAAATTCCCAAGGAAGGAAAAAAACCACCACAAACATGCACTAACACCTAACGTCAAACACATTCCATGAATCTAGGAATGGGGGATCACACCAAGGGTGATATGTCATCAATGAGGGCACCTGTCAGCTAGAATGATCAATTGGGAGCACCTCAACTATTAGATGATCAACTTGGAGCGCCTCAACTATTAGTAAATGATCAATATCCCTAAGTCTAGACCATAGAACATTGCATGGAAGCAAATGAAATGTGCCTAAGGTATATGATCATGGTACTAAGGTGGATTATTGCTCTAACAATATTAGATGGCTGAAATTTTTGTGGGTTTTATTTTGAGATCAAAACACATAAAGGGGAAAGAAACTAAAGTAGATGATGCACTTACTAGAAAATTGCATGTGGTAGGTATTAGTATTTTCCAATCATATTTAAGGCAAGTGGTTGTTGAATCTCTTATTGAAGATGAACACTATGTGCAAATAAAATATAAAGTTCAACATTAGAATTTGGAAAAGTGGTATGAAGATTATCATCTGGTGAATGATAGACTTTTTATTTATAAAAATAGAATCTATATTCCTAATGTTGTAGATTTGAGAATGATTGTTATGAATGGAATCTACAAAATTCCATATTCTAGCCATTTAGGATAATATAAAACAATTGCTACAACAATGAAACAATATTTTTTATCGGGAATGAAGAGAGTCATTGTTGCGTATATTTATAGATGTATAAAATGTCAGGAAGTGGAAGCTGGAAATTAACACCCAACATGTTTATTGCAACGTTTTCCAATTTTAGAATGGAGACAAGAAGTGGTTGTTAGAATAGTAATCCTCCACTTAGTACCTTATTCTAAAGCCTTATTCATTTTTATTATCATTTATGCAATGATATGCTATGGTTTGGACTTATGAACTTAATTGGGAAAAATAACCAGTTAAATTGGATCTTTCACACCTACAACAATGCTCCAGCTCAGTCAAAATCCACATTTGTGCCCTCATTTATTGCCGGCATGCTCCCATTCCTTGAATTGGGGAATTGTGGTTGACTAGGAGTGCGAGGGGTGGATTTAGCCCAAATTTTGAACTGTTGGAGCATTTAATGCCCACCTAGAGCCTCCCACCCATCTTATTTTGCACAACCACACATGCCAAGGAGTCATGATTGCTCCAGTACACCTCATCCACATCCAAAACTCCATTCGTGACCATTTGGGATGATTTGGAGCGAGTTTGGCCCACATAGGGGGGATTGAGGCCAATTTGGCCAATTTCACATGTACACTCAGATTTGGCTTCCAAATCCTATCGAATTGAACCAGATGTAATATATACATGTTCTTAACATATTCACATGTTAGACAGTCAAATAATATCCAGTTTATGTTCACACTGTGTATGCAAAATTGTTCCTCTTTCATGTTTTTTGCTTGTTTTTGAAAGTAATTCAATTTGTGAGATTCTCTAAGGCTCCTAGATCTTACTGTAGATCAAAATTATCACATGGTATCAGAGATAAGTGGATTTTAGTGAGCTGCAAATCAATCTTGAGTGTTTGCGCTGCATTTTTGAGAGAATTTCCAGATAAAATTGAGTGTTTTTGTAGGACTTTCAACAATTTTCTCACCATTAGCACAAGAAGAAATGGAAGCAAACTACATCTTGCTTACCCCTTCAATTTCTTCGATTGGAAGGCAGAAATGGTTATTCAATTGAGATCTAAGGGTCTCTAAATATTTACCATGGGCAGATAAATGGAGACAAACTCTGTTGTAGAGAATTCTAAGTACTTCAATAGACTTGATGAAGCCTGTAGATTGCTATGCCTGAGTATTTCAAGAGAGCTCTTATTTCATATAGATAGTTTGACAACCCCAAATGAAGTATGGGTTAAACTAGAATCACTCTTTGGGGAAACTGATGAATTGAGATGACATCCTCTTGAAAACGAGCTCATAATCCTGAGCCTAATGCATTTTGAAACTATCCAGGAGTTCTTCATGAAGTTCAAGTCTCTAGTGCTTCAGCTGAAGCATTGTGGAGTTGAGATTAAATATTAGCAGTTGATACTGTCCATTCGTTTGAAGTTAGGCCCATAATTTTTAATATTTGTAAGCACCTTCCATTCTGGAAAATTGACACTTCGAAACTGGCAGATGCCAACACTAGACCACTTCATGGAATTCCTCATCCAGGAGCAAGACAAGCTAGTTCAAATGGGCGCCATCAAAGATAAAGATCAAGCTTTTTCCATGGGTGTTTCGAATACCTCCAAGGGAAAGCATAAGGCAAAGAATTAGAAGCAGCCAGAGAAGAGGAAGTCTGATAAACCCAAATCTAGTGATGGGGGTTCGAATCCTCCTAAGGAGAAGGACAAGAAAGGGAAAGAGAAAACCAAATGCACTTATTGCCACAAGGGATGGAATTCAGAGAGCTCCCACATGAATAAAAACATTGATCAGATGGCACAACTGCTGGAGAAAAACAACATCCTTGTACCCGATGGTGCAAGGAAGAAAGATGGCACCTCCAGTTCAGACAACAAGGAGAAATGTCATGCCTTGGTAGAAGGTACTTCTAATTCCTTAACCTTCATTATTGATTCAGAGGCATATAGACATATGGTTACCACTAGAGAGCTCTTCTCCTCTATGCATTCGAATAGTGGCCCAACAGTTCGAATGGGAGATGACTCTGAAATCCAAACCAAAGGAGTCGGTAGGATTGATTTGGAGCATGGTTATTTCAGTGATGTGCTCTATGTACCATATTTGGCGAAAAAATTGTTGTCAATATATCAAATGAATGATACAGGAGAGGCTAAGAGAGTAACATTTTCTCCTGACTTGGTAGATATTGTAGAAATCTCATCCAACCAAGTTGTGGCAATTGGGTATGCAGACCACCAAGAGAGGATGTACAAGTTCTCGAATTTTCTCCCTAGTTCTAGTGACCAAGCACTCCTCTCTCATGTGAATGAGATATCCAAGCTATGGCATGAAATATTTGGACACATGAACTACAAGTATCTCCAAACACTGCACAAAGATGAGATGGTGGAAGGGTTTCCTTCAATCAAATCTTCAAATGGAGCTTGCATTGGCCATGTAGTTGCGAAGCATCCAGAGTGTAGCTATGAGAAGGGAAAGGCAAGGAGAGCCTCACAACCTATTGGATTGGTACATTTAGACCTGATTGGTCCTCTACCCACACCCTTCTATGGTGGATCAAGGTATGTACTCACCTTCATTGATGACTACTCGAGATTCTGCTGGGTATACTTCCTAAAATTGAAATATGAAGTTTTTGAGCAATTGAATATTTGGAAGGCCTTAGTGGAAAATCAAAGTGGGCATAGGATAAAAATCCTTAGTACTGACAATGGGAAGGAGTATGCCAATAAAAAAATGCAGCATCTTTGTGAGGAATGTGGCATTCAAATGAAACATTGAACTCCCTACACACCACAACAAAATGGTGCGACAGAGAGGAAATATAGATCTCTCAAAGAGATGGCCACATGCATGATTGAGGCAAGGGATCTAAGTCGCAAGCTATGGGATAAGGTAATTAATTGTGTTGCATATATACAAAACAGGACATTCCAGAAATCTATTAAAGGAAAAACTCCCTACGAGGCATGGTTTGGCCATAAACCAAATGTCTCAAATTTCAGAATTTTTGGATCAAGAGCATGGGCTCAAATTCCTTCAGAAAAGAGGAAGGATTTGCAGCCACAAAGCAAGGAATGCATCATGGTTGGTTATGGTGAGTACACAAAGTGTTATAAGCTCTTTGACACATCCACACTCAAGAATTTCATTGAGAGGAGTGTGCAATTTGAAGAGGAACCAATACCATATTTATATCTTGCACTAGGGGAATGCTCTTCTCCCCAACACCTTGATGAAGTAAGTGATGATTCATGCTCTGTATTTCTGATAATTCTGATAATTATATGGATGTAGATGACATTTCTGTAGATGAGTTACCATGAAGGCCCAAATGGGCTGAAAAAATCATACAAGCTGCAGGGGAATCGACAGGCAATCCCTAAGAGCCTAGGAAGACTAGATATCAATCTAACAATGCTTCCTATGCAAGTGAAAGCACTCTTGCTGAGCATTGTTATATGATGATTGGATCTGATCCACAATCATATCAGGAGGATTTTCATGATCCAAGATGGAAATCAGCAATGGAAGAAGAATTCCATTCTCTTCAAGAGAATGAAACATGGGAATTTGTTCCCCTTCCTCCCAAGAGGAATCTTGTGCAATGCAAGTGGATATTTCAAACCAATATTGCTACTGATGTTTCAGATGTGAAGTATAAGGCCATATTATTTTCTAAGGGTTACTCTCAAGTCCAAGGTGTGGACTACACCAAAACCTTTGCACCGGTTGCAAAGATGGATTCAATAAGACTAGTTATAGCAATTGCAACTAGTAAAGGTTGGAAAGCGCACCATATGGATGTCAAGAGTGCATTCTTACATGGTGAAATATAGGAGGATATTGAAATGCAGCAACCTGAAAGTTTCCAAGAGGATCCTTTACTTGTTTGTAGGTTGAAGAAATCACTTTATGGACTCAAGCAAGCCCTCAGGGCTTGGTATGCAAAAATGGATGCTTTCTTGCTCTCAATTGGTTTCATTCGATGCAAATCTGATCCAAATGTGTATTTGTAGAAAAATGATGGTGTTTTTCAGGTTATTGTACTATATGTATATGACCTCTTAATTACAGGAATCCGCAACAATGAAATTGGATCAATCAAGGCATCTCTACACAGTGAATTCGCAATGACAGATCTAGGATTGCAAAGACAATTTTTGGGATTAGAAATTGAGCAATATGAAAGAGGCATCATACTGAGTCAACATAAGTATGTTTAAGACCCAATAAATAAGTTTAATATGGCTTATTGTAAGGCAACCAAGTTCCCTTTTCTTTCTGGCATTAAACTAGGTGAATTTGGTGATTCTCCTTTGGTAGATTGTACACTGTACATGGATCTAGTTGGTAGTTTGCCGTAACTTACACATACTAGACCTGATTTGTCTTATGCATTAAGTGTTTTAGCAAGGTATATGCACCAACCAAATGATATCCATTGGAAGGCATCCAAAAAGATCCTCCAATATTTCCAAGGAACAAAGAGTTTTGGGGTACATTATGCAGCTAGTTCTTCACTTTAAGTAGCAGGATTTTTTGATTCAGATTGGGCTGCAGATCCTACTGACAGAAAGTAAAATTTAGGTTTTGTTTTCATGCTTGCTGAAGGTCCTATTTTCTGGTCTAGTAAGAAACAACATACAATTTCTGTTTCTTCACTAGAGGTTGAGGACAAGGCAGCAGTGAATGCAGCCACACAGTGTATTTGGTTGCAAGGAATTCTTTGGGAATTTGGTGTTCAAATTGATTCTCCTACCAACATTTGGGTGAAAATCAAAGTGCCATAAAGATATCTACTGATCTAGTTCATAGGCAGAGAAAAAATCATATAGAGATCCATATGCACTACATCCAGGGCTTAGTGCATGACATAGTGATTTCCTTGCAGTATTGCCCATCCATCGGGCAAACTGCTGACATATTCACCAATAGTTTTTTTGAGAAGACATTCACTCACTTGATATTTTTTCTTGGAGTGAGTGATGGATGATGATTGGTGCTGTTTTTTTTGTAGGTTTCAGCCCCATGTCCATTTTAGAGGGAAGGTTTTGTCCCATGAGGTTTTCTTGATTTTCCTCAATTTGCACGGACAAATAAAAATTTCTGTTATGTATTGAGGTGACTTGAGCCTTTATTGCCATTGCCTATTACTTTATTTTCATGAGTTGTACTAAATTTTTGTTAAGGGGGGATGTTAGAACAATAATCCACCACTTAGTACCTTAGTCTACAACCTTAGTCATTTTTATTGTCATTTATGCAATGATATGCTATGGTTTGGACTTAGGAACTTAATTGGGAAAAATAACCATTTAAATTGGAGATTTCACACCTATAGCAACGCTCCAACTCACTCAAACTCCACATGTGCACCCTCATTTATTACTGGTGCGCTCCCATTCATTGAATTGGGGAATTGTGGTTGACTAGGAGCGCTAGGGGTGGATTTAGCCCAAATTTTGGACTATTGGAGCATTTAATGCCCACCTAGAGCCTCCTAATCACCTTATTTTGCACACCCACGCATGCCAAGTAGTTTTCACCCCGGCTACGTGCAAATGCACCTCCCTTCCGTATAAGGGACAGAAGGGTAGAGTTCACAATGGAAGGGCTAGCTGCAAAAAAACTATTAGTAACAAAAACAAACAAATAAAAACAATCTATCAAACTAAATAAACAACAATGAGACAATTATACCTTCCGATTTCCTTGAAAGTGGGCCACCATGCCCTAACTCAGAATGATACCGCCTCTCCACAGGTTTGGTAGTATGGAGGATGAATCAACACACAAAAATGGGAGGAGGTGGGGCGATGGAATGATTGGCATTGTGAGTATTTTGAGAATGATGGCTTCTCAACGTACGCACAGAAATATAATAATGGCAAGAAGTAATAAGTGAATCTTGTGATGGAGACCTCCACACTATGTTATAATTTTTCTTGTCCTTTTCTCTCTTTTAAGGTTTTGGAACCCTATTTAGGGTTTTAAGCCCTTTTTGGGGTTTTTAAGCCACTTTGTGGATGTTTAGATCTTTTGAGGGGTTTTAAGCCATTTTTTGGGTTTTCTAACCCCTTTTGATGGTTTTTAGGCCCTTTCTGATATTTTTTGAGCTTTTTGAGAGAGCAAAAGGTTAAAACATAGTTATGGAGGTCAAAAAAGAGGGAAAAACGATAGGAAAAATATGTATGCATATGTTTTAGGCCATGTAGAGATAGTTGAGCAATTTTTTGCGTTAACACCTCAGCCACGTCCACACCTCCATTCGTGACCATTTGGCCTGAGTTGGAGCAAGTTTGGCCCACCTAGGGGGGATTGAGGCCAATTTGGCCAATTTCACATGTACACTCAGATTTGGATTCCAACGCCTTTCGAATTGAACCAAATGTAATATATACATGTTCTTAACATATTCACATGTTAGACAGTCAAATAATATCCAGTTTCTATTCACACTGTGTATGGAAAATTGTTTCTGTTTCATGTTTTTTTGCTGGTTTTTGCAAGTAATTTGATTTGTGAGATTCTCTAAGGCTCCTAGATCTTGCTGTAGATCAAAATCCTCACAGTGGTAACTATGGATTTTATTACTGGATTACCAACTACATTAATAAAACAAGATTCCATTATGGTTGTGGTGGATATACAGTCTAAGGCAACACGTTTTATTCTAGTTAAATATACTCACAAAGCTGATCAAATAAAAAGAGTATTCATGAAATAAACATTCAAATTGCATAGGTTACCCAAGGAAATTGTATCCGATTGAGATACAAAGTTTACTTCTAACTTTTGGAAAAGTATTTCTACAGATTTGGGTACACAACTAAATTTTAGTATAGCCTACTGTTACCGGTTGAAATGGCAGTCCAAGCCACTGACAAGCATATGTGGAGAAAGTGACCACTTTCACCTTAGTCACTTCTCTAAAATTCTTCGGAAGTTGAAACCTCCTAGGGGAGAGCCCTATGTAACTCTGGAAAAGACACTTAGAGACCAAATGTATCTTGTATGTGTTTAAGGTAAGTGACCAGTGCCTAATGGAGTCAATCAAAAGGTGGAATAGATGTACTACGAGCATGCATATGAATTGTGCAAGTTCATCCAAGATAAGCCAAATATTGATGTGAAAATATTACGATATGTAGATGTGAAAAAAGTACAAGTGATATACTAAAAAATATGTATAGCAGTATAAGTATCAATCATTAATGCAAGTATTTATAACAATAGTAGTTGCTTAGAGATTCATTACATACTTAGCATAAGTAACAACAATGTGTGCATAACCATGCATTTACCTATTATTGCATTGAGTTTGAAAGCAAGTTGCATGTACTCATTAGCAACAATATCACAAATAGTATGCAATAGTATACACAAATCAATATTCATAACAATAATAATGATTCTTCGTGTTCATGTGTTGGCATAAATAACAACAATGTACATAAGAAACTAGTTTTGCAGTTTCACAACAACTTCAAACATTTATTAAATTACAAAATAAAGTGTGGTTGCATAGTGAAAATGAGGTAGAGAAGAGCCCACTTTTACTTGTTATTTACCCTACACTTATTTAACCTTTTATACTTATGTTTAATTGTTTGTGTGCAGGGTTTAGAAGACCAAAGCAAGAGGGAAGTTATGGCAGACTAGGTATAGGGAATGACTTCCACTGTAAGGGAAACCCTTGCAGTAGTTGGTCAAAGTATGAAATGTGAAATTAAAGGTCTGTTATAGACGTAGGAAGGAGACTGTGGAGGAGGTAAAAGGGATGAGGAGTAGGTTGAACTTTTATGCAGGGCTCGAAATTTTAGGGCCCAAAAATTTAGGGGGAAGAATTCGGTGCCCCAAATTTTCGGGCCCTAAAATTTCGTGTCCTAAATCTTTCGGGCCATAAAATCCACGCCCTAAATTCTACCACCTAAATTTTTGGGCCCTAAAATTCCACAAGTTAAAATTTTGAGCCCTCCCTAGAATCTCGACCTGCTCCTCATCCCTTTTACCTCCTCCATAGTCTCCTTCCTAGGTATGTAACATACCTTTACTTTCACATTTCAGACCTTGACCAACTACTATAAGGGTTTCCCTTACAGTGGCAACCATTCCCTATACCTAAACTACCATACCTTCCCTCTTGCTTTGGTATTCTAAACCCTGCACACAGACAATTAAACACAAGTACAAAGGTTAAACACGTGTAGGGTAAATCACAAATGAAAGTGGGCTCTTCTCTACCTCATTTTGATTATGCAACCACACTTTATTTTGTAATTTAATCACTATTTGAAGTCTGGAAACACTATGAAACTGCCAAACTAGTTGCTTATGTACATTGTTGTTATTTATGCGAACACATGAACACAAAGAATCATTATTGATGTTATAAATACTGATTTGTGTCTACTGCTGCATACTATTTATGATACTGCCGCTAATGAGTACATTTAACTTGCTTTCAAACTTGATGCAATAATACGGCAAATGCATGGTTATGCACACATTGTTGTTACTTAGGTTAAGTATGTAATGAATCTCTAAACAACTACTGCAGTTATAAATACTTGCATTAACGACTAATACTTATACTGCTATACATGTTGTTTGGTAAATCACTTGTACTTTGTTAACATCTACATATCCTACTATTTGCACATCGGTATTTGGCTTATCCTTGGTGGTACATTTATTCCACTTTTTGATTGACTCCATTGGGCATTGGTCACTAACCTTAAACACATACGAGATATATTTGGTGTCTAAGTGTCTTTTGTAGAGTTACATAGGGATCTCCCATAGGAGCTTTTGACTTTCGAAGAAGTTTGGAGAAGTGACTAAGGTGAGAGCGGTCACTTTCTCCACATATGCTTGCTGGTGGCTTGGACTACCATTTAAATTGGTAACAATTTGGCGCCATTCCCGGGGACCATTTCAAATTTGAAGCAGTTGACTAGAGTCATTCACACCGTGGAAAGAAACAACATTTATTGGTAAGTCTCTATTTATTTCTTATATTGTGGACTAAACTTACATGCTTATCTGGTGACTCCACTAAGAACTCAGGCATCATCAACTCAGGTATGCCCTTGTTTTTTTTAGTACTTTGGTGATATTTTTTTAGCTAACCTAACAGGTCTCTCTTGGCGACTCCAATTGAAGAAAAACAAAAGAAATGCTCTATAAAGACAAGGAAGCCTGACGATATGGCATCCAATTACGAGTTATGGATGGATATATTGTATTTTTCGTGCATTCTAGGATATCTACTCCAGTATGTCATTGATGACGATGGGAAAGCAATTTTTCCATTATTTCAGTAGTATAAGTATCATGCAGCTACGCACGTTTGTGGATTTTTACAATTTCTCCAAGAAAGAAGTATTGCACATGAAGACCTTAGAATGAAGTTCTTCCTACTATCTCTCCACTTAGAGGAGAACTTAATCGTCAAGAATTGGTATGAAGTATTTCTGCACAATTTTTTTTCTTCACTCAGGAAGTTGATCGATGCATTCAAGAAACATGGATTGGGATTATGAGATCGAATAAATTGAAAGAAAGTCTATGATCGACCATATGTGGAAAGAAACACTGAGAAACAACCAGACACAAGATGGTTCAAGAGAAGGAATCAAAGATGATATTCCATTTGAATTTAAAGATACTAACAATCCAACCATTGTAGAAATGGAAGCATTTTTTTCTTCGCTTGACCTATCAAAGTTCCCAGGTTACTCAGATGGATTACCACATAAACTGTGGAAGCATTTCAATGACTAGAACTATAATTATGCGGAAGACTTGGTCACAAAATGTTTGTTGTTATTCCCAAAAGAAGTTGAGTTGGACGAAGGTGTGTACCCTAGGTTGTTTTCCCTTCACCTAGAAGGAAAGGCCCAGGTTTGGTCAATGAAGTTTCCAAAAGCTAAGATATATTCTCTTCCAGAATTGATTGAACTATTATATAAACACTGGTGCCCTAGGAAACAACATAGATGGATACCTCATGTTGAGTATGCAAGGAACTTATTCAGTAAAGAGATCCATAACAGAAATAAGATTGAAGAAGCTAATGATCTATCAAGCACAGTAGATGAATCTCCTCATGTAGATGAATATGATGGTGGTCCTACACATGAAGATCCATAATTCCTAGTTGAAGAGGTTGGAGAGAAGAAGGAAATGGAGAGTTCTTCTTTTCGATACACTGCAATTTATTATGACATCTCAAATTTTTTGGAACATAATGACATAAATTTTGAGGACGATAGTTATTGGAAATTTATGGGTCCGCCTCTCTATGATTCTTCGAGACTGGGTAGCATTGTTTCTATACTTTGCAGTGACAAAGAACATATTGATGAAGTTAATCAGATTGAGCAAGAAATTGACACTATTTGGGATGAATAACTTTGAATCACTTGAATAAGGGATATTTAAGACATCATCTGTGAAGGCCATATTGAACAAGATATGATTATTCCATCTCCCTATGATGCTAATGATGAAGAATGAATCAATACTTTTGCTGATATAGTAGAAGCACCACCAAACGTTACAGATGGTTGCCATATGCAGATGGTTTATTATGAACAATTTGAAAATTTGGGACCACATACGTCTAGTGACACCTCCATGATTTCTCCATCATATTCATTCAACATCAGGAAAACATGTTATACAAAGGATTCTCTTACATAATTTCATCCTATGGTGAGCCCAGATTATCAGTATCTATTGTGTTCCTCAAGAAGCGTTGAAGTAGTTGTTCAGCCCGCTCTACCTTATACTAGTAAGTCCTTAATGATGCATTTCAACAAGACCGAGGCAGGTAGGTGGACATGTATGATTTTCATGGTATTTATTGTTTATCTTTTCATTTGAAGCACAAAGGTGTGAATTATATAGCTGGTAATTTCAAATTTTCAAGGATTATTGGGGTTAGTAACATGATTGTGAAAAAGATAAGAAGTGTACTTGTATGTCCAAAGAAATGCTTGAGTAAATGAAAAGACAGGTTGCGGCTCAAATATGAATATTTGAGAGGTCCAACTCTATGAATAGCCTCCCAAGTTCAAGATTCATGGGCGAGTTTCAGGATTTTCTTTCTTTCTTAAAATACATGTATGATGGGGGTTTCCCATATGTAAGTCCAATTGAAGCATGTATCAACAAGGTTTGTCAAAGCGATTCTTCTCCGTGGAACCAATTTCAAGTCTTCCAGGTTATTAAGAAGGCCTGGTTTCCCGCCCTCGCCCAGATAAAGATCCTGGTACACACTCAACATATCATCGATGTGGTATTATCATGGATTGAATTTAAATACAAAGGTAAGATGTCAGGTATAAATTGCTTACTCAAATGGATACATTGGTGGTATGATTTCACCCAACCTATTTTGACTACCGAGTTTAGGGTAGGTGGTTATTGGCATTAGGCATATTTCTACACATTGCATTTGATGTCTCTTCACCATCTAGTTCGTCTTTATTCTTCTTAGCTTGTATCCTTTATTTTATGAACAAGGAAGGACGAAAGTGTATGCCTCAATATGCTTTTAATCCATTTGGATATTTAATGAGTGTGTAGGTATATAGGTACCAATAGATTCTTAGGTTCTCAAGCACTCTTGGGAAGAGCACTCATCCCGCAGTTGGATCCAGTGTTACGATCCACCTGCACCCAGCACACCTTCAGATATTCCCCAAGGAGAGAGAGCCATTTTTTCGACTAATGTGGGTGTTATGAAACAATGGTGGTCATGGCTGGGCCCTTTGGTCCTTCCTTTAGGAGTACTATGGATTAATGGCATTGTTGACATCCCTTTGTTGGGGATTTCAACCTTGGGGTTGGTGTTCGAAGCTCCTAAGGGTTGAACAATGGGTCACATGGCCTCATGTCTTGTTTGTGTGATCTAGTGGCCTTTGCTTCAGCTGTGAGACATATTTTTACCTTCACAACCAGTTAGAAAACCCTCATGGCCTTTCAACCAGCTGACACCTTCTTTGCCTGGCCTTATCTCCTCAGAGGAATCCATCCTCCACGCCAGGCCTTCTTGATTATTTGAGGAGGCAATTGAGGGATTTTACATCACTCTTGGGGTTAGATGTGGTATAATGCCCTCCCTCCAGCTCAATCCATCCTTTTTTTTAGAGTGTTTCACTTGGAACATAGGGGAAAAATACCCCAGGTAGCCTACCTTGAGCCTACATTATGGCTATTTTTTAATTATTATTTTGTTTTAATTTTAAGTTGACATTCTATAATTTCAAATTAACATTTTAAAGGCATGTCAACAAGAATATTTTTTGTAAAAGTGAGTGTGAGATCATATAAATAGATCTCCTCACTTCATTTTTAAGAAAAGACTCATGGGATAAAACATTATGCATTTTTTCTACCCTTCTTAAGGCTCTTTGGAGAGATGCACCCCTCTTGAGGGTGATTTTATGGGTTAATGCAAGATTTTTTGGTGTTCTTTGGTGAAATTATTTTACAAAGTGATGCTTGGATTTGTTGCCTAAACACGACAACATTGAGGTTTGGCTTCTTATCTCATTGTTTGAATGTTAGTAGATGATTCATGCTCGTAACTTAATGGTAGCATAGTGCTACATTTTCTCCTAGAATAGGTATTTTCTAGAATTCTTGTCACCTTAGAAAGTAGAGGCACATATTCTTGTGAGAGTCCTCTAGGGTTTTCCAGTTTTATAGGATAGTTGCCTAACCTAAGATCTCTTCCTCTATAGGTAAGACCTTCTCCCTATATTCCCTAAGTTGGGTAGGGATTTTGCTAGGGTTAACCTCCCTTTCTTTTCACACCTTTTCTCTTCTAAAACCTAGTCTTAGGTTAGTTTTATGTTAGTTGGGGTTAGTGTTAGGTTCCCCAAGGCCTCAATTCCCTATGGAAATCACCTTTGAACCCTATCCTACTCTTGCTTCCCTTTAATGCATGCCTTAACAGCCTGCTGCTATCCTCACTTGTCCTATTTCCACTCCCCCACACCTCCGCTAAGGTCATTATCTCCCTCATCAGCCTTCCCTAGGGTCATTTCCATACCTAAAATGCCGTCTAAACCCTTCCTAGGAACTTTACTAGCCCCCCTTCCTTAACATACCTCGGGTCTATCCGTTAGGGAAGCCCTAAGGCTATTCTAAGCCCTTGGACCTGCTGCTAGAATCAGGTCTCCTCCCTTCGCTGCAACTTTCTCGCACCTTCACTATCTCCCTAAGCTTCTACCCTACCCTCAGGATTGCCCTTTAGGAAACCCTAGGGTTGTTCCTTACTCTCAGGATTGCCACTAAAGGGTGCAATAAAACCCAACATTCCCCTTTCCTCCCTCGACACCCCCCCCCCCCCCCCCCCCCCCCCCCCCCCCCCCNCTTTAAGGAATCCCTAGGTACTAACTCCCAAGCCTCCCTTTTCATCCTTAAGGGTTTCCCTTACAGTTGCAACCTTCTTCGTTTTACATCCTCATATACTTTCTCCTGTACCTCTTCCTTGGCCTACACATAGACAAACAAGGGGTTAGTTAAAGCTGATATAATTTGCTAGTTTAGACAACCACTGCAAGTGGTCTGTTCACATCCTTTACTTTCATACGTACAATATGCAATTTTATTCGAACATGGTATGATTGCTTGGTAAATTCTTGGTTGTATGCACATAATAGTTAACACCCAAGTTACCACTGCTACATACTATTATGCTACTAATGGATACATGCAAATTACTTCTTCATACTTGTTAACAATACTATGGTAAATGCATAGTTATAAACACATTGTTGTTGTTTATACTAAGTCTGTAACAAGTATCTATGTTTATCTACTGCTCTTATAAATACTTTAATGAATGAATGCCACATGTTACTTGTATTGCTACTTTAGATAAATTTATTTTGGTAAATATTTGCATATCATTGTTACTACAAGTACTTGTGTGATTTAATTGCCTAGTGATGATGCTATTCGTCTAATTTTACTAATTCTTACAAGTTACAATTTCTATTAGCTTATTGGAACACATCATATATGCGATTGTATTATCCTTAACTGATATTACACTACTGTATCTATGTATAACTATGGCTTCCATAAATACTTGAATGAACGACCAATACATGTCATCTATACAATTATACTTTCTCATCTTTGATCGTGTAGTTTGTTAATATATCATATTATTTGTAATTGGATAATCCTTGATGCGATTGCCTAATTCATATTCATAGTACGTTTACTCCATTTTGATTGACCCCATTAGGCACTGATTACTAACATCCTCAAAATATATATCTTTTGGCGTTTTAGTGTATTTTCAAAGTTGTAATAGGGATCTCCCCTAGGAGGCTTAGGATTCCAAAGCAGTTGGGAGAAGTGACTAAGGTGACAGTGGTCACCTCCTCCTCACATGCTTACTGGTGACTTGGACTGCTATTTCAACCAGTAACACCTACCATACACAAACATACGAGAAAACAGAAAGAGTAAATCAAGTGATTGAAGACATGCTTCACATGTATGTGATGGATAAACAATCCATGTGGGAAGTACATTTGGTAGAGTATCATTGGGAATGAATCTATTTGAATTTTTATATGATAGAAGGTGTAGGATGCCAATGACTTGGGATAATCCAATGAACAAAATCATGCTTGGACCATAAATGCTAGGAAATATAATACGATGTTGCAAATATTAGGTAGAATTTGAAGGCAACCCAAGATAGATAGAAACACTATGTAGACAAGAATAGAGTGAAAAGAGAATTTAATGTTGGGGATCATGTTTACCTTCGAGTGAGGACAATGAAGAGGTCCTTGAGCCTGGAAAATTTGCCAAATTGCCACCAAGATACTGTGGGCCATTTGAAGTGCTTGAGAGAATCGGGCCAATTTCATATATATTTGCATTGTTTGCTAACACTAAAGATCATAATGTTTGTCATGTTTCTTTGCTTAAGAAACATGTACATGATCCTAACCATGTGATTAATTGGAATGTGTTCTAGGTGGAACTTGAGGGAGAGTTTCAAACATAGCCACTGTGTATCCTAATCAAGCCATCAAGCTTGTAAAGGTGAGATGAAAGCAATTTGGTCTCAATGAGGCTATAAGGAAGTTGGAGGATGCCATGAAAAATACATATCCATTTTTGTTTTGATTTGGACGAAACACCAAGGATGCTATTATTCCAAGGGGTAGGTGATTGTAATACCCATAGATTTGACCATTGGAATGTATTAAATAAAAGGATGTAAATTATGTAAATAGGTTAGTATGGATTCCTAGTGTGGAGCTCAAGGCCAAGTCCTAACTAGTGAATGGCTAGGAATGTACAATGTAAATATTTCTATATGGACTATGTGGTTAGCTTGTCATATTAACTCGAAAGCTATGCAAATATTATGTTGGAATAATGATAAAATAGTCCAATATGGTTGTGTAAAGAGTAAAAGAGGGGCTATAATTCCAGTAGAGGGGAAGAGGAAAGGGTTCTTATGGGATATTAATTCATTTATTTGCAAGTGTCAACCTTAGAACTCATCCTTTTACTACCTTGTGCCTTAAATTATCCCATTTACTTCCTTTTCATTATTAAATCCAATCATTTGATGCATATGTGAGGTTGGAGGAAGAAATATTTTCATGTAATTATGGAAGCATGGGATGGATATGCTTCTATGACATATGGAAGAGTCCTTTCTCCCATGTACAAAATTTATGTTAATTGTCTTTCACCATCCTCATATCAATTTGGAGTCTATCACCTTTTTTTATTCCAAGGGAGATCTTAAACTACACCGAGTTTTACGATGTTGTTCATTCTATTACCATTACCATACTAGATTGTGAAATAACAAAAAATTCGAATGGTGAAGTATTATTACAGACATTAGAGAAAAGATAATGATTGTAGGTGATCATAATGGTTGGACAAGATATGAAAATTTACACATTCAATTTTGCTGCACCTAAATGTTTGAGAAGCCATGAATTAATGCTATAGGAGGTTCTCCTATAGTCTACATCAAGTTGGACTCTTTATGTACACACTGGAAAGAACTGAAAGGGTTAGATTTCCTAAGGGATTTGTGGAGTAGTGAAGAGAAATTCCTTGTATTGTGTATGGTAGTATAAGAGAGTTCCATGGCTAGGATGGTTGAGTGAGATACATGTAAATGCTCAAAGGTGAGTAGTTTCGTTAAGCATGGGAGGAAATGGGATGTGGGATGAGGGATCCAAACTTGTAGGTGTTTCCTCCCCCTTGGTAGTCTCATGTTCCAGCTTGGGGGTGGTATCTATAGTTGATACCTATGCTTGGGCGGAAAATAATTCTTACACAGCTAGTTGCTTGGGTCTTCTTAGTTAAAATAGAAGTATTCTCTTTGTATAGGAATGTGGAATGATTTTTATTTAATTATTCTGATGAATATGATTGTTTATGCATGATGTGTGTGTGGATAGAGTTTTATTTCTACTTTGTTTTACATTTATGCATTTTCACGTACATTTTTTTTATTTATGAATTCATGTTATGGTCTGTGGGGAGAAATTTATAAGCATGAAATTTGTAAATACTATGAGATTTGAATATATGGATCTAGGAACATAAAATAAAGAGATATACAATGAAAATCAAATCAACAAAAAACTAATCATGGCTCATTGTGCTGAAGATGAACCTTGGTCTAGGTTCAAAACGTTGACATTTAAAATGACTACTGCGGTAACGTTGGAAGCCACACCTGTAACAAATAAACATAGGAATACAAGAAATGTTATCATAGATCACTACAAAAAAACTAGAAGAAAATAGGACGAAAATAATAATTTATTTCATTAACTTGAATGAATGACGGTGAACATTATTGATAACAAGGCTATTTGAATTAGGGTTGGAGGAAATTCGAACTGCACATGTAGTTCTTGGAGGTTAGTTAGGTTTAATTAGAGATATGTCACCTCAATTTTCCATGCACACTCACTCAGACTAAGTTTAACTGATTCTGAGACTCACTGAGCACTAGTTTAACTGAAGAAGTGCATGCAAAACCCTAAACCTACTCAACCGAGGCACTAATGTTTGGGGCACTAATCATTGTTATGGGATAGTTAGGGTTAATTAGTACCTATATTAGTGTATTACATATAGTCCATAATTCACTGCCACCTAAAATCAAGGAAAAATCCCCCAAAGCAAGTAATGTGCCCCCAAATCAAGGAAGGTGCCCCCAAATATAAGAGTTTAGCTAAGAGTTGATTTATGTGGCCAATTTAGGCGCGTCTTGAACCATTAGAGTCATCATAACAAGGTTTAGGTGACCAGGTAGAGTGTTATATTCTACAACACTCCCATAATCCTAACTAGGTGAAACTAAGTAAAAAATAAGGGTCTAAATTTTTTTCAGCCATAGTAGGTACCCATGAACAAAGAAAATATTTGAAATTTGGGAAAGAGAGAAAATGTGCAGTCGGAAACCCCCCCTTAAAATATAGTATGAAGATAAGACTTTAAGGAGCCTCCTTAGAAATTCCTTTACTCCAAAATAAGCTCTCAACTTGGTGAACTACCACTTGGTAAGTGGTTTTGCAAAGATTTATGCAAGCCTTTGTGAAATCCTCCTTTTGAAGTGCATGTGAGTCCATTCACGAGATCCAAAATCTTTGAAGTATTTGAATGATGGTTCTTGAACACTCATTGATTCGAATGGAGGAAATCCCTTGAACCTTTTGTGTGGAGCTTGGTGAACTATAGGAGAACATGCTATAGATATAGAGACTCAGAAGAAATTCTGTAGGTCTTCTTTAACAAGAACCTGATTTGGGACAAGTTCTCCAATGGATTCTTCAATTTGAACTTGATTTGGGTCAATATATAAAATGGATAAAAGAAATTTGTAGATCACCTCTTCTTCTGGGCATGTAAAATGGTCTTCCTCAGCCGAGTGGTGGATCATGGATGTGCATATGTCATTGTAGTCCATATGTTGCAAACCTTCTAAGGACTCTTTCATCTTTTGAAATTACGTGAATAAGTCCTCGTAGGACATGTGTAGTGAATCTTCTATGGCCTCCTTCAACAAGGTTGGATGTAACATACCAAATGTGAAGCAACTGAGTTGGGGAGATACTAGAGATCGATGGTTGCAAATGAGCTCTCTAATGGATGCAAATGCGCTCTTTGATGGCTTCAATAACACTCTTTGATGGCTGAAAATGAGCTCTTTCGTGGTTGCAAATGCACTTCTTTGATGGATACAAATGCACTTCTTTGATGGATACAAATGAGCACTTGGATGGATGTAGATGAGTACTTTAATGACCGCAAATGAGTTCTTTGGTGGCTGCAAAATCATGGGTACAAAATCCCTTCTTGAAACTACAAAAGCTTGATCCTTGACAAAAAAAAATCACTAGTACACTAACTAGTTTAGTATCCCTATTGCTCTCATACCATATGAGGTTTGAACATATAGATCTAGGCACATAAACTAAAGAGATATGCAATAAAAATAAAATCAACAAACAACTAATAATGTAACAAATGATTTATCATAGATCATTACAAAAAAACTAGAAGCATATAGGAAGAAAACAATGATGTATTTCATTAACTTGAATGAATGATGGTGAACACTATTTATAACAAGGAAAATTTGAATTAGGGTTGGAGGCAATTAAAATTGCACATGTAGTGCTTGAAGTTTATTTAGGATTAACTAGAGCTAGATAACCTCAGTTAGCCATGCACACTGGCTCGTACTGACTTTAATTGATTATGGGACTCACAGAGCACCAGTTTAACTGAAGAAGTGCATACAAAACCCCAAACCTCCTCAACTATGGTGCTAATGAGTATTATGGGTTAGTTAGGGTCATTTAGGACCTATATTAGTGGAGTACATCTAGTCCTTAAATGATTTCCACCTAAAATCAAAGAAAAATCCGCCAAATAAGGGAATGCACCCACACATCAAGGAAGGCGTCCCCAAATATAGGAGTTTAACACATAGTTGATTCAGGTGGTCAATTTAGGCGTGGTTTGTCCCATTAGAGTAATTAAAACATGGTATAGGTGAGTAGGTAGAGTGTTATATGCTCTAACAATTACCCCCTCCCATCGTCAAAATGATGGATGGGGATGTCATAGGATTAATGATGATTCAAAAATATTTATTTTTCACATCACATATCTTGATAGTTTACCTATAAAATTGTATTATTAATGTATACTAACATTTCAAGATGTTTCTCAAGAAAAAATGTGTTCACTTTGTAGACATTTTTAAATAACAGTTTTGATTCATTGTCAAATTACCTTTTCTTGTTAATCTTACTACAAATAAATTTCCAAAATACCTATTTTCCATTGCTAGGAAGTATTTGTAATAGCATGCCAATACTTTAGTTCATACTTTCACTGTATGTACCATTCAACTAGAAGGGGTATGTATGATCTGCAAATGTTTTCATGTCATAGGTATTTGGAATATCTATCATAACTCAGAGGACATGCCAATTATTTCCACTGTGTAGTGTGTATAAAGGAGGGTTACATAGTAGGTATTTGTGGTGTTCATATAAAAATGAGAGCATTGCGCTGAACCTTACTTCCAATT
Organism: Pseudotsuga menziesii; assembly: GCA_001517045.1. Taxonomy (NCBI): domain Eukaryota; kingdom Viridiplantae; phylum Streptophyta; class Pinopsida; order Pinales; family Pinaceae; genus Pseudotsuga; species Pseudotsuga menziesii. Next base: position 552,320 of record LPNX010563665.1, read on the forward strand.
CCCAGGCCTTGGAATTCATATGTTAACTTGATGTGATTAAGCGTTTAGCTTAGGATGGGAGTATGATAATGGTTATCTAAAATGGTCTAGATTTGTCTTATTTTTATTTATTTATTATTATAATTTAATTTAATTTTTCGGTGAAATTTTAGGTTACAAATATGGTAGAAAATTAAATGCTAGGTATAATCTCATGAATCAAAATGGATAGATTGGCCATAAATATATTTAAAGGTGTTTTTTTTGAACAAATGAGGAAAATTGAACACCAATAGATATGAGTTCAGGGTAGGCTGGATAACCTCTTCCTATGTTAGTAAAATCTTTATTTAAATGGATATTGGGATCTTCGAATAACTATAAATATACAAGGATGTAGATCATACATTCCATTTTTTTTTCTTCGATAATACAAAAAGGATTGGGTGGATTTGGACTCCTTTATTGGATATTTTCCACACAGATCTTGTTGCTATGAGGTTATACATTAGTGCTTGAAGGCATGTCACACACATATGCTATTTTGAGTAAAGAAGTATACGTTGCTTGGTCTCATCATTTGAGATTTATATTTCAAATAGATTATCAATTACTCTAGAAAGTATGAAACAATATTTCTTATATGTCCTTTGAATACCTCGTAATCTTGTTAACATAGACAAATTCAATGTGCTAAAAGCCAAAAAGAAAAAGAAAATAATGTTGTAGTTATATTTTTCAAACAATGCTTGGGACTCAATGCCATGGCATTTATTCATATAGGGTATTATATTTCTTAGGACATGCATAGGAAGACTAATTGAATCTTACCAATCACCTTTCTTTTGGGGAGATGGGAAGAGAATGACAAGGAGAGAGCCTTGGCTATGTAGGGAAACATGTGTGAAATTGTAACATGATAATTGAAAATTGAGTTGAATATCCTACTGATGACTAGAACATGAATTCATAATAAGTATTAAAGTTACATTTAAGCTTGAAGATTTATTAGCTCAAAATAAAAAATTATAAGAACGAGGATAGATAGATTCATTGTGCTACTTGGTATTTCCATATTGAGAGAAGATATTTGAAGTCTTAACTTTTTTTGTTCAATTTTTAGAACTTCCCACAATATTTAGAATGACTCAAGTTCAATCTCATTACAATATTTGCTATTTACTAGGTTCTCCAATTTAGTGCCAACCCTATTAAGTTGGATACTCATATAATCATACAATTGAATTCAAACTTACGACAATAATGCTAAAATAATTTGAAAAAAAATCAAGGAATTGAGATATTAACCTTATATTGGGTTGCAAACTGTGTTAGTTCTTGAGGAAATGAGAGGTTTGAAACATTTGTTCTAATTGCAAAGCCTTTTCATAATAGCTTCTGTGAAATATTGGCACCATGGAGATTGAAGGATAAGCTATTGAGATAATTGTATTTTTAAAACTCAAAACCACCTTTTGGACCATGAATACCATTTTAAAAACTAGTCATAAAGCATTGTATTAACATAAGCATGGCACATATAACATTTTTGAAATTCATTGTACTTATAAATATATATATTTTTATGCCGAGTAGTATATCTTGCCCATCAATCTTAGAGTTGGATCTTGCTAGTTCCTATGATGGTCAATGTAACCAAGTCCTTTGATTCTCTTATTAAGCTGTTTTTTTCAATAACAAATTTGGTGTGACCATATTCTATGCTTGAGATTGACCATATTTGTGGGTTGAACTTTAAGATTTGATAGCTCTTGGTCAACAACCTCAATATTATCAAATATTCTATTTCTTTAGAATTCTATAGATATGTGTACAATTACTATTTTTAATTATCTTTTCCCTATTATCATAGATTTCATCGCCTTTAGACAAGCAACTTAACTACCATTTATCTTGTTTTTATTATAAGTTTTCCAATGTTTGATGTTTGCATAGTGAACAATTATCAAGGATTACTACATATAGGTTGATCGATTTGGTAATAAGGTATGACTAGTTTAATATTTCCCTAACTAGAGAGCCAATTTTCATAAGATGTTTTTCATGTGTTTGGAATTGTAGTTTAAAAAAAAAAATCACAGCTCATTTTCTTGAATTATTTTACAAATGGAATTGTAGTTTAAAAAAAAAAATCACAGCTCATTTTCTTGAATTATTTTACAATGGCATTTGTTGAGCTTCACCCATTATGATTTTTTTAGGATTCTTTAATCTCTAAACACAGAATCTCTAAATACTTCTTAGAGAATTATTGAGAGGAGATGGTTTTGTGAAAAATTTCTATTAAACTTTACATTGCAATATTACATCTCAACGGTAAACTAAAAAGACAAGCTGTTAAGCAGCAAGTCCCTACCCAATCCTAGACCCTACAAATACAAATCCTCCAGTCATAGATGTAGCTACAAGTCTATATTAAGCAGTATGTGCAACATATCCAGTTGTAGGGTAAGCAACACCGATGGTATATGAAGTAGTTGATACCGATGAAGAAGCTATTAATAAAGCCATGGATGAAGCATATGATTTAAAAGTGAATTTCATAGTTGTTGACAACTATTACATGAGGTAATCGATTCTACTATTTACTCCACTAATTAAACATCGTTTAAGAATGTTGTCTTGTTCAAAATAAGTATAAGTTGCAAAATCCTTATCCTTGGCTTGGATAGTAAATTAAGCTGTATTTGCAACTCCTTGGGAATCAAGCAATGGTGGGATTAAGTCACGATGTATTTGCAATTGCTTGGAATGGGTTTTGTGTTGCTGAAATGTTGCGGTAATATGTATCTAGTGCTTTGCATTGTATTTGTGTCGCTGGATCGTTGCAAGCATATGGAGGGGTGACATTCATCTGTGTACTACAATCCAGTGGAAGCAACATTTATTGTGCCTCGGATACTAGAGGATTTATAGAAATACTGAGGACAAGTCTAATTCATCACACACTTCTCTCTCTCTTCCTTTATCACGCACACCATGGTTCCTACTTGACAATACATAAAGTATTAACATAGTATTTTACACGTATTAACAACATAGTATTGAGCCACAATTTCTACCTCTAGTGCATGCATTTATTATTCACTAACCTTCATAATAAATGAAAAAATAATAGACATAGTATGCAAGGATGGTTGATAGAGCACTGGAAAAATGGCACTGAAATTTCTCCCCGAGAATCCTAACCTCCCAAATAGAATTGAGTTGTGTATTTTGAGGGAGGGAGAGTATTTTACATGAAATTCATTCAATTACCAAGCAATAGTGACATGATATCGACACAGTTGAGAACCAACACACGTTCACGCTTCACTTTCAGGTGATTGAAGCCTAAATCCTTCACTAATTCTAGCTTCAAAATAGATGAGATGACATACTTTCTAGATCATTTTACCATCCAACAATTGAAACAGTTTCATCCTAGTTAGGACCAACAACAAAGCGATTAATATATTCTCTAGGGGAATATTCATAATGACAATATTCAACAATGATAAAGGAGTTCCATATTGATGAGATCAATACCCAACAACAACATAGCACACAAAGGTATATGTATGGAACCAAGAGGCAGGCCGTCGAGGCTCTCAAAGAAGAGATTGAGAACATGGGTGACCATTTGAACGCTTATATTTCTAATTATTTTTCCAAGATATTGAAGAACAATGTATTCATTGATCTTGATATATTGTCTGATATTCTCTATATGTGCCTTATTTTTTGGATTTAGTTGATCTTTGGAAATAGACTTCCTTTGTTTTTTCTTCCTTCACAGGATCAAATATCATAGGTTCCAAGGATAGTGCACAAATCTCTAGCTTTCCCACAAACTTTCGAAATTTCTCGTGAGGTTTCATGGTGCTCTACAGCCACTGTATGAGCGAAATATATCAATATTTGGAGAAGCAATAGAGACAATATTCATGGTGCTCTACAGTCATTGTATACGTGAAATATATCAATAGTTGGAGAAGCAATAGAGCAAACATTCTTTTGAGTAGTTACAAAACCAATTTCATATACAATAGCATAACTCCCCTAGTAATATCATGGATGGATGGGTAAAATAGTGAGATAAGATAGGATCAAAGCGAACAAAATTATTGGTAGGGACATATCCAAGCGGGGATAAACAACCGGGCACAAAGCGAAATCTAGTACCAAGTGAGAGAGAGTTTCTTTCACTGGGTATGTCCACTATGTTTTCCGATCAACGGTAGAGACGAAGGATGATCTTTCATTGCCCTCTCACAAGGAAAAAACAACATATCTATATTACTTCATCAAATAAAGTATTAAACATATCATACCTTGTGTCCTGTTGAAGCACCTTCTCGCTCAAAATTTATATAGTAAACTTGAGTAGGTTCATCTCTACTTTGTTTCATTTCATAAATTTTAGCCTTCCACCTATTGAACCACCTTCTCTCTCAAATATTATGTAGTAAACTTGAATAGGTTCATCTCTACTTTGTTTCATTTCATAAATTTTAGTCTTCCTTTTGATGCTTTTAAAACAACACAGTACATAAGGATTAGGAGGTAGATGAACCACAATAAAAAAGAAGAAAAGAAAAAAAGAAAAAAAATGAAAAATGGACTCACCCAGTGCACCTGGGTTCAAATCCTAAAAGCTAACTAGTTTTCTTTAATTTGGAAATTTTTAGGATTGTAAGTTGACCGTTTTGTGGAATTTTTTCTCAGAGGTATGCAATAGATTTTGTTTTGGATTTAGAGATTCTCAATTTGAATTTCGTTACTTCTTTTTGATTTTCTTTTGCCTTACTGAATTTGAATTAGTTGATGACATTTTTGTTGATTGGTTGAACTGATTTAGTATGCACGAGCCTCTTTTTATATCTCTCGGAAGCCGAATTAGTTTCTTCTTTATTTTTGAAACCTTGAATTGAAATTTGTAATGTGATTAAGATTTTCTCTTAGAATTTGAATCTCTTAATGACATATGTTTTGATAGGTTAAAAGAAAAATATTTATTGTTTAGATGTTTGAATTTTAGGATTTCTTCCGGATTAACTTTTTCTCTTTGTTGCTCCACATGTTAACTATCTATTTTAGGTTGAATTGATCTCAGATGAAAACTTGATATAGGAATATCAACTACATGTATGTAGTTTGAAAATGATGGACTTTTGCATTGGTGAAGTTTTACATTGGAATGAGAGTGATGATGGCATATTAAGTGAAAGAAGAGGACATCTGCAGGCTTGTCCTCTCGAATCATTTTGACTGAGGTGAAGTTCATTTTCTTGTCCACACTTTTACACCTTGGTCATGCTTTTACACTTGATCACAAACTTGATCACATAGTCTTGCATATGGGTTATAATACTGTGGAATGATAAGAAGGAAGATGATCCAGGGAACATCAACAACTGTCATTCATATCAACAAGTTTCACAAAGTCAAGCCAAGCCATCACCACCTCCTTAACAAGTGTCATTAATTTAATCCACCTCTTCAAGAAGTGTCTCAAATTCAAGTATCAAATTGTAAAATGAGTATGAAAGTCGAGTAACCAAGTGAACATGAGTATGAGAAAAAAAAAACATTAAATATTGGAAACTAATTGTTTTTTCAAATAGAAACTTAAAAATGAGTATATTAAAGAGGCCGTGCACAACCATTTAGTACAAAATTACAACAGATATAAGATTCTAGAAGTAGGACAGATCCAGGAACAAAAAAAGGCCATGAAGAGATCCTTCTAAAGCCGCTAAAAGAGATACTGTTGTGAATATTTACAGATGTAGTATAAATATGGATAAACTGCTGATTTAGAAGTATGCAAAAAAAAAAAAGCTTAAGGGAAAATCATTTCAGTTTTCCTGGAAGCCCCACAGGTTGGGTGATGGATTCTTCTTCCATTTTCTGAATGACTGCTCCTAGATTTTCTTGAACGTGGCTTCCCTGATTCAGTTGCAACAAATTCTGAAGGTCCTCTTAAATGCGGTCGACTTTGCCCATAATTTCTTTCAATTTCATCTCATTGTCATCTATTCTTGAGTCATGGAAACTAGTTTGGTAAGGAACATCCTCCACTAATTGCTTAACCTCCTTAGCAGTCTCCTTATTATTTGTAATTCTGATGGCCACAAAGTCTGACAGGCGTTGGATGTTTATCTTCAATTCATCAAACCCTTCTTTAACTCTTTTCACAACAGGGTCAATTCTTCTGCGTTCCATTCTTAGTATGGGTGATGGATTTTTACTGCAATAGCTCTGCCTGAAATTGAAACTGAAAATGATGCTGCAAACGTAAACAAGAGAGGGAATAACTCATTCAAGAGGGCCCCCTAAACCCTGCAAGGGACCATCAGTTATGGAAGAGAGCCTACCCACACCTTTTTCAAGAAACGACAATGTGAAGCGACTCATTAAATCATCAACGGACTTAAACTGGCTGAATGTGATACTTGAGGAGAAGGCTGTCCACACAGAATGCATAATTCCCCTGACCTCACCTATACTAGAAAGAATAGAGGACTGAAGGGAGGGAGGAACCAGGGACCATATGCTCACCAACTATGAAGGTTGGGGGGAGAAAGGATACAGGAACAAGAGATCAACAGGTAAGAGTCCTTCATCGCAGAGTAAGGAGAGTTGGACCTCATCGGTGGAGATACCACAAACATGCAAGAAAAAGAATGACAAGAATGAGGGATGAGATAGGAATTTTAATCCTCGAGGAAGAGCCATTGTATGAGCAGGGGAGTGGGCATAAGCTTGAAGACTGATTGCTCCTTTAAGGCTGGAGAGGACTGACTTAAATGGAGAGAGAGGAAAATAATGAATGGGGGATGGAGGAGGCCATGTGGCCCTTTGAATATTGTATGAGCTGCCACTTATAAACAAATCCATGACCATAAAGAACCTTTGTTAATATTTTTCTCGATAATTTTTAATGAGGATAGGGACCCTTGGGTTGAATTAAGGAATGGTTTTAGAAGTAACTTCTTCATGATTAAGGGGAATGAAACCTTAAGGGAGAGAGACGCCTATGTTTTCCAGAGCATCTACCTGGGCATTATTCACTCTTAATATGTGGAAGTAATCGATGCTATATGGGAGAGGTAACTGAGTGATCCTGTTATACAACCTTTTGCATTCGATGGAGCATGTTCTGTAACCAAATGTTATTTTGAGGATAACATGCCACAAGTCCCCAAAGACTAGTAATCTAGAGATGTCTATGTTGTTTATAATTTCTAGTCCATGTAGGAGCACCATCCACTCAGCCTCATTGTTTGTCTTGTGTCCCAATCCCCAAGCAAAGTTTTTTACCGTTTGTCCTCTAGGGTCAAGGATGAGCCCCCCCGCACCTGCCTCCCTAGGATTTCCTTTTGAGACACCATCAAAGAATAAGGTGAAAGAGTTCTGTTCTTGAATCCATCTAGTAAATTCATCTGAGCTTTTCCTTATTTCCCAAGGCTTAATGGAAAAAAGAATTTTTGGACCGAGGGGAACTCCTCTGAAGGAAAGTATCGCGCCATGTAGTAATTTGAGCAGATAAGTCCTTTGACTCTGGAAGACCAATCCCTCTTGAAGTCAATTTTTCTGCTGTCATACCAATAGTTTTAGAAACTATCCGATTTAAAACCACTTTCGCACCTTTGAAAATTGTTTTGTTCCTGGCCAGCCAAATATGCCAACATATATTTTTGGGGATAGTATTCCACAACCGCTTTATAATGGGTTTCTTCGTAAGAGAAACCATGAAAATATGGTTCCAAAACACAAGGAGATGTCCAATAGAATCCAGAGGTCTAAAATGGGGACATAAAGGAAGTAATAAGGACCTCCAAACTTGTAGAGAGAGGATGCAATGAAGGAAAATATGGGAGGTAGTATCTGAGACAAAGTTGCATAGAGAACATCAAGAAGGGCCTTCTATTCCTCTTTTGCTGAGGTTGTTAGTAGTGAACAACTTATTATGGATTAACAATCGGATGAAGGAATTAACTTTGGGGATGCAATCTGGGTGCAAGACCTTTTTCCAAAGATTTGAAGTAGCAATGGTTGCGTTAGTTTGTAGCAGCTTAAATCCTTCCTTGATAGTGTAATTACCATTGTTTCCCCAATTGATGAAATATCTGGAGGTCTTGTTGATAGGAGCCAGGCCATGGAGGAGTGGGTTCAAGAGATCGACAACATGTTTCAAATACTCAGGTGGATGAAGAATTCTCCACCCTTTCCAGTTACCATTCTTGTCCCTGATAGATAGGTCATAGAGGGTTGATATGCCACTTTCACTAGCCCATTTGGATAGATCCTCCAGATCCTGGACGGTGGATAGAGGAGGATGCCCCAGAATTCTGTCAGCCAAAATTTTAATCTTCTTACCATTTCCAGGAATCCAGTAGAAGTTGGATTGAATTAGTCTAAGAGAGTTTTTACATAGTTTCCAAATGGAAGTGCCCTTTCCTTCCTATGTGTGATTAAGAATTTTGGACTTGGGCTTCCTTATGACCTCTTTCCACTAGTCCTTACTTCCTGTTGCCATTCTACAGAACAATTTATCACCTAAATCTTTATTCATTTTCTCCGGGTCTCTGATGCCCAGTCCCCCTTTGTGCTTAGGGGCCTTGACAGTAGCCCAATTTACCAGATGGAACTTTTTGTTCTGAACTTTACCTCTCTGCCATAGGAATTTTCTTATTTCCATGCAAATACCGTTCGTGACTATCTTGGGGGCCAAGATCATCAGGCTTATGTATATGGGATATGAGGACAGGACTGTCTGAATGAGAGTGGTTTTCCCTGCAAGATTGAGCCATTTGGATCCCAAGAATTGAATCTTGCTTTTGATATTTTGAATAACAGGGTTCCACATAGCAGAAGAGAAATATTTTTTAGTGATATGGATCCCCAGGTATTTGAAATGATTCAAATCGTGATTTACTTGGATGTTAATAATCTGGGAAATGTCTCTTAGGGTGAGGACATTGCTGTTCCACCCGTAAAGGTGGAATTTGTCCAAATTTTCCTTACTGCTCGAGGAACATAGAAATAGATCAAGGGTCCCAAGGAACTTCTTGGAAATTTGAGGGGATGTGTTGCCCAACAGGATGGTGTCATCAGCGAAGAGGGTATGGTTAATTGGCTGAACCCCAGGTTTGAAGGAAAGGCATGGAAGTTGTCCCTCGTCAAGAAGACTATTTAATGTTCTGCTCAGAGAATAAACAACCATGATGTAGAGGAAGGGGGAAAGGGGGCAACCTTGCCTAATTCCTCCTTTGGATATGAAAAAATTGGAGGGCCTACCATTGATTAAGGGAGCTATCCAACGAGAGCTTATTCAGACTTGAATTTTCTTATTAAAGATAGGAGGGAAACCAAAGTTTTCCACAATAAAAAAATGAAGTCATGTCTTAAACTATCAAAGGAATTTGCTAGGTCGAGCTTGATGGCCATACCCGCTTCTCGCTTTTTCATGCTTGAGTGGATTGCTTCTTAGACAAGAAGTATGTTATCACTTATGTGGCATCTTGAGATGAAACCACCACGATTTGGAGATATCAGGGAAGGGATAATGGTCTTAAGTCTAAGAGATAGGACCTTGGAGAAAATCTTGTAAGAAGTGTTACATAGAGAGATTGGCCTGAATCGTTTAATAGAGGAGGGGTTGGGTTCTTTAGGGATGAGGGCTAGGGAAGTGGAGTTGGTTTCCCCTCCCATTTTTCATTTGGACATCCAGGAGATGAGGCACAACAGATATTTTTATTATTATTTCACAACACATCCTATAGAAGCTAATTGTAAAGCCACTTTGTTCAGGGGATTTATCGGGGTGAAGGGACCAAATGGCCTTCTTGATTTCCTCTTCAGTGATAGGGGCTTCTGGAACTTTACAGTCCTCAAGGATGACAATAGAGGGAATATCCTTGACCATTTACCCCATATCTCCTTGCAAAAGTTCCTCTTGATCATTGTAAAGATTTTCAAAAAAAATTTCTTTTCTCAGATATGGTCTCCATCTGGGCTGTAACGGTGGTTCCATCATCATTCTTTAGCTCCCTTGTCACGTTCCTCCTCTGACATTATTTGCATTGGTTTTGTAAGAACTTAGTGTTTTGATCACCTCCCAATAGCTAAAATTTTCTGGATCGTAGTCTCCAACTTTCTTCCTCCTGCCTGAAAACAATTTGCAATTTTTTCTCAAGCTCAATTTCCTGAAGAAGGAGCTCTCTGGTTACTTCTGCGTGCTCCATACTCTCTTGCAAGATTTCCATATGATTGAAAAGTTCGAGATTCCTTAATTTGGGTTCCTGATAATGATTTGTGGCCCATTTATTGAGTGCGATCTTAACCTATTTTAGCTTTTGCTACCATATAAAGGTGGGTGAGCCTGAGATAAAGCAGTTCCATGCGTTGCAGATAATGTCCCAGACTCCCTTCGGCTCCAACCAAAGATGATTAAAATGGAAAGGAGGTGGCCCAAGATTCCTCACTAATGAAAGAAAAAAGCATATAGGCTTGTGATCCGAGACGACCGAGTAGAGAAGCTTGGACTTCGGAAAGGCCAAATTCTTAAGGAGGTGTGTGCTAACCAACACTCTATCCAGTCTTGCTAGGATGTGCCTCGGTCCAAGGCTTTTATTGTTCCAAGTGAAATTTCCATTTTTTGGTTTGATATCTATTAAGCCCCATAGCGAAGTCAGGTCCTCCAATATTTCTGCAAACGAGTCTCTTATTTTGGATCCCCCCCTGTGCTCATCTGTCGAGATGGTGACATTGAAATCTACAGCAATGAAACAGGGAGTGTGTTTTTTCCCTTCACATTGGTCTTCCAAGGAATTCCAAAAGGTATCTTTCTGAGCCTGAACAGTGGGTCCATAGATGTTCTCGACCCAAAGAATTTCCTTATTTTCCTTTTTTTCAAGCTTTACAAAGAGATAGTTCTCGTTTTCAATAGCTGAGCGCATTTTGAATTTCTCCTCGTCCCACTAAGTGAGAAGTCCTCCTGAGGCACCATTCACACTAATAGCTTTCCCTTCACCTTTTTCCCAGATTTTTTTCATAGTTGAAAGACTATATTCAATAGTATTTTTTGTCTCCTCGATGAGGAGGATGGAGTTAGATTCCATTGATTTTATTGTTTTGATAAATTCTATTTTCTAGGAACCCCCTAATCCTCGACAGTTCCAGGAGACCAGTTTCATTATTTTCTATGCTGGTGAATTGCCCTTTCCCTCTCCTTTTTCTCTTCTTCGACGCTGAGAAGATATTTGTTGGCCTGAGAGTTCTTAACCAAGAAGTCCATATTAAACTACTTCCCTACGACTCTGTCTCTTGCAACTTCCTGTTCTCTAATTGTCTTGTTGGATTTCCTTCCCCTTCTGGATTGAGGTTCTTGTTCTTCATTGGAATTTTTAGAGGTTTCCTCTATGTTTTGTTTTGCACTTGATTTAGTGAAAGAGCCTCCAGTATTTGTAGAGGATTCAGGTCTTACTTCAGGATGAGAATGAATAGGGATACCTTGAACCAGTGGATTGTTCCTTTTTAGAGTGGGTGCATCTTTTGGGGTTTCTTCCTCCCTAGGGACAATCTCTACCTCTTCTTCAATGGGTTCCATAGCTTCTGTTGCTTTGTTGGCCAAAACTTGAAACTTGTTTTTGGCTGCATTCTTTTCTGAAGAGGGATGTGGCTACAATGGTGTTGCTTTATCACTCTTTCTTCTGCTTGCTACATTCTAACCTTCTTCCAGGTCCTCGCCGACATTGGATTTTTCTAGTTTTTAGGGAAATACTTAGTGAAGTGGCCGTATTCATGACAATACTTTCATTTAAAGGGGATTTGATCATATTCAACCGTCTACAGATGATTCCATACATCAATAGACAGGTTGATGGCTTCAGGGAGCCCTTTCTCCAAATCAACCTCAACAAATATTATTGCGCAGGAGAACATGGGGGCTTTGGGCTCTGATTTATCAATGTATTTTTCCAGAGTATTTCCAATTAATCAGAAATACTCATCATTCCAACAGTGGAGAGGAATATGGGGGAGTTTTACCCAGACCAGAATCGCCTTGGGGATGTCTTTTTCAGGGTCAAAAGAAAGATCCCATTTGTTAAGGTACATACCTCTTGGGCCCATAAAATATGGTCCATTTCTGAAAATAAGGTCCCAGTATTCCTTTTTCTCGAAGATGAAGACAAACTAACCCTTGCCACAAAATATTTGCTGCACTTCCCCTTGTATGAGGGGTCTCCAATTTTTGCTAAGCCAAACTTCCACAGATCCGGGGGATGGCCAGAGGCTTGTGAAAAAATCGATCAGACCTTTCTTTGACAATGTGACTGCTTTCCTCTTGGATGCAGCTGAGGATAACTTAAACTCCCGGATTTCTAAACATTTCACAAAGCATGAGGAGGAGGGAACACTAGACGAAGGAAGCACTTGAGAGGCCACAATGCGATGAAATCTCTCCTCAAAACCTCCAGGGTCAGGATTAGGAGGATCCATGACTGAGAGGACAGAAGCCGAGGGAAGAGAATCCCTAGCAGGAATCCGACGCAAACAAGGACATTGCAAACCCTAGCACTAACTAGAAAATGTTGTCTTTTTATAGGACACTTCTTGCACAATTATTTTAGGTTCTATTTTGTTTTTCTTTCATTTCTTATGCTTTATTTTGGAAACTAATGTTAACATTAGTATGGTATTGTTTTAATTTTGAAACAAAAAATGGATATTATCATAACTTTGAATAACAATTATCATGCCTTGATACAAGTCTAAATAAGACCTCTAACTTTTCTATTGGTCGAAAAAAAGTATAGTCGGTTGTTCTCCTTAAAACTTTCCATGTAGATCAATAGAAAAAAATGATAGCCCCATTACTAGAGTCCCTGCTAGCCTAAAGGAAGGGAGTAATAAATGGAAATATTGGATTTGTTGACAGCTATAGTATTATGCATATAAACCAATATAACTATGCCATTTCAGATTACATATTGGAAATAAAATTCATAATAAATATTTGCTTCTCTAGCTAGTCTTTTTGTTGAACTTAAATCTTTATATACATTGAAAAAATTCATGCTTAGTGTGCAATGTGTTTTTCCAAAAATGTGTTATGTTGGATTCATTCATTATGATTTTGTTAGGAATGATTAACTCAACCATGGATTATTTGATAAAAAATATATAAAGGAGATTAGGGAAATTAAGAGAAATATCTATACTATATTAGTTGAGAAAAAATATCTAGAAGAGATTATTTGAGAAATCAAGAGAAATATATAGAGGATATTATTTGAGAAAAATCCATATCAAACATGCATTGTAAAGACATCTCATCAACAAACTATTCAAAACAAGGTTATGTTGATAGTTATAGTAAGGCATATATATAACAAGATCGACTATTTTGATTTGGATTACATATTGGTATTAAAATATTGATAAACATCTTCTTTTTTTGCTATCCTTTTTGGTATTTGAATTATGTATAACTATTGAAAAAAATCATGCTTTTATGCACATCGTGTTGCCAAAAATTCATATAAAAATGACAATTCCTAACATGATGACACCTCTATTACTTATATACTTGGAAGTCTCTATATAATAAGGACAATTATAGTTAATAGGCACACTTGCGAGCATACTTGTTGAGAAATCTCTTGGTAGCATTTATATCCATATTTAAGTTGGTCGCAACTAGATATCAAAATGGCCCAACAATAAACACATGAGAAACATTCTTAACTATTGTAAGTATGTACATCTCCATAGAATTTAATAGTGAAATCGTTGCATGCAAGGGGTCCATTATCCTACAAACAAGGGGGTTTAATACACTAATTTTGTGTTTAGCTAGGCCGTGAAATTAAAATTAGATTATTATTATTATTATTATTATTATTATTATTATTATTATTATTATGTATCATCAATGAAGTGGTCTGCACAAATTTCACAAGAAATATGCATTAAGATTTGGACTTGTATTTCATCCACATAATGGAGAATTACTTTGATAAGATTAATGAAGTTAATTTATGTTTGGCATGATTCCGTATTGTGAAGGTATTTACCAATGCTTTTCACTATCTATAAATTTCAATATTTACTATTGTTGTTCTACTAAATTTTTTTTTTTTTGCAAGGACTATGTCAATTAGGTGTAGACGGAGTGGTTGTGAGGAAAAGTTGATACCCTCCCACCCAATTTCAAATCCCAGTTTGTGACATGTTTTCTCTTAGTAAACCAATTTTGGATGAGATACATATTATTTATTCGTTAGTTACTGCTTTGACCTTGTGCCTTGCAATATCTAAGGATTACCATGGGTTCCATCCTCAGAATGAGGGGAAGTGTTGAGAGGTTTCCCTTGGGATATGTTACTTGGCGACAAAATTGTGAGAGTACTAATATTTTCATTTGGGAACTCTAAAATGAGTTGTATGTACAATATTTTTGATTATTAGCTTGAGGAAGGATTTCTGTCTTTACACTTGGCTCTAATGTTAAATATATGTAACAAAGGATAAGTGTAATTCATTAATATTACAAGTATGTTAGACCAATGCTTTATTTCAGTAAAAGATAAAATTTTATTGCTAAAATCTGTTTCTTTTTTAATAAATAATTGTTGTTGAGTATGATAATAATTGTTTGCAAGATGTCCAACCCGCATGGGTGTGGTTTATTGGTGATTCACTTGATATGAAGTCACATGTTGTAAAGGAGATCATGAGTTCAAATTACACCTGGGCTTACCTGTGTCCCATTTTGTGGGCATTTGTGGAGCACCTAGGGGTATAGTGGTAGCGAGAATGGAACCATGGACCCCGTGTCACGCGAGTACCAGCCTAGTCCCCATTTTCTGATTCCCCTAGTCACAATTTTTTTTGTTTGCAACATATAATAAATAAAATATCCTTATGTTATAATTGGATTTTTTGATAGATAGGAAATATCAAAAATAAATTTTTTGTAGCACTTAAAATTGAAATACAATACGTCAATAGGGCATTGGGTCATTGGTGAAGTTTACAAAGTATTAAATTGTGTAGTATGATTCCATTTTTGTTGTGGTTTCCCCACCTTGAATAGTACGAGTTTCAAAAGGATGAGGTTGAGTGCAATTATTGAGTAAAACAACTAATCCTTGAACCTAACACCTTTAAAAACAAAAAAAATGCATTATGTGGTGCAACCCCTCACTATAAGGAAAACACCTTCTAGCATAGAATTTTGCGGAACCTACCCCAAAACACTTTCCTTTATTCATTTATAGTGGATGCATGTGGGCGAATGATTTAGTGGAGGTTCTATTATCAATGATATTAAATCAAATGCATGCATGAGTGCACTACTATATGATATGCATCGACATGTAACACTATTGCATGTATCGACGTCAAAATATTTCATCCTTGAATTAAAAATTATTTTTATTTTTATATCTACATATACATTTTAGTGTGTCTACATTGAAAAAACACACTTGGTTACAACATGAAATGTGCTAAGTATTGTCAAATATTTTTGAAAGTAATATACCTTTGTTTATTAATTTTATATATATCTAAATGGTGTGCTTTGTATATAAAAAACACATCGATACCCAATAACTCATTTAGAACATTGGTGTGTCACAAGACATGGAGGATCGAAGCATCATAAAATATTTAATAATAAAATAAATCAACCAAAGTATCATAAATATTTGAACTAATCAATGGGTTACACATAAATAAATGATCTGGTGCACATAGGGATATGACACATTGTTAGGTTTGTCAGTGGTGAAAAGTTTTGTTTGACATTTTTAACAACTTCCATCCCTAGCGTGCCACTAACTAACAACCACACAGGGGTGTATTCACCAATTTCACATTGCACCAAGGATTTTTTAATAGTTGAACAATGCAACTGTAATAAAAAAGCACAACAATGTGACAATATTGTTAGAGTTTTAACATTAAGCTAGCATTATATTGGGATCTTTAACTGAGAGAATAACAAGCACAACAATCAAACATAAGAGACAATGAACACAATGTTTTTCCTCGGGGAAACCATAAATGGAGAAAACCTCGCAACTTCCTCAGAGATAGAATCAACACCAAAAGTAAAACCCAAAATAGTAAGATGGTCTCCTGACAGCAGTAGCCTCTTTCTTTCTAGCCCCATCAACTTCTTCTCCCTCAGCTATGCGCTAAAACTTAGTGTGAGTGAGTGTGTGATAAATAGAGAGACTCACTCTCTATTTATACTAATTCCTGAGTTGACAATGATTCACTAGGGATGACTTCCCTAGGTGAGTCTAACAACCCTAGGGCCCCGAAACTGCGGGGACTTTAACCCTTGAACAATAGAAGGGTTACCCACATTGACTTGACATGACTTTTTTACATTATAGAAACTCCCAATCGGAACATCGGGGCATGACATGACTCAATTACATTACAAACACTTCCCTGAATAAACATCGGGGTACAATACATAAGAAATACAAGTGAATACATTCCGAAGTTACAATTACATCAACACTCCCTCTTAACTAGGAAGGTATTCTCTCAACATAATTTATCAACACAAGTCTTCTTCTCTGTATCATTTGGATCATCCTTGAGTCCTCGTCATATTTAAGTCATCTTCATCTTCAAGTTATCTTCATCTGGAGCTAGATCATCACTTGATCTGGATCATCTCTGGTTCTAGAACATCTCTCCTAGATCATCATTATTGGTGCTATCTCTTGATTCTTCTCATCACAGGAATTTCTATAGAGCCAGCCCTTTTTCATGCTGGTTATAGGACTAGCCTCCATGTAGGTCTTCTTATAGCACTTATATATGACCCTAAGTCAGAATGGCCTGCCCAACACTTATATTTGATCATGTAGGAACCAATCCTATAATCATATCAGAAAGGCACGCCCAACACTCACATCTGACCATGTGGGAACACATCCCACAACCTTGTCAGAAGGGCCCAACACTCACATCTAACAACCAATGTGGCTCAGCTCTTACATTCGACCATGCAAGGAACCCATCCTCCATGACAAAAGGCTCTGCACTTACATATGACAACCAATGTCAGAAAGGATTAGCACTTATATTCGACCACGTGAGGAACCAATCCTCCATGCTGAAAGGGATCTGCACTTACATCTAACAACCAATGTCAGAAAGGCTCTGCACTCACATCTGATCATGTAGGAACCAATCCTACAGTCACATCAGAATGGTCCTCAGTCCCAGAATGAGCTTTCCTGGTAACTGACTAGGTGCCTCCATTCCAAGAATGACGTTCAACGCTTATATCTGATCATGTAGGAACCAATCCTATAGTCACATTAGAATGGCTCAACACTCACATATGGCATGGAAGGAACCAATCCTCTCACCATGACAGAATGTATCAACCCTTACATCTGACCATGGAAGGAACCAATCGTCTCACCATGTCAGAATGGCTCATGGACTCATCACTTCCCTTTGGAGGGAACCTTGATCTAGAGAACACCAAGCTTCTCCTTGAAGTACTCAAACTTCACTCTAGACAATGACTTTGTCAACACATCAGCTATCTGTTCGTTCATCGCAACATACTGGAGCTTCACTACGCCCCTCTGCACCATATCCCTGATATAGTGATACTTGATCTCGATATGCTTCGACTTGTCATGGAACACCGGGTTCTTCGACAACTTCACACAAATCTACTTGTCGCAATGTATAGAAGTAGCATCCAAATAGAGATTAAATAAATTAGATAGTAGCTTCCTTAGCCATACTGCCTCACAACTAGCTGAACAAGCTACGACATACTCTGCTTCAGCTGTACTTAGTGCCACACAGGATTGCTTCTTGCTAAACCAAGAGATCACACCTGTACCCATACTGAAGCAACACCCTGAAGTGCTCTTCCTATCGATGGCACTCCTTGCCCAATCTGAATCAACATAACCCTACAGGTTAATCTTCTGATTCACCTCATACTTGAGCCCATAATCAACTGTACCCCTTAGGCACCTCAAAATATTCTTTGCAGCAATCAAGTGAACATGTCTCGGATCTGTCAAGAACTTGCTCAAGGTGTTCACATCAAAGCAAATATCTGGTCTCGTGTTCGTCAGGTACATCAAGGACCCAATCATTTGACGATACATCGTAGCATCAACTACTTCTGATGAAGGATCACTCAATAGCTTCAGGTTCGATGCCATAGGTGTGGTCATGGCCTTGCATTCCATCATCCCAAACCTCTTCAGGATCTCTACTGCATACTTCCCTTGTCCGAGGGAGATTCCATCCATATTCTGCCACACCTCCATGCCTAGAAAATAGTGCATCATACCCAAGTCCTTTATTTCAAACTCAGCAGCAAGATTCCTCTTCGTATCAACAATCAACCCATCCATACCTGTTACAAATAGATCATCTACATATAGTAGGAGCATCACTGGGTTTCCATCTTCAACCTTGTAGTAAAGGTTGGATTCTGCTTTACTTTTTGTAAAGCCCAAACTAGATAGAAAGCCATCAATTCTGCCGTACCATGTCCTTAGTGCCTGTTCCAAACCGTATAGGGATTTCTTCAATCTACACACATGAGACTCCCTGTCATGTGTCTCAAAACTGAGTCGCTGCTCTACATACACTTCCTCTTCCACTACACCATTCAAGAAAGTAGTCTTGACATCTATTTGGTGTATCTTCCATTTCATCACTGTAGCCAGAGCAAGTACTGATCTGATGGAAGTGTATCTGGATACAGGTGCAAAGGTTTCTTCATAATCTATTTCTTCTCTCTGTGAGAAGCCACGAGCCACGAATCTTGCTTTATATTTCTCTATGCTGCCATCTGCAACATGCTTGGTCTTGTAGATCCATTTGGAAGTTACAACAGACTTCCATTCTGGTCTTGGGACAACATCATTCTTCATGATCGATTGATACTCTTCGATCATGGCATCCTTCCATTCTTTTCGTTCTGCTGCTTGTTCATAGTTGGAAGGTTCTTTATTGATAAAGTCACATAATAAAGCTACATACCCGAAGCAGGACCTGGTCCTCTTTCTTTCTCTGTGATTCTCTTCTGGAGCCCCATATCTTTCCGCACCTTGGATAGTTTCTCGTACCCAAGCATGTTTCCTCTTGTGAGGATTCTTCTCCTGAGGTGGATCTACAGGTTCTTGAGGTTCTTTGAATTCTCGATCTTCTTCTTGAGTTTCTTCGTTGATGGTTGTGTCATGAATTCTGGGTGCTCCTGATTCTTCAGGATCTTCAATAGGTCTCTTCTTGGATTTGTTGTAAGCTGAGTCTTCATCAAATGTTACAACCCTGCTGATGTCAATATTCTTGAATCCTGGGAAGTATATTCTATAATCCTTCGAGCTTTCAGAGTATCCCACAAATATACCCTTCTTTCCTGAAGGATCTAACTTTGTCCTCTTTTCTTTCGGAATGTGTATGTACACTGGACAACTAAATATTCTGAGATGGATGACTTCTGGTTTCTTACTGGAAAATACTTCTTCAGGTGTCTTGTTCTCGAGTACTCTATGTGGAGTACAGTTCTGTACATACACTGCTGTTTTGGCAGCTTCTGCCCATAGATGCATGGGAATATCTTGATCATGAAGCATTGCTCTTGCAGCTTCCATGATAGTTCTTCCTTTCTGCACCCATTCTGTTGTGGATTATATGGAGTGGATAACTCCCTCTTAATCCCTAAATCTTTGCATAACTCTTTGAATTCATTTGATGTGAATTATCTGCCATTATCTGATCGAAAGGTCTTGATATTCTTTACTGTGTGGTTCTCGATCAAGGCTTTGAATTCCTTGAACTTGCTGAAAAATTCATCTTTGTTCTTCATAAAGTATATCCATGTCTTTCTAGAATAATCATCAATAAAAGAAACATAGTATACATACCCACTTAAAAAACTAGATGACATTGGACCGTATACATCGGAGTGAATGATTTCCAAGATTCCTTTTGCTTTGCTTTCGCTACTTGAAAATGTCTTCTTTGTGTTATTTCCTTTCGCACACCCTTTGCAGACTCCTTCATGTTTTTCTTGAATTTCTAGAAGACCTTCAACAACTTTTCTTGCAAGTGGTAGTGCTCTGTAGTGCACATGTGCAAGCCTTCTATGCCAAAGTTCATTTGGCTCTACTGTGTCATGAACCAAAGATTGTTCTGGATGGCCCTTCAATTTGTATAATCCTCCTTCTTGTTCTCCAATTACTATTGCATCATCAATAGTATTTCCTCTTGGCCACATTAGGACTTGGCCATATGCAAATGCAACCCTCATGCCTTTTTCATCCAGTGCCGATATGGGGAGAAGATTCTTCTTTAGTCCTGGTACAAACAGGACATCCTTCATTTTCATAGACTTTCCGGAGTCTAGCTTGTAGGAGGATTCACCACTACCTTTTATGGGATATGGTAGTCATCCCCAAGTTTCACCTTGTGTGGTGATTCATGTTCTGATAGTTTCACAAAGGATTCTTTGAATCCTGTCATATGTTTGGAATCCCCACTGTCAATAAGCCAATCTTTGCTTCCATGAGTGACAGTTCCCGTGAGAGCGGAGATCAGGACATATTATTCATCACTTGAAGAGTCTTCACTTTCTTGTTTTACTTTCTTCCTGGGAGGATCATCATCCTCAGCAGTGTGAGCATGATGTCTTATTTTGGAGTTATTCTTCTTCTTGGATCCACTCTTATTCATGGGACAACTTATAGCAAAGTGACCTCTTTCATCACATGTATAACATCTGAGTTTGGATGGATCCCTTACAAAATTATTTTTCTGATGAGAATGCTTACCTTGGTGATGATGATTTTCCCTTCTTCCTTTCTTGGAGTGTATTGTGAGAGCTTGATCTTCACTTCCCATATTTTATTCTTGAGCTGCTATTCGAGCTTCTTCTTGTGAACATTCTTCCCACAGTCTCCTGAACTTGATTAGCTTCTTCCTAGCACAGATTCCTTGGATGAAAGAATCCCATGAACTAGGGAGACCATTCAAGGTTGTCATCACAATTTCTGCATTCTCCACTTCTTCATCTACTGCTTCAAGTTGTTCTTTGATCTGGGAGACCCTTGTGAAGTATGACTAGATGGTATCCTCATTTTGGCTCTTTACATATTTCAACTAGTTCCTTAGAGTCATCTTCCGGTTTATGTTCTTCCCTTCAAATAGTTTGGTTAGGGCATCAAACATAGATTTAGGTGTATTAAGGGAGGACACCTGTGGCATGAGGTGATCCTTGATTAAATCAGCAATAATCCTCTTTTCCATAACCAACTTCTTCTTATGTAAGGCTTTAGCCTCATCTTCCTCTGGAACTGGAACCTCCTCATGGATGTAGGAGTCCAACTCATTTTCTTCCAGGACTAAGGAGATCCTATACTTCTAGTTTCAGAAGTTATCAAATCCCTCAAGCTTTTCATCAAGTTTGGTATGATGAGGCATCTTAATTGAGAACCTCAAATGGAAATACAAATGATTTAGATCTTACCAGGTCAAGATGTCAGACCTGGATTTGGAGCTGAATTTCTGCAGTGCTGGTTTAGGAGCAGATTAGGGTTTGGATTTTCTAGAGTTTTGTCCAACCAAATGATTTGATATTGATCTCTAAACTTGGATTTTGGGGAGCATATCAATCCAGGCCTGGGCTCACTCAAAAATTCCACTTCTGTAGAAAGCCCTAATTTCTGACAGTAGTGTCAGGTCCAAAACTGAAAAAACTTAGAATTAGATTCTGCTTCGATAGAAAGATGCGTCCTAGGGAGGAGAGTCATCCCAACCTTCTTTTGCTGAAAATCTGTGGAGAGAGATCCAAAAAGTAGGAAGCCCTAGTTCCCGCAGCTGCACAGTGTCTTCTTCTCAGGTTAGTTCTGATACCATGTTAGATTTTTAACATTAAGCTAGCATTATATTAGGATCTTTAATCAAGAGAATAACAAGCACAACAATCAAAGACAAGAGACAATGAACACAGTGTTTTTCCTCGCAGAAACCGTAAATGGAGAAAACCCCGCAACTTCCTTAGAGATAGAATCAACACTAAAAGTAAAACCCAAAACAATAAGATGATCTCCTGACAGCAGTGGTCTCTTTATTTCTAGCCCCAACAACTTCTTCTCCCTCAGCTATGCACTACAACTGAGTGTGAGTGAGTGTGTGATAAATAGAGAGACTCACTCTCTATTTATACTAATTCCTGACTTGACAATGACTCACTAGGGCTGACTTCACTAGGTGAGTCTAAAAACCCTAGGGACCCATAATTGCGGGGACTTTAACCCTTGAAAAATAGGAGGGTTACCCACATTGACTTGGCATGACTTGTTTACATTATAGAAACTCCTGATCGGAACATCGGGGCATGACATGACTCAATTACATTGCAAACACTTCCCAGAATAAACATCGGGGTACAATACATAAGAAATACAAGTGAATACATTCCGAATTTACAATTACATCAACAAATATAAGGTCTACCACACCGGGCTAGGGTAGAATAAAAAAAATTACCAATTGGTAATTTCATTGGTACAACACATTTCATTGCTTGAGAACACATCCACACCATTACATAGTATCATTGTGTGACCATCCCATCATTAGTGCCGCCTAGCTAGAAAACTCTTATCATTGGATTGATTGGTGGTTTGTGATTGTTTTTGCAAAATAGTTGGAAATATTCTATTTTGGTGTACGTGGAAATCACGCCTCCTAAACAAGTAAGAGAGCAGGAAAAATGTTTCTTCCCTACTAATTTACAATTTTAGCGTATTAAAATTTTAGATTTGTTTGCAATTTGAGATATTTTCAATTTAAGAAAAAATCCCGTGTGGTGTGTTCAAGTCATTTGGTTTGCACCAAACAAACATGTGTTTCTTATTAGTAAATACGGTGCACCATGAATGGTTTGTTTGTTGGTACAACTTATCCCTTGATAATGGTGCTTTAAAATAAAACAAGCACACTTTTAACAACAATGTGTTGAAAATATGTGCATTCAACTAGAGTGCTTTATTGTATACAAACACATTGGTGTCGACACATCATAGTATTGCAAACACACCAGATAAAAATAAAAATAAACATTAGAGTCATTATATGTGCTTGCTAATATTTTTAAGCATAATTAGTAGTGCTTATTAATATTAAAAATACACTATGAAAGAATAAAAGGATCCTCATACCCTTTCCTTTAGTGGTGCACAATTTGATTGTAATGACCCTACTTGAAATTTTTGGAGAAATGCACAAATTGGACAAATTCAGGCTTAACTAGTCATGACTCTAAGGGGTTCCAACTGGCACCAACTAGTCCTGAATTTGAAATGAAATGATATGGTGAGTCTTAGTACCTCGCAAGAGACCCTACCAACACTTTGTGTCTGACTTTAAGCCTCAACAACTTTTTTTGGATGACAAAAAGAGCAAAATTACTAGGAAATTGTGGTTAAATCCCCCCTAGGGTATATGCCAAATTGGATTCCCAAATCATGTACGAACCTACCAAATTTGTGAACAGAGTATGGTGACTATTATCAGACATCAAGGGATGTAATTATACATGGTTATTATTTTTGAAAACTGTTTATAGAGTGTAACACCCGAATAGTAACTTTCAATGAAATTGCTTAAGGGGAAACGACATTGCTAGCTCCATTTTAACTCAAAAAAAGTACATGAAATAGTTCAGAGAATTACATGATAAATGGAGACCATCTACAAAATATAAAATTATTCCTCAAAAACATCAAACATGATAGAAATTCCTTAATATAGTCCAGATATATAACTCTCTCAAAATGGAATCCAAACACATGAAAACTAGTTAATCAAGAGCTTGGAATGGTGAGCATTTTCACACATGTATTTATGAAATTTTGACTTACATATAATAGGGACATAATATTATAGATCCAAACACCAGGCACCCATGCTTGGGAATCAACTATACTCATCCAAGCATGTAACACCCCGGTTTTGACCCCATGGTATTGAATTGCATATGATGTAAATATCGTTATTTAATCATGGCGTGGAGCTGAAGGCAAAGGACCCACCGTCAATTTAAGGTTTATGTATGAATGATTAGAATCGATGTCGATGGTTTATGTTCAATCCAGGAACATTATTTTTTGAGACATCATGTAAAATGCAAATTAATAAAAATACCACAACTAGCTATGCGCCTCAACGTGAAAGAGACGAGGGCATGATTTCACAAGGAATAGAGAGGGAAAACATTCAAACCCTTGAGAAAATGGGGAAAACCCAAATGTCAAATGGAGAACCCATAAAAATGTCAACTACCCATTTTTTCTTTTGTGCCCAGTCATCTAGAAATTGGTTGGGGAAGTTAATGCATGGGGATGGGAAGAGTATGGGAGTCAAATTCGAATTTGGGGAGTCACCCATTTATGGAAAACATGTATTTGATTTCTTGGGCAAGTAAATGCTTGGAAATGCATGCCCAAGCCATTTATTCGCCCATATGTTTTTCTCTCTCACGCAGTGGGAGCTCCTGGGGCTCTTACCTTCATGTTTTTGTGGTTGTTTCCTCATTCCACAGCTGGGAAAATCCATTTTTGGTATTGTTCAGTGAATAGGAAAAGGAGATTCACGTTCTAGGGATTTTTAGAGGTCGTGTTTGCCTCCCTCATGTAGCTGGAGTTTGCTGTGCTCTCCCCTTCACGTTTTCTATAGTTTCTCCATTTTTCTCCAAGGATGGGAAGTCATTTTTGTGTTGCTGAGTGCATGTGCAACATGGATTCACATTTTTGGTGTTTGTTGGGGTTTTATTTTCTCCTCTAATGCCCAAGAACGCTTGCTGAATTCATTTTTGGTTCTAAGGGTGTTTTCCCCCATTTTACCAATCCATTTTTGGTTGCAAACCCATTTTTGGTTATGCTTAGTGGCTAGGAAGATAGATACACGAATTGGGGGTTTGTAGAGGTCGTTTTTGCCTATATGAATCCATTAAATGTTTCCTGAAATGATTTGCTCACTTGGGTCATTTTTCCTTAATTACCATTTTCGATTTCGGTTCCTAGGATGTTTTTTTCCATACCCAGGACTTGTATTTGGATGTGAAGATCATCATGGTGTTGGATTGGATGAGTAAGTCTAAGGAACCCATCTATTAGATGGTTGTCTATTTTTGGGGGTGATTGTTTGCTTGGATGGGTAAGTCCAAGGTACCTGTATGTTATTGGCTTGTTTCCTTAACAGTCTGTGAAACCCAACTTAGTGTTGGCTTGACTGTGGATATATGGTCTTGCTGTGTGTAATTCTGTTGTTCCCTTATTCCTTGTGAGAATCATGCCCAAATCGGGGGTGGTAGTGGTGCTGAGATATTGATGAGCGCACTGGCCTATGGTTGAGTGGAACGTTGCAATGACATAGCTGGTTGCGGGGAAACTCTTTTCCGAGATAAGTATTCTCGTGTGTTTAATCTATGCAATGTATTTAATTGATAATTTATCATGAGCATGTTGAATGGTTGAACATGATGGATGCTACTTGTTTTATGAATTATGAACAGGGTGAATGCTTGAATAAAATGTATATTCTTCCGCTGTAGATTTCATCCATTATGATTCTGTGTAAGTTTTTATTTTCAATGAAATTTTCTGTTTATGTCTATGGGGTTTGTTCCCCCGCTTAAATAATAGCAGCAGTGCCATAGTCATGTCCCATTGGAGATGAGGGGATTGACAAAGCACTAGCACTGCTCCAACAAGTGCGCCATTACATGAGAGTATGTGGGATGGTAAAGTAGGAATGGGAGAAGGGGAATATAGATAAGTATCAAAATATATAAGCCTTCAACCTGAAACTAAAACAATTCATTCAGCTCCAAATGAGAGGTTTGAATGGCCTCTCCATCAACCAACTTGGAAAGGAATCCAACTCCCCCAAAATTGGTTCACAAGCAGGGAGAGTGAACACTGACCGTGCAATGGACAAGCAAAAGCTCTCCAAAATTCCAAAGAAAAATGATCAAATGATCAAAATCCATTCTCCTTCCTCATGAAATCCTTTTATTAACTTCATGAGGCCTCCTAAGGTCGAATTTCCCTCCATAGGCTTCCTCCAACTCATCTTAGTGGTTTAGTAACTCCTATGACACTTGTACTCTTCCTCATGCTCTAATTATTTCCCCAATTCGAATGGCTGCCTCTAATCCCCAAATGCGCTCTCTTAGTGGCTATTTTTATCCCTTTCATTTCATATTTTTCATAGGTATGAAATCAGGTCTGAATTTGTCATATTTTCATAGAATATTTCATCATTAGTTGTCATAGAGTGCATGGAATTTCCTTCTAAGTGGCACACATTTGTCTTCCTAGTCTCTTCATATTCTATGGGAGTTAATTCTCCTTACCAATTTGAATTCTTTGGATCTTGGTATGCTAATTGACACCACTTCACCTCCCAAGAACATTTCATTCTCCATGGGTTCGAATTTAGATGAAGGTCATGCCAAGTGTAGGGGAGAATCTAGCAACCCAAAGACTCCATGAACCAATGCCACATTATTTTCTTCACATTAATTATTTATATGACCCAATTTAATGTGGATATATTAAACTAAGGTTCTTTTGGATTTCATATCTCCCTCATTACAAAATTTTATGCCTTCACGTCAACCTAGGGAACTAGTTGGTTGGTGAAACATTGTTTGCTAGTAGTCTCATTTGGATGGGGACATGCCATTAATATATGGTAACAATAGTCATAGTACTTATTAATATGATAAATACATTGAAAAAACTATAAAATTTACACCAAGCCATACTATTTAATTATATATAAAAGCATCATTAATGGTGTTTATGAATATTATAACTGCATAGGAAACACCTAAATTAAATAAGAATTTATGGTTGGGAGGTGTGTTGTATTGAGTGTGTGTACAATACACGACGCGTCCATATGTTTCAAGCACACGAGTAATTTTTAGAATTGATTGTGTATCTTAACACTCATGCATTGACATAATTTTAAAAACATGGGTGCTCTTATTTTATTAAGCACTACTATTTGTGCATTATGTTTATTTTAGAGCATTGATGTTATTGATGTACCTAATTGTGGGAGCACAAATAAAAAATATTAAAATTACACACATAATATAGTTTTTATATCACACCGTTTACGCTTGATGTGAAAAATAACCTTGACAATATGTACTTTGCTCTTAATTTAATGAAGCACCACTAATGGTGCATTGTATTCATAGAGGAACACCTATGTTGCTGGTGTGCCTAATTGAGAAAGCATCGATAACAAATATTAAGAACTGTCTACAATACAATTTATGTTAGTAAGCACTTGAAGTGGCACTTTTAATCTTTTATGGAACACCAATAGAGTTCAACATTTTTTTTGCAAAAATACCCGGATACGCGTGCTTTACCCGGATACGCGTGTCAGACGGGGCTAGTTGTCAAGCGATTATGGACCCATGGATCCACTCCACCCTCCAACACATGGTTCCCATTTCACATCGAATTGCTGGCTATTTAATCTGCCTCGGTCAAATGCCTTTGAGTTTAATGCATCCTATCTTCATAGTTCAGTCCAGGTTGAAAGGTGGTACTGTGGTAATCATGAATTCCTT
Source organism: Pseudotsuga menziesii (assembly GCA_001517045.1). Lineage (NCBI taxonomy): Eukaryota > Viridiplantae > Streptophyta > Pinopsida > Pinales > Pinaceae > Pseudotsuga > Pseudotsuga menziesii. The sequence continues at coordinate 579,981 of LPNX010563665.1, forward strand.
CGAACAATATATGGATACCACGGTGGTTTATTTCAAGGTTGCTGGTAAGGAATGTTTTGATATTATGCTCCTCTGTGTTTGGGTGTTTGTTCAATGTTTTTATCTATGCGTGGTAGAAATTCCATCTATGGGTTCGTTATTGTGTCGGCACGACGTTAGTATTCAGTTTTTCAGCTTCAGGGTGATTGGGTTCTTTTTTGATAGTCATTTGATTCTGCCCAACATTTGGTTTCTACCATGCAATTCTCATATCCCTTCGAATTCCCCCCCCCCGTTGCAAGAATGGAAAGAAGGATGCGTTCAACCCCTCGTTGAGAAATAAAGGGTAGAGGTTTCTTAGGACGAGCTGGAAAAAGTGATTCCTCAAAAGATGGATATGATAGCTTTGTCAGGACTCACTTAAGGAATATCTTGGATGACTGGGAGGAAGAAATGGTTTTGAAGCACTTGGTTGGCCATAGGGAGAGGGTGAGGCTCATAAAATACTAGATGGTGAAAAATATGATTGCTCAGGTGCTTTTAAGGGCCCAACACACAAATGAAGACAATAGTCCCCCCTCTTCTTCTTCCATGACTCTGGATGACCACTCTTCTCCCTCTTCGAGTCCTTCGCTACTTACCAAACCTATGGAGATACTATAAAGGTTTGGAGTATATGACTCTTCCTCTGACCTAGATAAGACCAACATTGCCTCAACTAGTGGTTTCAAAAAAAGAAAGTTGGGTCGTAGTGGTAGTCTAGACCTGTTAATATTCAGAAAGATGAAGCCGCTTCCTATTAAGAAGGCTACATACGGTTCCTTAAGCTTGGGAAAATACCGGTGTCCCATAATCAAGGAGAAGCCAAAAAATGATGAAGTAGCATGCAGTTCTAAGTAACCCCTTGGTTTTTATATTTTTGTTTCTTATTGGCGGATAGATATGATTTTCATAGTTTTAGTTTTGCTGGTTTTTTGGATAACTTGTCAAGCCCAAAGAACTCCTTTTGATAGACTACATTTTATGATAATGTACTTAGGCATAAGCCTTATTGCTACTTTTTTGGTCGACCATGCATGGAAGGAAAATGTTGATAATTTCAATATGATTCTCCATGCATGGCATTTGTGTCTTAGTTTCTATTGTGACAAATTCCAGTCAAGGAAAAACCATGCAGGGATGAGGAACTCATTGAAAATCCTGTGCATGTACTCTTTAATTTTGTACTATAATATAATATTTCTACGGATCTTACAAAAAAAATAGACATGTGCTTTAGAGTGATAGTTATGATACCATTTCATATATAGTTTGATAGAAAATGCAATGATGTCTATTCAAAACCTCAACATTATATTCACATTTCCACTATTCGAGGATGATATTTTTAAATATCAAGTGATTATTTCAGATTTTTTAAAACCAAATTGAGACCATTTCATATATGACTAGGCAATTTTATTTATTTATTTCAATTATTAATAAATAAAACAATGATTTAATATATATTTTTTATTTTTATGTTTTATGTTTATAGGTGTGTGTATGTTCCTAATGAAAGTTGTATGCAAATTAGAGACGGAAACAACTACAATGGGTTAACATGTACAACTTATGTATACGAATTAGAGAAGCGGAGTATTTATATAAAATCTTTGTTAAAGGAGACTTCAATTCTTTATCCTCTTTTTTTTTTCTAATAAAACCCTAATTTATTATCGTACCCATAGCATCTACGTCAGTTTCTTCTCTTTTCTCCCCTTCTCTCTCTTTGTTTTTAGTGAAGGGCCCCGAATCGTAGAATACTTTCTCACTTTCTAGATGATCCCTATATAAAGATAAATTTGAAAAGTTTCAAATAATCACAAATATTTCTAGTTACTTCGTTCCCTATTTCTACTAATTCCGATCCCCAGGAGAACAAATTCCACCGAGGCCCAAGAGAAGTAGAGGGATTTGTACCTCATTTTATTACAATAGAGACTCATTTCCTCTTAAATAACATTGTACTGCTCAAGTTTTTTGTGGATACGACAACCCTTAGGGGACACACACTCTTTCTAAGGTAGTTCATATATCATTGAGATCATGCTAGGTAGTCATTGAGGGTCAGTATCGATTTGTTGTTCCAATTGTAAGAGGAAAACATATATTTCATTAGTTCTATTTGGGAGAGGGGGGGATTTTCTCCATTTCTTGATCTTTCGCTAACCATTGCAGGATAGAGAAAAATAGCATATGCTCATCGATATGTCGGTGAGGACGTGTTGCCTCTAGTGACTTCTAGATAGCTAGTTTCCAATTGGACAACAAACCCAAACCATTATGACCTTAATAATTGCTAACCATTATATTCATGTTAACTTCTAATTAATATTAACTCTGAACCTTCATAAACCCGCATAGCTCTAATCAAATCTATACCTCCAACTTGAAATTTTTGAGATGAGTAATCTCCTCATATGAATCATACCTTTCCTACCTCAAAATGATGTTTGGTTCACTAAAACCATGTTTAGATGTTGTGTTATACCCCACTCAGAATAGAATCAATGGAGACTCAACGATTAGGGAGAATTTTATTGGCACAAGAGTTTTATATTGGATTTGGTGCAATTTTCATAATGTGTAGGTTCATAGTTGTGCTTGTGTATTATATTCGGGGTTGATGAGTTCTTGAGTTATATGTTAATCAATTTTGTTTACAAACTTAAATATTAAGTGATTCAATTAAAGATAGCCTTATTTGATTAATATTTGAAATCTATTTTTGGATTCAAATATTCTTTTTACTTTTATATTTCTTAAATATTTTTACTAAAATTTTCATTATTTTTGATAAAGTTAAAATTATTATAATTAAATTTAACAAAATAATTATTCCTCCTCTTTTTGTTTCCCAGGGAAAACACATACTTTTTAATTGTGATGAAACCAAAAGTACAACCTCTAGGTGCCCTTGGTAATATTAAAATACATTGGATGGTATCCCTTCAAAAGACACCAAAATCTACATACACATATTACGAAATATTCAAAAAACTCAAAAAACCTCACATATGACCTGAAGCATATCACTAAAATAGTCCCATAGATAAATTAAAACAACCAAAAGAAGTTCCATAATATTCCTTTCAATGTATTAAAAGTTTGTTAAAATCTCATTATCATTGACCACTTGTTGGGCATCGACCTCTTCACACTAGGAATATTGATTTTTGAACAATAAGCAACCCTTCTTTAGAGAGACAAACTGTTCTCTCATTAAATTTATGATCAATCTGTGTGAAACATATGGATTTGAAATGATGGCATTAGAGGAAATTTCAACTCAAAATGGGCCTCCGAAGGAAAATTAATAAAATAATATTTATTAATTTTGGAGGAAGAAAAGAAAAAACTACTTTTTTGTTCATATTTTCGACATATGTCCCTGTGTTTTTACTCAAATTTCAATTGGGAGAGCTCGTTGGATGCAGAATTTAATTCCACATCCAACGAGTACCCACTCGTCATACTTTTGATGGCCCCCACTACCCCAAAAACAATAAATACTTAAAAAAACGAGATGATGACATCATCATCACGTTTTTTTCAGGTATTTCTTGTTTTTGGCGTAGCGGGGCCCGTAAAAAGTATGCTGAGTGGGTACTCGTTGGATGAGAAAATTTATTCTGCATCCAACGAGCTCTCCCAATCAAAATCTGAGTAAAAGCACACGGAGATATGTCGAAAATACAAAAAAAAAGTAGTTTTTTTATGATACCTATCCCCAAATTTATATTAAAAAATTGTTTAAGATGTGCTTCCTTTTTGAATTTTAAATAATTTTTATTCGCTAATACATGAAGACATGGAATTTGTATTATTTTTGGAAGGCCCATTTTAAATTGAAATTTCCTCTAATGAATATGAGTTTGAGTTGATGCAAGGAAGTGACAAGAGATATATTATTCACCAGTGTCATGCACAACATCCAATTGATGGATAGCAATCAATCCCTAAAAACATGAGACACAAGATTTGTCTATCCAAGTCCATATTTAGAACATAAATTGTCATTGATAAATCACCTCGATCTTTTGTGTCGTGCCCCAATCATGCTTTGAGAGAAATAGTATGAGTCTCTAACATGAAAAGAACAAAACCCAATACCATAAGATGCAACTTCTCCTTAATTGACTCCATCGAAATAAAACCATGGGATTTCCTTGTCAATCGAAGGATGAAATGGTAAGAACCAACTTAGACATAACATGGATGTGAAATATATGCAACCTAAAAGCTACCTATGCACCAACTTGGAAAGAAAATAAGGGCCTAAAAAATAGAGTTGAATTCCACTCAAGCCAAATATTCCATAAAATAAACAGAGGAACCAATCAAAACTCGTTCATATCTCTATTAATAAGCCACACTTGAAAGCAATCACATATTGAATCCTTACACCATAAGTCTCTTTTTCCCAACAATGCTTCGACCTCCAACTGTACCTTCTGGGAAAATTTACAAGATAGAAATAAATGGGCCATTTATTCACCATCTCTCCGACATAAAGCATAGCTACTGGGAAGAAAGGTATTGTTCCTTTGGAATGCCTCTAAAGTTAGAACCTTGTCATTTAAAATAACCACATGTATAAAATACATTTTGGTGGAGCTCTGATGCACCATATCTTTTTCCATTGGAAAATGATATTTTCATTATCACTACCACACATCGACAAACATCCTAGATTAACTGGATATGAGCTTCCCTCCGTATTGTAAACCTAAACAAATTCATTGGGATCCCGTCGAAGTTGTATGCGCACCCTGGTAAATTCCACCCAAAATTACTCCCAAATAGCCTCATAATATCTTTCAGGCCCAATCTCAACTACATTCAACCAACCATGTCTCCAAATTAACGTTACCAAATAATTACCCACTTTGTCCAAAGTACATTTCCTAAGAAATTGAAGATGATGGATGCAATCCATGGGCAGAAGAAGGAACCTACCACATCCCATAATTCCATCAGTCCCCACTTGAAATTGGGTTCCATTTCCAACACTCCAGTCAAGATACTGATAACAAACAATAATTGCCACTGCTAAGGCCTTCCATTGGTTGGAAGTTTGTTTAAATATCTTCCTTTCACACCGAATCCAATCCAACTTGGAATCATTGTAATTCCCTCTTTCATGAATTTTTGTTATCCACATTTAGGTATGGAAATTCTAGTAATTTTGATGTTTGATGATATATGATGATGGACATATTATCAGTTATATTCTCTCTCTCTCTCTCCCTCCCTCCCTCTCCCTCTCCCTCCCTCCCTCCCTCTCCCTCTCTCTCTATATACACTTTGACCTATGTTTATGGATGTATGTGTTATAGACCTGGTTTGGATCATATGACTCGTGGGTGATTATGTATATGAGGATTATATGTTTCCTTATTTGTGCTTATATACCTGAAAGTGTGTACTAAACTGTGTTTTATCAAGTACATGAGAAATGCATGTTCTTTGTCTTCCTCTAAGTAATGACATGGATTGTGACATATGGATAGAATTGGATATGTAGAATATATAAGTTAATTATCCCAATATAATTGTTGAAATGTGATGTATATGATTATACATGCTTAACCTTGTAATAAGCTATATTTGTAGGAAATCTAGTTACTTATCGAAAAGGATGCTCAGATCGGAAATAACCATGGAGGTCATGTATACATTTGGGTAAAATGCAATTAAGTTAAATTCATTTTGAATTTTTACTTGATGCTCTTAATATATGAGTTTGTGTTGTGTGTAGGAATTGGGGAAAGGACCTTTTCAACTTGTAAACATATGGGTGTAGGATCACAATCATATATTGACAGAGGCATGTAGTCTCCATTTATAAAAACATGTTATGGCATAATTTTGTCACGGAGACAAGTGGAGTTCACAATTCATGATTAAGGATTTATGACACAAAGTAAGGATGTGGAATCCTTACTCCTTGGAAACCAGTTCTGTTATATTTAAGCTAAGTCAGATTACGTCAAAAAACCCCCCCCACGACTGAATCATTTGAGTGTATACCCACTTTAGAGGGGCAAAAAAAACAATAATATTTAAATCTAAATTGGGAGGAAATAAATTTATGGAAAATAAAAATAAAAATATAATAAAATAAATGAGTTGAATACATCCAAGGGGGGGGGGGTGAATATTAATAATTATTAATTTAATTAAATGGAAATTTTGCATGGAGTGAGGTGTTGAGTTTGGGAAGGGCTCTTAATATAGAGGGGATTCCATGGGAACCGAGGGGGGGAAGAAAGGAAAATTAAGGAGAAACTCTGCCAAAATTTCAATGGAACTAGTATCTAGGATTTAAGTTGAAATTAGCTTGAATATGGATGGAGAAGTAGTTGAGTGTTTCCATGAATTAATTAACAACAAAGATGTAACCATCATGATGATATGAGGGTGAAGTGGACTCACCATTAGTAAGTAATTTGCTGGAATTTTTTATCAAGATATTGTTTGGGAACCTACACAAGTTAGGGGTCTCAGGGGAAGAATTTTTCCCCGAGCAGGGATGGGAGGAAACCGATTGACACTCAATGAATTGGTTAGGAAAGGATCATATACCTTGGATATTTGGAGCAAAAATTGCAAAAAGACTAAGAAGGTATGATTTCATGGTGAATTCAATTTCTAATAATGGTAAGTGCAAAGAAAGCTATGTTATCAGTTTAATGGTTTCTCTTATAATTCCTTAATTTAGCCCTATGAATACTTAGTTTTTGAAGAATGTTGTAATCCTGTTAGTGGAATTCTTGTCTGATTAATACAAGTCTTGTACATAATTTCTAATTCTATTTGTTACATGTTATACTAATTTTTCAAACGAATGTTCAATTGTAATTTTGTTATACTGCCTTAATGAGAATGAATTAAAAGACTGAAAGACTTGTTGAAGTTTCCGATAGCTAACTCTGTGCTTGGAAAAAAACATAAGTTTCTTTAAGTCATTATATTGGTTTACTTAACAATCCATAGATCTGTATAAGGATTGAATGTCATTTAATGGCATGCTAATCACATGAACAATAAGTGTCATAAGTTTTAACTTAGTTTTTTTCCTAACTTCATGGTGATTATGTGACAAATTGATCAATTAACTGATCTATACATGTGTTTAAACCTTATATTAACGCTTCTTCCATCTATTATAATGTAACAGACACCTTTTAGGACTTCCGATGTTTTCCGATAAAGTTTCGAGGTGGTAGGTTCCACACCGGAGAGGAACTTTTGGTACCAATTTTGATGTGTCGATGTTGAGATTGACATGATATTGATGAATGGATCATCATACCAGTGCTGATGCCGAGGTGTCAACACTGAAGTACCAATGTTGGAATTGAGGGTTGGTGGCGGTGCTGTAGTTGCTTTCCAACTTTTGAAGTTCCAAGCTAGAGGGTGAATATGCTAGTATATGTGAGTTGGTATAAGTTCTGATGCTAAGGTGGTGATGCTGATGTCAGCATAAGAAAGGTTGATGGTAAAGTCACTCGAAGTTTAGTTAGTTCCGACTTCCAAAGTCCAACATGCCGATGTCAGGAGACTCAGGATCTTGACATTGGGGCAGGCATATTGGAGTTATTTTTTTCTGGAACCCATTGAGAAGGTTCCAACTCCCGACTTTTGATGTCAAAAATGTCATGAAGGATTGGTTAAGTCGGGAAGGAAGAACTAATCCATAGGAACCATTTCAATCCTTAATTAATTATCAATTAATCTAAATTTATTTCATAATTAGTAAGTTCAGCTGTTATCTAGCTACACAGAATGGTATCTATATAGTTGTGTAATTGGTTGGGGGTTATAATGGCTCACCTTGACAAACGTTTCATCCATTTAGGTGTCCCTATTGCTATGAAATGTTGGAATGAACAGAGTTAGATAATCCATAATATTTTCTTGTATACGTTGAGCTTAAATGAGTCAATAAGATTTTAAGCTAAGACTTGAAACATGAATAATAACCTATATTAGAGAACTTGTGGGAATACTGTCTTGTGTACATATGTGAACTTTGGATTGTGCTATATATATATATATATATGCCTATTTTGAGCCTTATTTTACAACAGGTCCTTGCTTCTTATGTGTTTTGGTTGACTGGTAATGTGGGACCATTGTTACGGAGAGAAATTCCTATGGCTTGGGGTACCACAACAGACAGCTTGACTCCAGAAATCAATATTTCCCAATATGCAATAGAAATAAAATGTCTAACACTAAAGGATCAGACCTCGTACCTTATTCCGGATGGTTGAAGTGGATCCCCGTTGAGCTTTCCAATCTTCAGCTTGAATTGCTATATTACTTCCTCAACAACAAGTAAACAATACAAGCATTCTATATATCATGGTGTTAGATCTATTCTAGCATATATAATCAATAATGTAAAAGCATTTGACATAATCCCATGGATAAAATATTCATTCAAATACACATCATTGGACAGGAAAAGATATTTCTATTAATATAAATCAGAGATTACAAGATACAACCTCTAACGGCACGTCTGCGAACCGGAGAAACTGAATCCCCCACTTGGGCCTCCACCACTTCAATCCTCCATCTCTTGATAGCAAGCTCACAAGCAAAGGGAAAGCTTGGGAAGAACACAAAAGTGCTCCAAGGGACAAAGGGAGGCAGACTCAAGCATAAGTTCTGGCAACAATGGAATATAGTTTCGTTGCTCTCAATTCTCTCTCATGCCTTCAATGTACCAAGGGGTTCCTTATATAGCTTTTCAAAGGGGTACTGAAAGGTCAAATCCGAGCGATCTCAAGGCATATGGAAGGCCAAGAGTCAAATGAGTCAGATCCATGTCAAGGAAAACTCCAAAAGGATTTGGATTATTTACACATCCCGATGTACGCGGTTATATGGCTCAAACCCGCGTATGTACGCGCTTATAAGGTTAAAAGTCACGTATAGCATTTTTCATGTGTTTTTAGGGATGATCAAGGAAACATCAAAGGACAAAAATTGGTCCATAGAGGCTAAGGAGTCTGCAGCGGGACAGGGGGAGGCCATACAAAGTGTGATTCACCTAGAGTGGTGAAATCCGCTATAACAAATGCCCCCTAATGTATGAGATAAGAGGGGTTATACGATGGCCGAAATAAATTATAAGTCCATCCCAGAAGTGGAGTGATGAAGGATCCCAAATGGAAGACCAACCACCCAATCAACATAGTACAATAATACAACTCTGCATATAACTGCAAATACATATAGCAGTCCTGGATACATAAGAGTACAATGGCCATGAATAGGCATGATACATGATATCACATATGTGGTCATCGCCACGTACAATATACATAGATCAGAATCTCCATGATGAAGATATACAAAGGACCATGATCTCCAAAATGGATGAAGATATATAATAGATCAAGATCTCCATAGTGGCTGGAAATATCTGACATATACTGGAATCAAGTCACGAGAGCTGAAATCTCGTGAACACTGGCACGATCAAGGAGGTAGCATATAAGAGATGCCACCAATCTGGAAGGTCTTCTACACAAACCGCTACGAGTACATGTCCTAATATGCGAATAGAGGTGTCGAGGTCGAACATAGTAGTCCATTGTCTGATTACCGATCATTAATGTATACCGTTAACAGACACGAGATCACCCACCGATAATGAAAATGGGAATCAAGGTACTAGAGTGCAAACTAACAAGTGTGAATAAATGTGTTGAGGTCAAACACTTGAAAGGATCCATCGATCAGGGGACATTGATGTATTCCCAAGAAACTGTCGATGGTGAGAGAACCTGCCACTGATGATTGCAAGTCTCAAGGCACTCAAAAATGACTCTAGACTCCAATCCCATAATAAATGATCTGAATTCGATGGGATGAAATCCGCTGGAAGGAGGGCATTAAGGCATCCCCCATCATCCAAAACGATGTACTCAGCAAAGCTATATAATGTGGAAGGACTCAATCATAAAGTGCACGAACCAGTAACTGTACCGGGAATGGCCGACTTGCAAAGTCAAGATAATTGAGGAATGGCCGACTCAGGTTTCAACTTCTTTCGAACAAGAGCATAACAATGTATGGTGACTGAATGAAGGCAAAATAGACTCGATATACAAACTAGGACATCTCTGTGACACAGGAGGCATCAACAGAGGCTCCATAGGGACTGGAAGCTTAACCAGTCGGTGGAGATAAACTCAGATAAATGAGTACAGCTCCTAAAGTCAAACTATAACCCAACCAATGGATGTGATATACAGTGCTCTGTTCGAAGGCGACATGACTCGACAGCTGCCAAAGATAACATCTTTCCTTGTCCGGATTTTTGGTTTTTTTATTTTTATTTTTGGACTTTTTCAGTTATTTGAAAAGCTTGAAAAAAGAATAAACTAGCTTTATAGTTACAAACTAGGAGGAGACGAGTGTCATAAGGGAAAAAAAACTAGTTCCAAGCAATGGAACATACCTATGCTCAATGCAAGGATACATGTGTAGGATATCGACACTCGATGGAAAATCCCCTCCCGGTAAAAGGGAATTAAGCTGCGAAGGATATAAAAATGGCTCTGCATGGCTAGACATGAGACAAGATCGAGCTATATGGCTGAAATGAAATGTCAGGGGAGCCAGCATAAAGCTCAATAAGGCAGGAAAAGCTCATGATAATGCATTCACAACTTGACATAAGGGAGTCCTAAGGGAAATAGGCCAGCATAAGATCAAGAGGAGTATGAAGCTCTTGCGAAATGTCAGGGAAGTACTATACAACGGACTCCCTCACCCTAAAGGAGAAACAATCGGCATGGGCACACAATCGGCATGGGCACAAAATGCAAATAAAGTGCTAACTAGGGTACCCATGTAAGGTGAAGCTCTACCACTCATATCATGCCACTTCTAAAGCAGCAAGAAGGTTCCGTGACATAATAGAGTGGGTTCGTACCTAAGGTCATGGTGATATGGTCACAAGGTCATGCAAAATGCAAACGGTGGTGAAACCTAACCTGTATGCCAGTTTGGTCATGATACCTGAGATCGACATGAACGGGTCAATCCAATGGCTGAAACGACACTGAAAAAGGTCTTCTACAACACCAATTATGTCAAAAACGGTCCAAAATGGTTAGAAAATGTCGAAACTATAGGAAAGGGGGTAAAAATTTTCAAATATTTGAAATTTTTTCTTTAAATAGTAAAAAATATAAATCATTTGAAACTTTTACCCATTTGAGCTCTGACTTTCAATTGCAAATTCCAGGAGATCCAGCTGGCAAAATTCACAACCGTTTCTTCTAGGTATTTACTCATGCTCTCCTCTTGCATTTTGATATAATTTTTATAGATTTTCATGGTGAAATGAGATTTTTAAGCCATCCCAAAGTATGCGCTGTGGCCCACGCGGATATCGAGGTTTTTTCCGTGTATAGGGCTGGCTATACGCGGAAAATGGCCTAAAAGCCTCGTGATAATTTTGCAATTTCTTTTGCAGGATGGTGCTAGAATGGAGAGAGTGTGAGCATGGTGAAGTAGAGGAAGCAATAAGGGACGACTTAATGGCTCAACAAGCTCTTCGTGCATGCGGACTCTACAAGTTTTGGTGTCTTGGTGGTTTGAGGGCCAAACCAAGACTGCTACAGATGCTGGTAGACTATTGGGATCCAGAATCAGAGTCCTTCCGTATTGATGGGATGTCCCTCACTATAGAGGTGGAGGACATATACTTTATCATTGGTCTTTCTAGATGAGGGGAGGTGGTGAACCTTTGTTCCCGAGGTGGGCCAGGGGGTGGCCTGACTATCGATGAGTACATAGCCATGTACTGTTTTCTAGACACTGAGAAGGTGGGGAGTCAAGTCCCTACCAATGCTATACAAGTGCTGGGCCTAAAGGCCATATTACTGACGCTAGGCAGGATAGCAGGCTTAGGATCATTCCACCAGGCCTCGCGGCCTCTGATGTTCTATGCAGTGGAGTGCATGAGACCCACAGTCTATGACTGGAGTACGACACTACTGAGCAACATGAAACACCAGCTTAGTGAGTGTAAGGCTGGCAGGGTATGGAACTTCGGGTTCAGCAGTATTCTGAGCACGTTTTTCTTCGAGCATGTTCTAGGATTGATCCCTAGAGTGGATGTTCCTCTCCACGGGGTTCGAGATTCGACCCAACTGCGTTGGGTAGATGCGATGCGCAGACTGGGGGGTGGTAGGGTGGCCAACCCATATCCAGCTGACTTCTTTCCATGGTGGCGACGACATATTGTTGCCATTGATGACTACCCCTATGGAGGGATAGATTTTCGGGGGGATCCGGACATGCCATTGCCACCAGGATCGCCATATGGTGATATAGGTAACGAATCTTGACCCTCACTCTTTTTAAATTTTTTGAGTTATTTAATTTTTTTTTGTATTTTCTTGATTATGTGGAAGCAAAAAACATGTTTTTGCGGGACAATACATAGTGACATCTACCATTTGTGTGCAGATGTGGGACCACGGCGGCCAGAGGGCTTCCCTCGTCATAGACGAAGGGGAAGAGGAGATGACATCATGGGTGTGAATGCGGAGCGAATGATCCAAAGCATTCATACCAACTTTGTGAGACTGACTCATAGAGTTCCCATGGTGCAAGTCGAGGACTTGCCTGAGGCTATGCAGCGGCAGGTGGTGGGTGTGCCACACGCATGGGTGCATTTATTTTGACGGCTAGCTAGAGCTGTAGTGACATTCCATGATCACAACCCTCTTCCTCCTCCACAGGATTAGACACCTGGGAGTGTATTCATTTTGTACTACCGTGTATTATATGATGGTGGCTTAAAAATCCCCAATTTTTGTATCATGACACTATGTATTATCACATTTTTGATGTATATAATTTTTTTTACGGTGATCGGTTTATTTATTTACACGTGTAAAAATGTGTTTGTGATTAATTTACTATGAATGAAACAAATGCCAATCTAACACGTAGTTAGCATATGAGTCAGCAAATTGATTATTATTTCTTGGAATGTGTATATATGTTATACTGTCAAATTACCGTTCTAACAATCTCACACGTAAGAACCTTCTCAATAACGTCGGATCTCTAACATGGTACAAACCATTGAGCTATGACACTACTAACTCCGAATCAAGATGTACCTCAAGAGATAGAACGCCATGCAAAATGGCATCCCGTAGAAGCTCAATAACGGCGCTATATTCAGCAACATTGTTGGAAGATGGCCGTAGACATACACCTCCTGAAGACAGTACCTGACCCATAGGAGTATAAATCACCCAAGCAGCTGAGGCTGAGTGTTGAGTGTGATGGCTTGCACCATCCACGAATCCTATGTAGGTGGAATATTCCCTTGACATCTGCTAAAAGAAACGGAAACTAGTCACAAAGCCGATCACAATAAGAAAAAGACCTAAACTATGCAAAGCTGTACAATAATATACAACAAACAGCCTTGGCTAAATATTATGCATATTATTTTTTAAGATAGAGCCCATTTCTAGGCTCCGCCAAAGCCGTTCCTTCGTAATCAACTAACTCATAGGAACCCTTCTCTAACACATGCTTGACCACGTAAGGACCACGCCACATAGGATTAAACTTCCCTGCCCCTAAGGGTTCTTTCGGTTGATCCCACAAAAGGACCAAGTCTCCTTCACTAAATACTCTTGGACGGACAGATCTATCGTACTGGACCTTAACGCGACGCTTATTAACCTCTAGAGCCACCAAGGCATCCCGACGCTGCTCATCGAGTTGGTCGAGGTGAACCAAACGCTCCTCCAAGGGTGAAGTGTCTGGTAAGAGTTCCACAACTAGCTTCAACGAAGGAATTTCGCATTCAACCAGAAATATCGACTCCACTCCATGCACAAGTTGATATGGAGAAAAACCAGTGGCAGTCTTAACCACGGTTCGATATGCCCATAAAGCAGGATATAACATAATGTGCCAATTCGTCTTGCTTTGTGCGATGGTTCATTGGAGAATGGATTTGAGTGATTTATTCACTGCCTCTACCTGTCCATTCGCTTGGGGGTAGTAAGAAGAGGAGTGCTCTTGCTTATACCCTAACTTGGATGCCAACTCTTCCATCATACGGTTCTGAAAGTGCGAGCCATGGTCAGTGACAAGCTCTTTTGGAATCCCGAACCGAGTAATGATTTGGTTGAATACAAAATGAGTGGCTGTCTCACCGTCGGATTTTACTGTAGGCATAGCCTCAGGCCATTTCAAGAAGTAATAAACAACCACTATAATGTGATGGTGCCCCCTAGCCGAAGCTGGGTTGCAATCCATAAAATCGAGCCCCCACTTAGTGAAGGGACCGGCGGTGATAATGGGATGTAACGGGGCAGGTTTCGAGCGCATATTACGTGCAAACACTTGGCAAGGGTGGCACCTCTTGACCGCATCAACACAATATTTAAAGATCGACGACCAGAAATAACCCGCTCTCAAAATATTTTGAGCTGTAGAAAGCCTAGATAAATGACCACCACATGCCCCTCCGTGGCAATCATTCAGCACAACCTCAGCCTCGTCATGAGTTAAACAACGTTGTAAAATGGAATCTACCCCATGACGGTACAAAGTATTGTCCACTATAAGGTAGTTCTTAGAGACGTGACGTAATCGTCGTCGTTCATCTCGCGAGAGGTGAGTAGGGGTCCTCTATTTTTGTAGATATACTATGATATCCCCATACCATGGGTCCAACATAGATATTAAGAAGGTGTGTTCATCAACAAACATATCTTCACATACCAACTCCTCGGTCTCACTCGGAAAATCCAATATGAGTTCTGCAAAGACTAAAGACTTCTTCGATTTTGCCGAAACAAACTCGAGATCAAATTCTTGCAGAATGACAATCCATTTATTATACTTTCCCCCAGTCATCCTTCGTGTGAGGATGAACTAAAACAGATTGACATGGGCCACAACCAAGGTCTGGCGAAGGAGAATATAATGTCTCAAACACTGAACTGCATGTACGGTAGCTAAAGCAAGCTTCTCGACATGAGAATAATGAATCTCTGCGTCAATAAGGTTTCAGCTCAGATAATATATGACATGCTCTTGGAGCTCCTCATCCTCCTGAACCAATACCATACCAATCGTCTCTAAAGACCCGGCCACATATAATAAGAAATCACGGCTATAATCCGGAGGACTAATCACTCGGGCCGATGCTAGGGCTCGCTTGAGTGCATCAAAGGACTCTTGGGCTCGCTCATCCCAATAAAAGGGGGTGTCCTTCTTCAAGAGACGCATGAAGCCTCTAGTCAAATTGGCAAAGTTGACAACAAATCTTTGTAAGAAGTTTGCCATGCCTTGCAAACACTGAAGATGACAAATATTCTTTGGGGGAGACAACTGAAGTATTGCCTCAACCTTGAAAGGGTCGACTCTTATACCCTCTTTTGAAACGATGAATCCTAACAAATGACCTGACTTCACGCAAAAGATGCACTTATGAGGATTTAATCTAACTGAATAGTGCCACCATCTTTTGAATACCAATCTCAAGTGATAGGGATGACACATTCTCATACGAGAATGAGCAGCAAGATCATCCAAAAATACTTCAATAATAGATTTGAGATCATGGAAGATCAAGGTCATTGCCTGCTGAAACATAACTCTGGCATTTTTAAGGCTGAAAGGAATTTTCCGATATGCAAACGTTCCCCAAGGAAAAATAAATGCAGTCTTGTGTTGGTCCTCAGGTTTAATCTGTATCTGATTATACTCGGAAAAGCCGTCCATGAAGGAGAACACCTCGCTACCCGCACACTCATCCAAAATATGATCTATAAATGGTGTGGGGAAGTTATCCTTAGGACAGACACAATTCAAATCATGGAAATCAGTGCATATGCGGATTGCTCCCTGCTTCTTATCCACCAGAACGGGGTTTGAAACCCACTCCGTCAAGGGAACGGGATAGATGAAACTGGCTTTCAACAGCTTCTCTATCTCTACCTTAATGGCGGGTGCTTTCCTAGGATTCACGGCGCGTAAACATTGTCGAACAGGCTTAGCGTTGGGGTAAGTCTTAATCTTATGTTCGGCAATTCGAGGGTCAATACCTGGCATCTCATCATAAGACTAGGCAAAAATATCATGGAATTCCTTGAATAGCTCGGTATATTCGAGAATCTCAGCATGGGAAAAATCCACCCCAATATAGACATTCTCTATTGTGCCAGGATTGTGAGAAATGTTGATAGGAATCATTGACGATATGTTCGCCATGTTTCCATCAGCCATCGGACCAGGAGAGCTTAATGGAACCATAGGACTACCAACTTTTTGACTAAGAATCTCCCTATAATCCTCATGCTCCAAACGGTCAAGCGCTGGAAGGAAGTACGATGTATGATGAAGTTCCTCCCATGGTGGCTCAACTCCCGACATAGCCTCAATAATCACTTCATCTGAAGGGAAAATCGTATTAAGGTAGTCGTGGGCATGAGAAGACTGTACTTCCCATGCCAGCAGCACATAGGGGTCTTCCTCCTTCGTCCGCGAAGAGGAAGAACGAGGCTCTGCAACACTCTTAAGATTAGCTTGATAATCTATTATGGCTGTAGGCAACGACACGGTCATCTCGACAGGCTCATTCGAAGTACTTGGTGAAGGAAGAATCCAAGGATCTTCCATATGAGTTGTGCGAAAAGGCACCAATATCGTAGAATTCGAAGCCTCATCGAAACTAGATCCTATCATGAGGATCGATGCAGGACAACTAAAGCTTCCCATGAGGGATGGATACATGCCCACAGCCACATTCCCAGTTGCCGGCTGAGAGTGCTCAATGATCGGGATCGAAGCTCCCGAAGATGAGGTAACAGACGGATTCTTGAATGTCATTTGATCAATCGTTACAATCTTCCCGTTATGAGGAAAGCATAGAACGCAAAACAAGGAAGAAGCAACGGCTTGCATACTGTACATCCAATTCCTACCCAGTAGGAGATTATAGTCAAGGGGTGCATCAACCACCTCAACCTTTATCTCAACTGTCTTCCCTCGCAAACGGACTTTAAGGGAAGGAAGGATGCCGTGCGGCCTAAAAGATCTCCCATCGAAAGCAGTTAACATAGTGGCTGATTTAGATAGCTTAGGAGAACCGAGACCCTTCCAACATGCCAAAGAAATCATAGATGCAGCAGCGCCCTCATCAATCACAGTACGTTTGACGGTCATACCAAGACATTCTATGTGCACCAAAAGAGACACATAGTAGGGCAAGCGAGGCTGATGTCCTGCGGTTTCAAATTTGATCATAGAGGAAGAATCATCATCGTTCACACCAAGGGAAGTAAGCAACGCCTTCCTTTACGAAGGACAACTCTGAAGCACTTCCAATGCAGACATCGCACAAGGAGTATGGCCCAAATCCTCGACAACTGAATAATTCTGGGCGGCTCGGGCATTTGGATTATGTCCTGAATGCTTAAGGACTCCCTTAGGAATGCGAGGTACAACCTCAGGTTTATCCGCAGGTTTCTTAATGCGCAAAGGGGTTCCTGGTGGATCAGGTTCTTTTCCTGGGATGGGTTGTGATGAACTATAGTCTTTCGCATGAGTCACAACCTTGGCAGCACGAACCATGTTAATGCACCCACAACCACTACCCTCTGGTGGATCATCATCACTAGACTGGTCATGGGACTTCGAGTTCATATTCTGGTTATGCGGTAAAGGGTTCATTAGCATAGCTAGGCCTTGTGCTAAGAATCTCGAAGCTTCATCAATCCGAGGGCACAAGTAAGTGAGGTGATCTTCCTTACAAATCTTGCAAGGGAATTTAACCTTACATTTCGCTTGCTTGTCCCCCCCAGCATTTCTACCGTTCTTGTCATTATTTTGAGCATTCTCATTCTTATTCCCACCCTTTCGATTATTATTTTTACCCTTTCTTCTATTCCGTCCGGGCTGCTGGTTACCCTTCTGGTCTGACGACTGCACAGAAAGTACATTCGTCGTTTGGGCGGGTTGAGATGAAGCCGTAGCTTGTCCCGAGGCAGATTGGTTGATTGACAATTTACTAGCTTATTTTACGACCGAATCCACAGGTTTTGCACTTGCACAACCCACAATGCCATCGGCATGTGGTCCAGGTTTGACTTTGGGATCGAAACTGGAACAAGGAGTGTTGGGAATAATCTCATACAACAAACCAGACTGAGCATAGATCAAGTCCAGTTCCTGCGCCCTAAGATCGCTTGTTCCTCATTCTGCATTATGGATGTGGAAACATCCTTCGCTATATACGACAATAACGACTTGAGGAACCACTCGAGAAGGAATTTCGGCGGTATAAAAGCTTTAATTAATCTCTTCCGTCTACGCCACTCTTGAATATGATCAGAAATATGGGTGGCTTTATCTTGCCGAAATGTCGACAAGAGTTCAGTACCAACGTCATAGTGCACTGGTAGCTGGAAGTGATTAAGAAAAGTCATTGCAAGGTCATCGAACAAAGTATAAGCGCCCCTAGGTAACTCTATATACCATTTCGCAGTAGGCCCTGTGAGGGTGCGTTGAAATAGTCACAAACGGACTGAGTCCTGATGTAATGAATTCGAAGAGCACCAAAGGTGAAACGTAGTAACGTGTTCGCTCGGATCCTCTCTCCGTTTGCCTTCGAACTTAGGTATGTCCGAAGGAAGCTTGGTAGGGACAGCCGGCCAAGCCGGGTCGCGAGCCATAGGATCATTCGTAAGTCTCGATAAGTCAGGAAGGTTAAGCGTCGCAAGGAAAGAGAGCCTAGGATGATGAGGTCGATGGACTGCTCCCTGGTTCATATAGGGTTGATTAGCACCATGGCCTTGACCATAGTGTCCTCCTCCTGTCTGACCCATATAGGGTGGCGTGGAAGTACCATAATATGGTGGACCTTGGCTAGTAGGAGCTACAAAGCCATAATTAGGAGAGTAAGCAGGTTGTTGATACCCTTCTCCATAAGGTGAAGAAACCTATCCATACTGCGTCCCATGATAAGGTCCATAGGTCATCGCATGCGATGCCCCATGAGACACTCCGTAGGTAGGAAGATATGCTCCGGAAGTAGCAAGGTGACCTATAGAAGCATGAACATAGCCTCTCGACGTAGTGGGAGGTATGTGAACTTGAGACACAATCGGCCTAGTAACTGCAGTACAGACTGACTCGTAGCCATATATCGGCTCGAAGGACCACATGAATAAGGTGGAGGATGTACATTTGAAGAACTAGGGGTCGAGGATGATGGAATTTGAGTAACAAGATATGTATTACCGCCTATCGTCACTCGTCTCGGATATGGTATCCTAATCGGATCGCTAACCCTAGACCTAGGAGGGAGATATGATGTAGCTTCCACCACTGGGACGGAAGGTGCAATGTGACTAGTGCTCCCAAACCTCTCCGCATGGTAAGGAATGAGAGTGCCCCCAGGCATAGTGCTAGGCTCAAAATCAGATTCGACATGAAATGTCAAATCGTGATAGAAAAACTAGACGTAGCATAACTACCGTAGCTAGTAGTGGCGGGTTCAAAATGAGTCTCGGCGTCCTCCGGCATGCCATACCGGTAACGCGTCAATGGGGAATCCGACCTAGGGTGAGTAGGTCTATAATGCATGGCTCCTATCTCAGAAATCACAAGACCTAACTCGGCTAATTCGGGTGATGGATCATAAGTAGGTGTAAATTCCCCATTGTCTACATGAATGGGAGGAGGTGGTTCAGGAATACGCTCTAAAGAATCCCCCATGGTGTGTGAATCAATGTGTGACATAGTCCGCCCGGACTGTCTAGGTCTCTCTCCCAAAGGAGGAGGAGAAGTAGAAGGCGGAAGTCTTGTTAAACGATGAGAATGGCATGAAACCGCACTCGAATCCACAATGACTCAAAAAATAGCAAAGACTCTCTATTTACGTAAACCCTAGTCCAACTAGCATGCACAGAGCAATCACTAATAAAATATAAATCCAAATGTAAGCAAACAAGTGATGGATAAGTGAGTTCCCAAATGAAGCAGGTATGTCTCACCTAGGAGAGGCTTGAGACTCCCATACACAACAAGCGGAGGTACGTAACCAATTATTGTGGCCCTCAGCTTCAAACGCGTAAAGCGACTGTGCTGTCCGACCCCAAACTGGCCGGGACACATGCAGAATGACCTCTACAAGTACCCCCTCGATATCCTAGGTAAGGTCACTAAGGTCACCTCAATATACTCAATGCTCAGGCGGACAGTCGCAGGCGGGATTGACCGCGGGATTGACCGTATGGGCAGGGTAGCAAAGCCCGAAACTCTCGAAAGAGCCCCCAGATACAAATACAATCCTGGAAATATCTCTGGTGCTACTCAGTTATGACTAGGGGTCATCCCAATCAATAACCGCTCACACTGCCTCATGCTTAACTCCCTTTTGAGAGGAGGATCTTGAGAACACTGGTTATACCAAGGATTTCACACACTCACCTAGACAGACACCTAGATGTTGTTGTTTAGTGATCTTGGAGAATTGACTTACAATGAACTATTCCAAGATCCTAAAACCTAAGCTTGTTGGTGCACCCTAGAAAATAAAAGAGTGTAATTCATTTTATTCAGCGTTGATTTTAGTTGGTTTTATTACTCAAAAATAGGATATGGTCGTGCAACTAGTGGTGTTATGACACAACAAGAAGTAAAATGCACACCTAACAATCAATGCAAATGCATTGTGT